>WKFP01014132.1:99313-148887 GCA_011057875.1 Pterocles orientalis | reverse complement strand
GCATATATGTAATGAAGTAAGTGCAAAAAGATCCTTTCCATTATATTACACTTTCCCAAATGCAACAGGTTATCATGTAGTGTTTACACAGTAAAAACTATGATATTTTCCAAACTTCTCCACACTGCTCAGAGATGTCACCCATGCATTCCACTCAAATACAGAAACTTTAAATATTCTATTAAAAATAGTTTTTTTTATAAATCACAAGTAAGTAGAAGGCAAATATAGCAGAGTATGCATAGCTTTCAAAACTTAAAGTATATCATGAGCAATTGAGTATCCTTCCTCACTTAAATGAGATGCATTGCATCTCATTTACCTTAACAAGTCAAGATTTTGGGACAACGTCACAATTTTGGAAACACATACCAAAGAACATTGATGGGAGAATGAAATTTAGAGGACAAAAATAAGTCATATAAATCATGTGTCTTTAGAACACATGTGCTGTATGCTCTGAGCTTCCCTGAAAAAATTAGTGCAATTCAGTGCATATACGGAATTAAATCAAGAGGCGGTATACTTTTATTCCTTTGAAAAAAATACTGTTCTAAAAATATTCAGATGTCCTCTAAACTTTGTTACTTTATGGAACTATAGCTTTAAATTTAGTTTTCATATGCAAAATATTTACACTTTATAAACTTGTAGAATTTCTAATAAACTATATTATATATACTTACACAAAACTTAATTTATATATAATCCTATTACATCTTGCAGATCAAAACTCACCAGGTATACAATAATTTACAATGACAGAAGCCTTGAACATCAAATCATCTCCTTTAAAATAACAATATTAGAGTCCTCTACAGATTCTGAATTGCAATATTTCCTGGATTGCCTGAATACCATTAAACTTCTGAGAATATGCAAAATTTTAATTAAGTATCAAGTAGCAAGGTTTGTGCTGTTGTAAGAAATGCTTGCAACTATCCAAAAAATACCTGAAAGGAACAAATTAAAGGTTTACAAGAAGCCTCTGAAATGAAGGTGTGAAACTAGAATTCACTGGAAGATTCAATATAAGTGCACACACTATATTTAAGTCGTGTATACTAAAGACCCTTAAATACTTAAGAATAAATTCATCGAACAAAAGTTAAATTAAACTGTAAGCTATAAATGTACAAGTTTTCAACAGTATTTGCAACTGAAATTTTTTTGCCTACTTTGGTATAAAAGCTCCTTTAAACAGGCACGTTTACTTTTAGAAGACAAACACAAGCTTTAATACTATGGCTGTTGTTGGATATTTAAGCAATGCCTCTGTGGGTCTGTTTTTAATTATACAAATCTTCTTTAGAATCATTTTATTCTGTATTAATCCAATGAACCAATATTGCTGGCAGTGACAATTTGCAATACACTTCAGTGCTGAACAGCTAGCCAAAACAGGACTTCTCAGAATCCAGTACAGTTCTCATTTGTTTTAAAGAAAAAAAAAATCAATTTACAATAAAAAATAGAATTTTCTTTTATTTTTATATCTACTGAGCTATCTGAATGTTTTAAATAGAAGCATATCAGTGAAATCCCTTCCATAATTCTGTTTATTTTGAAAAAGGAAAATTTGGAATTCTCAGGTAACCAGAAAATTTCAACACTTCCCTCTGAAATATTACAATAGAATTTATTTTTATCTCATGAACTCCACAGATGTATTCCTAATAGGAATACACACATACCTAATCTTACACAATGTGAATATTCCTATTACCATTAATGTGTTTATTCATGACATGTAAGACTGAGCATGAATTTCCTTACAGGAACATAACCTACAATGTAATAAATTAAAGCATTCTTATGAAAACGATAAATCAATTTAATTTCAATTGTACCAGAATTTCCAAAATAACTCTCAAAGCCCTCCATAACTGGAAGTTAATTAATAATGTTCCCAGTCCACAGGTTCTGAAAGGCACATAACTGAAGAGTTGGTTTTGTTTGTTTTGAAGTCCTCCTCCAATGAAGACAGTCTAAAATAATTTGTGTTAGGACAGTCTAATGTAAGGCATTAAAATATTCCTCTTTATGCTATACATCTATGTAAAGCACCACTTGCTATTACAGTATAGAATGAAGCCAACATTTTCTTCAAAAATGTGTTTGTACTTGGGACATCATTTGCGAGGGAGATGCTGCTGAGGCGGATGAGTTGGATATCTTAGAATTATTTGTGATCTGTAGTTCTTCAAGCCTCCTCATATAATCATCACGTAGCGCAAGGAGCTCCATGTAACGCTGCTCCACTGGATTTGGCTGCTAGAAAGAGATCTATATTAGTCTTATCACTTTAGTCCAACTACTTCTGCACAGTTAGGCTGCTGTAGTATTTGTTTTCGTGGCATTACTCAGTATTTTTAGTTTCCAACCCATGGGCTGTAGCTAAACAAAAATATTTATTTCTATAATGCAAGAGCCCTCTGCCTTCCATTTGTTCTCATCCAACAAAAATCTTTACCCAAAACAGTTCTTCCTACCTCAATAAAATAAGCCAGCAATTCCCAGAGCATATGGATTATATTTTCTTACTATCTAATATTGTGTGGAAGACAGGTGTGAATACCTTGTCCAAAAGCTTTTATCTTCTTTACTTATTAAAATTTTTTCAATTCCAGAGGTCAGATATCTCAATCTTCCCTAAAAAATGTTTAGCCAGACTGACCATTTTAGCTACACTGATCAGATTAAGATGAAACCCATGTCTCCAGATTAAATAACTTCCCTTACTGATGAAATTTACTTCCTTACTATTAAATTTGCAACTTTGTGTAAATAAGTGAAATAAATCCAAAACTTGATACAGTGTATTCTGCAAGTAAACAAGAATGTGTTTAAAATCAACTGTCCTAGCTTTCAAGAGACTACTCACATAAAGAGCATCTTAACTCTTTTTAAGTCTAGCATCATTTTTCAAATCGAGTAATGAAACAAATGGAAAAGAAGTATTAAAAATGTCCAAGGCAGATACAGAGCCTACAGTTACTTTCAGCTGTATACACCTGTCAAGAGGGTGCTGCTATTTCACAGCTAACTGCCTGCAATTAAGTGATTAGCAGTGCAGCTTCAGGAGCCAATATAACCACTTCACCAGTTCAGAAACAGCTAAACCAGCACTCTGACGTGCACTGCTCACTATGCACCCCAGACAAGAATGCTGACGGATGCTGAAGCAGCTGTGGAAGCTGGATCAATAGTGAACAGAGTTACTACGATGATCAGAGATATAGGGTTAATGACGTTGCTAGTGACAGATCGCTCTTCAGTAGACTGAAGTCTGATGCGGAACACATTTCTCAGTAAAGGCACTCAGAAAGGTTATTGAAAAACTGGTTCAGGCCACATGTCCACTATTCGGTTGCTCAACTCACAATGAAGCGTACATTTCATGTGCAGCAAAAAAAAAAAATTTTGCATTTTGTATACAACAATGGTGAAAATGAGGGACCAGTAGCAGCAGCATACGAGATTATCACGAGTTTGCAATTCTAATAACTCACTCCTGCCAAAAACCTTTCCTTAATAATGGCAAAGAGCATTTTTAAGTAGATTTACAGCTAATTTGCATGCCCTATAATCTTTCACTTTCTAAAATAAATCTTCGGATTCACCTTTTGCAAAATGCCCTTATCTTTCACTGCAAACAACAAAAGCTTTAAAACTAGAATTTCAAATTAAAGCTGGAGACATACTTGTAGGAAAATATAGCAACTGTCTGGCTTTCTTGCAGCCTCTTTACAACGCTTTAGTGTTGTAAGTAATACGAGAGATCAGCTGCAGAAAAGGAATTGCATTGCTTGAAAACTCCCAATTCATTCCAGAAGCTGGATTGCAAAGACTGCTTCTGTCAAAGACATTGCTCCTCTATCTCCTCCTACTCAGAACTCCACAACTTGTTAAGGACAAATAAGTCTCTGTACACTATCTTTACATGCCACATTGCTGAGATTTCTAGCAGGATTGTAACATATGTCGCCTGCCCATATATTAAACATTCAAAGAACAGAACTGAACTATGTGTAATTTGATAAAAGCTTTTCTGTGTTTCCAATCTGATCCACTTGTATAATTGTCAATAACAGCTTTCATCCAAAAGTTACACAGTGTAAACTACGTTGGCACATCAAAAGTTACATAAACAACAAAAAAAAATCTTACCAGAAGCTATCAATACAGATAGCCCTTTTGAAAGAAACAAGCTAAGAGCTCATCTTAATTTGTAAGAGACTTCATACAGTCTCTCAGAAAAAGGAGAAAGACTGAAGCAAATGCAACTAAGCCTGTTTGTGATGCTAATGTCCTAACTCTTCAGGGATCAGTAACCCCTATTTCTAAGGGTTGTCATTCACCCTTTAGTACCATCAAATGCCCTTAAAAATGCTAGCCCAGCCCCGTCCCCAAGAAAAGGGGCTAGAAAGAGCTTGAGGATAACTCGATACTAAGCAGTGAAATAAGCTCAGGGGCTGAGTCAAAAATAAATAAGAGAACTGAATAATCATTTTTACCTTTCTTCTCCATCTTTACAAATACAATATTAAAACCCTGAACAGATTACAGGTACTATTGTACAAGTCAGTTATGACACAAAAATCCTATTTCCGAAGTCTGAAAACATTTTGTACGTTATAGAGAATTTACTTACTTGTTGCCGAATTCTTGGGTTCCATCTGATGTAGTAATTGACCCAGAGCTCTAAATGACGCATACTGGCTACTGGATAGAGTGCTCGATTTAGTTCTTTTGTATAAAAAGGATTGGTGTATTTAGATTTTTCACTGTTTATCAAAGACCATAATGACAATGTTTTCTCAGTTACTTTCTAAAATGAAATTAAAATAAGAACAGTAAATATTTGCACAAAATCAGGAAATCCATCACAGAAGCCATGGTTGCATTCTAAAATGAATACACTTCTGATTTACTTAGAAGCATAAATAAGTTACTGTATTAGAAATATTCCAAAACCAGTGCTTGGCAAGTATTTTAGTGACTGCATAGTCTTTAAGCTACCAAAACCAAGAAATTTACCATGCAACTATTCTATAACAAGAATAAAGCCAGTTCAAAATCACTGTCATACAAGGAATATAAACAAATACAACCAAAACTTTTTTTAACAACCTACAGTTAAGACAGCTATACAATTAAATAATCAGTGGTTTGACTAACCTCTTTTTCTCTAAGAGACTCACTGTTGTACAAGAAAGTACCAAACCGGCAGCTGTACAAGTGATCCAGGATTGTAATCAAGAACTGCTCATTGAATTCAAAGGCTGTAGGAAACTAACAAGGGAAAAGACAAATTCATTCTTTCCATCATAAAAGCAAGGACATGCCCTGGTTAAAAAGCTAAAGGCAGCATTTAGAAGTCTGAATACATTGACAAATAATTTTTAAGATAATTTAATATACTTATTGAATAAGTATAATATATTTAATAAGTGTTCAGGTGACATGGGGTGTTCAACTTTCTCAAACTAGTCACAAAAAAAAGAACTCTCCTCAAAATATTCTAACTGCCTTTAATTTCTAAAAAGAAGAATACAGTACAGAACAGTTACATTTTTACTAGCAAGACAGAATAAGAAATCCATAGTGCACTTTTTATAGTGCAGCACCATACAAGGATTTAGCTCCTAATCCTCCTAAATGAACTAAGTTTGCTGCTTTGTTTCATTACTTATTGAAAAATAGAACATTGAAATCACAGCACTCAATAGCTCCCAGGATTCCTTTTCAAGCTTTGACAAAACAACACTTGTCCCTGTATTTCAAGGGACAGCTTCACAAAAACAGTGAAACGAAACAACAGACCCTATTACGACGGATGCAGTTCCTGTAAAGGCATTCTGCTGGGTCATATCTCTCAGTACATTTCTGAGAAGTCCATATCCAAGATACATTATTTGCATTCAGAGGCAGTGGCACATGAAACAAGGTAACTACAGCTTGTATACCACTTGGAAACAGGGTAGAGAGATGGCATGGTTTAAAAGAAAATACACTCTTGACTACAGTGTCAGAGCAGTTGGGTATGCTGTCCTCTTCAAATACTTAAAAAAAAAATATCTGTTTTTAATTTAGTAATCTCTTAACAATGTTACATTCTGAAGAATGATATAACATACCTGTTTAGACATCTGCCACACACAATCAATAAACTGGAGAAAGATAGGTGATCTGTCTGCATCAGCATGATTTTTATCACCGTGGCCTATTCTCTGAAACGAAGCAATACAGCCTCCTGTTAAACAAAACAGTCTCTTTTATGGCCAATAGACATTGCTTCTTATTTTGCATTAGAATATTAATGCTTCTCTAATAGAGCAACCTGTTCTTAAGATTTCAAAATTAGTTATTGCACCAAGGAGGAGAGATTCAGATATACTGCAGAAGCTTTCCAAAGATGTCTTGAGAAAAATTCCAACGCGATAATGGTCCTGTTATAAAAACCTGCTAGTTGCTGGACAAGCAGAACTGTTACAGCATCTATTACTTCACAAATAATCAAGACATATTTTGAACCATATTTACATAATAAGTTTGTCAAAAGTCAAGTTACACACTTTGTCTTCTTCTGTAATTTAAGCCACAGGAGAATATAGATCACCAAACTATCCACACAGATTCTCCTCTTCCCCTCCACCCTTGAACCTGAAGATTCACCCTGAGGTAGACAGTGAACATGAGCGAGCTCAAAGAAATCTTCATGTTCTTGACCAAAAAGTAATGCACATTTTTTAAAATCTAGGTGAGTGGCTTATTCTGAGGAGTCCAAAGTAACAGTCAAAGGAATTCTCCCCACAGACAAAAAGTAGGTTTGTTAAGAGCTGTTTCCGTCCCTTTAACTTTTGATAGCTGAAATCAAATAAGAGATTCGGGGAAGAGAGATTCTATTAACTTTGTAATTCTGCTTGAATACACTTGCCTGGAGGAGACAAAAGAAGAGCCTGTATGTTGACCTACGATGTTGTCTATCTGCCTATAAGATAGCAGGCTTAATGTCTTAAGGACACGAAAGCCGATAAAACCAGTATACTACTGTGTCTAATGATTTGCAAGATAGTTTAAACAAGGGACTGCAGCTGAACTCACTCAACAGTAGCAAATGACTAAAAAAAGCACTATAGGGAAGACAAACAAACCGGGCTCCTTGCTCTCCAGTTTTCACGGTTTAAACTACATGGCATCTGTTAACAGTCATACATGTGTTCAGTAGGAAGTGAAAGTCCTTCCACTTTCACTGTAATTAGGAGTTTTAGGTTGTCTGAGTATCTTCCATCTATAATTATGTCTGTGTCTCATATTCCTTATATTAGAAGGACATTCCACTATCCCAGGGATATAATAGCTTGCTAAGTTCACGATACATAGGAAAGTTGTGGTAGGGAATTCCTTCTCAACAAAGAAATGTATTTTGTACTTCATTAGATAGAAAATACAGAGAGGAACTACTAAGTAGTCTACTGTTCAGTTATTTGGTTTTAAAACATTCAAATTGCAACCCTGGCAATGGGAAAAGATGAAGCTTTTTCTAACGCAGACAATGGAAGAAACACCCTGCTCTCCTCCAACTCCCCACCTAAGGGAAGGCTTAACAATAAATAGTTTCCAAGATGAGGCTCACAAAATGCTAACTGCACTGAAGCACCTAGTCCCCACTATTAAAAACCCACAGTTCTATCAAATAATTACCAAACTAAAACAGAGTGATCAAAATATTTTCTGCTTGCATTACCAGTTTTTATTCTACAGAACACTCCAGAAAACGACTACCTTCACTATAAACCAATAACCCATCAAATAAAAATATACGGTATTCTCGGAAAACAGCAGATAGCTAAAGGATAGTTTAAGACAGAGCAAATGACTTAAATCACCCTTATTGCTGCTACGTTGTCAGCAATGAAGCAGTGGACTGAGCTAGTCATCTGGAAGAGGTGTAAAAGTCCTGCCTCACTAACAGGAGAAAAACTTCAACTGTTGAGAGAAAACAAACTCCTTTGATTACTCAAACTAAAATTAATGTCTTAATAAAAATCATAGATTATTCAAATTTATTTGTAATGGTGAAGGATGAACAGATCTCTCTTTTGTGTTAAACCATAACATATGCACTAGGCTACGTGTCTGCTAGTGTCACAACCTAATTTTACCTGCATCATGACTAACATTAAAAAAAAAAAAAAAGCATGAGAATAAAAAGGCAAGCCAGTGTTTTCCTGTGGCTATACCAAGACAGAATACTTCAAAGGTTTATATAACACATCACTACTTGAAGACTACAGGTAAATACACAAAAGACCGGACAGCAGTAGATATCATTCACAACAATCGAAATGCAAATCTCCTAAGCCTCAAAGCACCTCTAGCATGTCAGATCAAAGACTGCCGCAGCCTACAAGCACAATTAAATGGTGAAGTGATTCATGCTGAGTAGCTATACATGAATTTCCAAATGAATGAGGCACTCTTGCAAATGTAAAACAGACATGATATACACACAGGTATATTTTTCCATTTCTTGGTTTTTCCAGATCGCCTATTTTCCCAATTTTAGCAATATTAAGTAATATCTTTAGAATATTCTACTAAGGACAAATTGTCTGTGAAAATAACTTCTGATGAAGGTGTGGAGATTTCTTTGAATTACAAGGTTCAGCATCAACAAGTAACACTGTTGTGAAGCTCCCAATTTACGTTTTATATTTACATATCCCAGCACACTCTCCCTGGCAACCTATTCTGCTTCTCTAGGTTCCTCATATAGATTTCCTCATTAAATGGTCAGCTGCCAAATTTAAGAGAAGTTCCATTAAGACTCTGAAAAGTTTCCTAACAGGGGCACCCTTGACTTTTCATTATACATGAGTAGGATATTAGGGACTTGCTATAGACAATTTCTACTTAAATTTCTACGCATGTAGAAGACGACTGAACAAGAGCAAGCATTACCAGTGACCTGGGAATGTTTTAAATCAGAATTCCAAAATTATTAAAAGAATTATCAAACCTTGACACAATGAGTAGTTTAACATTGAAGCTTTTTAGAATGTTCATGTTGCATGGTCCTTGCAATTATCTTCTAATTCTTACCGATGCAAATTTGTGTCCAAAGCTTATCCACTCTTTTTGCACCAGAACTTCAAAGCCTTCAATCGTTCTGTAGTAGCTGTCTAGCATCAACATGGCCAGCGACGTCAGCTGTGCTGTCCGGTCCCAGCCATCACTGCAGTGAACCAACACAGAGCTCCTTCCTGAGGACACCTTGTCTGCCACTTGAATAGCTCCTGTCAAGACAAGCTAGCAAAGAGGAACAGACACCAAACAACACAGAAAACCAGTGTTATCATTCTAACAACAACAGATTGACTTCTTTGTATCTACACAGTATCTAAATTGATACCGTTTCCATTAAAAGACCTAAAGAGCATGGTGTAGTTAATTGCAAAAGAATTTTCTAGGAGATCAAGTAAATTTCTTGTAAAAATAGAGAAACAGATTGGTTCTCTAATCCCTTAGTAAGATCTAATTCATCCCACAGCAAATTCTTAAAAAATGGGGTGGAAAACAGTAACCTTGATAAACTGAAGAACGTAAGCTTCTTTTATAAAGAAAGAGAGGATTTACCATAGGAAATACTCTCTAAAAATTCTGTATTTCACTTGGCTCACTTCTTTGAACTAAATTATTGAAATATCTCAGCTGTTGGAAAAAGGAACTTGCACCCTTCTAGTATACTTATTTTCAAAATATTAACTTAAAATTCTATTAACTAGGATTCATTGCATAATACTCAATACTTTAGCATAGCTGTACTTGAGGCAAAGAGTTCAAAGGCCAACTAGTAAGAACACTTTGTGCTACAAGATGAAAATTATGAAACTTACAAATAAATTTACAAGATTTACAAAACATAATTCACTAAACAAAATCACACACATGGTAACAGCTAAACTAATTACTAATCCTTCACAATGACAGTTATCTGTAGTCCTGTATTGCTAGAAACCAAAATAAATCAGTTCTCACGCATGTAAAGACAATCAGACTAACTGCATTCCTCGATTAAAGGCTGACATTTGACTCGAGGCAGACAAACATTGCATGTCACCTACTGTCACTCAGTAATGATATCTCACAATTTACTCTAAGACTAGTGGGCAAAAAGCCAACATTCAGTGATACTGTTTTTGTAGTCCAAGTAGTTTGTTGGGTTCCATATCAGCACTATCCCAAAGTCCATCAAAGAAACCAAGTCTGATACCACAGATTTGGGCAAATGTTATTTCAAACAAGCAGCAAAAAGTTACCTTTATATGTTCTAACCAATGGGTTGATTCCAGACTTGACAACCAGTGTGATTCTTCCACATTGGGATAAACAATGTCCTTCAACTTCTTCAAAGATTCCCTCATGACATGAATATTATGAATATCCAAGAAGAAAAGTTCTGCATTGGGATATGCATCTTCACCTTCATATCCTCCCCCAGTTGCCTACAAACAAGAGATCAAAAATTAACTTTAGTCATATCTACACTGCTGTAGCAGCTTTTCAACAGAGCGAGATGGAACTGAATTTTATTTATATTTTATTTTGTAGTTGGGTAATACATAATTTCAGTTGCTTGTTTAAAACATCCGCCTCAGATACAAGCTTTGGAGGGGCAAATACTGGAGAAGAATACCCAGGAGCTTTCCTTTGTTCAAAAGGACAAAGAGTATTAAGATACAGAGAGATAATAAAGGTTAAATTAAGATATAAAGTACATCACACAAACACAAAACAGCAATTACTCATAACATAACGGACCACCACTTCCAGGGAATAGAATTGCTCATTCTTTGTTTCTGTATCAATTAGAAAGAAATTCAGTCAAAAGGATTTGCTTATTTCTTTACACCACTAACTCAAAAGACAGCAAATCTCAGGTTTACCAGTGCAAGCTTGCTACCAAAAAAAAAAAAATCTTTCCTGTGTTTAAACTGCCTCGTTATTAACTACTAAAATTGAACTGATACTTAAACGGATAAAAATTATAAAATGTTAGGCCAAGTAAAATTAGATTTAAGAGTTCAGTTAGGAATAAGATATTTAGATTAAGAAATTCAAGAGTCACATAAGTAGAAAGTCTACTCTGCTGCTGCTCTGTCAAAACATTTAATCACCACCACAGCAGAGGATGTGCCTGGTCACAAAAGGAAGTGGAAAACCACACACATTTTAGGACACAGTGCCATTGATGAGGTTTTCCAAAGATAGCTGCAAAATCACAGTATTTCCTGCAGACAGCAAAAACATGCCATGCCATGAATGGTGACAGATAAATTTTGCCCTTACAAGCCATTACAGCCACCAACTACATATCAGACAGCAACCTAAAGTACCATATAGTCCTCCCCCATTAGTTCCACCTACATTTCTGCACAGCATCTCTATTCTATGCTCTCTATCTCCTTCCTCAGATGTAGGGGTATTCTCAGAGCTGCCAGGCTCTGCGCTAAAAGAAGTAATAATTGTATTCTTCTTTCCTTTGAGTATTATGAAATCCTGGCGATGAATGATTATAATTTTAGCATCAGGGCTGCTGCAACTCCTACTGACTGTGTGGTCTTGACCTACGTACAAAGAACACAGGAATGCATGAGTAGCATAGCCCCAGATTTTGCTTATACTAATCTTCACAGCTGTTCAAGAAAACTTTTTTCAGTGCTGATCAACACTGGCTCGCACTCTGTATGCATTGCACCTCAGACTCAGAAATGCACCCTACTGCATTTCCTGCTATGATTATTTCATATTTAGACATATCAGGAGTCAATTAAAACATAAGGGTGAAATATGCAGACCATTTAAAAAAGCTGAAACCTGTGCTTCATACTTCAATATGTGTGTATAAAGTTTGGCCATAATACAGCTGTGAAACAAATGAGGTAAGAATTTGATTTTATCCAACAACTGAGGAAAAATTTAACTTAATGTAAGAATTGACATTCCTTCCACAAGGCAAAGGGAAGGATTACATGTTTTGTCCAACCATAAAAATTCAGTGTGCAGAGGATAATGCAATTTGTAGAGTAAAATACAAGCAATTTAGGCAGACCCTCAAAATACAAACCATCAGATTAAAACCCAACCAAACAGTCCCTAGAATAGTGTCTTCAAAATAATGTGTCATATAAAAAGCAGTCTTATTTTTTTGCTTAATAAATTATATTCTCTACTATAGAGAAGAGGGCTGTAAAGGTACAGATGTGAATGTTTAAGTTACACAGAGCAACACACTAACATTTGTCCCTCTTGAATTGTGAAGTAACTTAACATTTGTTACATATAAATCTCCTAGAGGCAAACAAGCTTTAACATTTCATATTCCTTTCATCACAAACATTGAAGAGGACTCATTCCACCAAATTAGTGTTCATTTTGTGCCAAAAACCTATTCAGACTCTAGAATTCCTTCTTTCCCAGATAAGCACACTCATTGTCTCACTAAGATCTCAAACACTCTTGAGCTCCTATCTCTCATGCTCTTCGCTGTGCAGACACACAACTTCACTAGGAAGTACTGCAGAGTGCGTCCACTTCATTTGTGCTGGAATTTCAGTGGGTAACGGACCATCCTAGACACAGAAGGAGTGAAGTTGGTACATTCTCATATGAAGAAAGCATTAAGCTTGTGTCCTTCATCTCCTCTCCCTAACTAGGCTTTTCATCTAAACATGGAACACATCCAACTACAGCACTGACACACTGTGACCGGCACTATCTGACCACGCCTGAACAATCTCATCCTCACCAGAGTTGAGGGGGGAGGGCCAGAGGGGAAATCAAGGCACAGGAACACCTTTTCTTCTTGAAAGGTTGGACCAGATGATCATTTGAGGTCCCTTCCAATCTGGGCTGTTCTATGATTCTGATCCCATTTCAGCTTTGGTCACAGATTAGCAAAGAAACGGTCACTTTGTCAGATGGAAACACTACTTCTGTTACTGCACTCATCAACTACAGGCACATAGGTACCTAGGTATCCAAGATCATACCCATACCGCTGTTCAGAGTGCAAAACCATAAATTAACTTATTCATCACTTTCTCTTTATTTGCTGGATGTCTGGATATGTCTGAAGTGGTTCAATTAATGGTTCGGAAAAACCAACCAAAGGATGCCCACCAGCGGGCTTGGCTTTCTGCACACAGCCTTTCCAGGATAGAACTTTCCCAGAGGATATGAAGCAGAGCTGTGGCTTGCACAGAGGTGCCATGTCACTCCAACAAGAGGACACGTTCTACAGCTCATCTGCCTCACAGTGCAGAGTGTAGTCGTATCTTACTTTAGTCCTGTGCTAAGATCCATGCTTGACTGATAACACAGGGGTAAAGTGTGTCTGGAAATTCACATACGGTCCTGAAACCCTGCTTATGACCTACTTTAGGCACTCCTGTCCTCTCACAGCCTTGAGCCTTGGTATTTGATTATATCAATATATATTTGATTACGTAAATTTATCTACATTAAGATTACTACCATTCCCAAAAACTTCCTCACAGAAAAAATCAAAACAAGTCTCCTCCCAACCCTCCCTTCACAAGTACTACTATTAAGCATCTGTTTACCTTGTTCGCAACTGCATTGACATTGGGTCTAGCATCATAGATAGTCAGTTTTGAGATCTGCCCATTAGCCTCCCTGATGATATCCAGATATCTTTCATCATCTTTATTCCGCTTGCCACTCATTCCAACAAGGGGTTGACTGCAGCGCATAATAACAGCTTGAGTCTCTGGATGAATCCATGACAGAACCTAGTCACATGTCAAAAACACATTAGGAGAAAAACATTGTATTAAAAAAATCATAACTGAAATTTTAAGGTTACATTCTTATGAAAATTAATACTTTTAATTTTATTTCTTCAAAAGATAATCCTCAGACATCTCAACTGCCTGCACTTTAGTCTCATGAAATTTAATAATAATAATCTTTAAGAGTTCATTCTCTTACATATTTAACTCTTATTGAAATTATAATTACCTATATAATCCAGTATATTTAACATTTTCTGACAAGTCAGCTTGCAGAAATAATTCTGAAAAGCAAACTGTAAACAAACATAGCAATGCCTGCTGAAACTAGGAAACTATTCAGAAGAAGGAACTCATTGTAGAAACGGTGACTAAGATGTTCCAATTCTACAAGACCAACTTTTCCCTTTTTTGGGTAAAGAAGGAAAGTTGAACCTTTCTGCAGTATCCTGAAAGTTTCCCGTTTTCTTTAAAGTACATTTTGTTCCTCAGCCCTGTTTACAGAGAGGAGGCACTGGAGCAGAGTGCATGCTGCCTTTGTTGTTCTTCTGAGCCAGAGGGGACTCACCACAAACAAGAGATAGTGAGCTGCCCGGGGACCACATTGCAGTGCAAGAGATTAAAGATAAGCACCCCAAGAAGCAGGAAAAAACTCAAACTTCATTGTTGAGGAATATTAAGAAATTGTATTCTCACTCAGTCTGAAAGCTGTGGGTTAGAGTGAAAGAACAAAAAAAAAATATCCTCAGGAAGTATTCACTCCTGAAACACACTGAAATACACCCTTTAGCTGTATATCTAGAAACGAGACCTGTCAGTGTGTGTGCGGGTGAATACGATAGGTTATTTCCTGACAAGAATAGAATTACTATTACCAAGGAAATGACTCTCATTGTGCAGGCATACAATAGCCCAAGCTCTGTCATGAATTATCAGACGACAGAGAAGATACAGCTAGGTATAAGAACTATGGGTGCACACAATATATTTAACATATATATTTTATACATGTTATATATTATACATATGTATATATAGTAAATTTATAATTATAGGCCTAGTCTGTCAGTAAATACCACCTAATAAATATTTATCATATTGAGTTTCACATCTGTTTGAAATTAGCTGAGATTCAAGGCAGCTTTCTGATTCTGGCTAAGAACCTAGCACCAATTCTGAATTTGCCAAATTGAAATATGAGTTAAAACAGATTGTATTAAGATAGAAATTAATATTTTCTGTAGTGCTGTAAAAAAAATTCTTTTACCTCAAATAATTTTGGTGACAGAAATATACACAACAAGTCAAATGGGTTTAACTTGAATTCCACAACCCAACTTAAAAGACTAAAAAGTCCAAAAATTCACTACAAAGAGGTAGTGGTCATGTTTTAGGACTGACCATTGGAACTGTATTTAAATGCCATGCAATTTACTTACAGGAGGATAACATTTGCTATCACCTTTCATGTGCAGTCAACAAACTAGTACAGATGGCAGTCTATGGCTCATACTTCATTAAGAAAAGGGAATCTGCAATGCTGGCAGTTGTTACTAAAAAAGTCAAGTTAAAACCAACAAAATTGGAATGGATGATTGCTGGGGGGGAAAAACAGAAGTGTGGCTTTTCAAGCAATAAACACCACCAGCCAATCAAACTATTTTGCTGTAACCACTTCCAAAAAAAAAGCACCCTCTGTGTTGTGTTCAGCAAAAACCTGAACTTAAAACTAGCTACCCTATAAGGTAACTTTCATCACATAATACTTACCGGGATTCTATTTCGGGACCTAAAGGCAGCAACTTTCTTGAGATCATCATCTGTTGCGTTATATGGCACTACTAAGAGCGATGGATATGTGTCACACAGTCCGTAATGCTCATTAATAAAAGTAACTCGCCACCGTTCATTAGGTAGACCCTAAAATGTAACACAAAGTTTTGCAATGTATTTCGGACTGCATAAATAATAATTCTGCTCTTGAAATTTATATGACATTACGGCCACATGGTGGCAACAACCTACCAATTTAACCTGACTACAGTACTGTTTCAAAACAATAGAAGAAAAAAAGACTGCGGGACCACACAGAACAGCTCATTGCTGATGGATCCACAGCCTTAAACAACTGCAACAGTGACAGAACTCACCTGCACAACTCTACACTCTCACCTACACAACTCTATTCTTACAACAAGTTTCAAAACAATGATTAAAACTAGTAGATTTATTTCTTCAAGTGTGGAATTGAGAAAAGAAAATTGCCTTCTCTCCTCCCTCAAAGCTCCGCCTTTCCATTTTGCCCACTGAAAAGAGACTACGGTCCTGAGAAGACAGGGGGAGGAAGTCTCATCTCAACCTTTCTTCCCTGTAGCCTGATACTACCTTCAGGTTAAAAACCAGATTCAGGGTAACTTTCCTACTGAGAAAGAACTTGAAGTTACAGTCTGCTCAGTAAGGCATTTCACAAACAGCAGCCGGGAAACTGAGAAAGACTGATAAGCTCTCCACACACCCTCACACAGTGGGGCTTGTGTTGATGTTTGTATTTTACCTTTTTGGGTCTTGGGCCTCTAAACCTTGAACCAAAAAACTATGGAGGGGGAAAAAAAAAATCCAAGGAATTCCTTGTTGTTTACTATTTTTTTTTCATGTCAAAAGTAGAGCAAAAATAAATTGTCTAAAAGACATTTTAAAATAAAATATATCATCCTTTTTCATTGACATTTTTCCAAAATTACCTAAAGAGCAAGGTAGAATACTGCTAGACATATAAATAACTTCTGTAAAGCAACACTGTTTGTAAAATAAGCTGTTTTGTCTTTTTCCTTCACCTCAGGAAGTAAACCAAATGAAAGACCAAATCAAATCTAAATTTAGGACACTGTAGTTACATATCTGGCATGTTCTCCCCACCCCCTGCTCACTTAACAGCGGCACATTGTAAGAAGTATCAATAACTTCCCCAAAAGAGCAAAGACTACCTTCCTGTGACATTCTAATTTTTTTAAAGGTTCCACTGTTTTATTTCTTTTCTTTTTTTCAAGTTATATTTCCATCTTCTCCCATTCTCAGCTGCCCCCACGAAAGAGTTGATAAGAGAGATGTAAAAACAATAATTCCTCTGTGTAGGTTGTCAGATATGAAAGCACCAAGGCAACAGCAATTTTCATAACTCACTTGTCTTCTGTATTCGGACATTGGATTGTAAACCATCCACCCATTTTCAGGAAACTTTTCTTCATTTAGAAATGCAAAAAAAAGCTGTAGGATGTAAAAGAAGCTTATTATACCAAACGGACTGAAAGCAGCAAATATGAGGGCTCATCATCAGTTATACTCTAACGCCCACCACAAAACAGGACTGACTTTTCCATGCCAATCCCCTTCTCTCCATTTAAATCTGATAATTGTAAGACTGTAAAGCAAAGAGCAAGAAGTAATAAACATCCAGATCTGCTAATGAAATAATGAAAATGCAACAACAGTTAAAACAAGAAGTGAGAAAATAATAAGAATTTAAAAAATTAAAGTGCTGGATTTTTTTACTGTCAGGAGGTTGAAACATTTCAAAATAGTTTATACTGGTTTCTTTCCCATATTTAATATCCTCACCAAATAAACTAGTCTTCTCACCAAAACTTCTCCAATAGGTACAGCAGCAATTAGTACATAAAATATTAGACACTAAACTGAAAATGTAAAAAGGTTTTAATTGCTATTCATTGCCACGAGGAAGCAGCCTTCTTTCCACATCCCATCTCAATTGATCCTTACCAACAGAAATCTGCTTTACTTTAAAACCCCATGAAAATTAAAAAGTTGCCATTAAAATGAAACAAAATATGTTGTTAGCAGGTTACACTATCTATTTCTCTCTTGCTTCATTGCTCACTCTCAAGACTCATTTATAGAACATGGCGCCCTCACCCAGGATTCTGACAGCTTCCTCATACCTTTCAGCTTGTTTTTCCTTCTCCTTTAAACTGGTTCCAAGTGGGCTGTATCACCTAACCCACCCCTTTTTTCCTTGCTCTGTTTTGCAGTTTATGATAAAAGCAAAAGTAATGTCTATTTTAAGAATCTCCTTAATTGACAAAATTGGTGGCTTATGAATTCTTCAGATGACAACTGGAGCATGAAACGAAGTTGTTGGGAGGGGAAAAAAAAAAAAAAAGCAGAAGAGAATGTGTTGTCCTGAACTAACTGAGCAACAGCACCAGAGCAGAAAGCATTCAAGAGCCCATCATAGCTCATTTGTAACAATAAAGCTGGAAGTCTCCTAGCTATTCAAAGACACTAAAAGAAGAAATTGAATGCTGAACCGAACATCCCAAATCTCCATCCTTTCCACAGGCATAGACCTGAACTAAGCAGAAATGCACAATACCCGTCAAGACAAAAAAACGTGTTCTGAGGTGCCATGATTCCATCTACGGAGGTAAGGCAATGCTTCATGAGTGCTCCACGGGCACACATGGAAACTTCTTCAGATCTTACAAAGGGACACTAACAGCTCAAGGAAATTCTGTTTAGCCTAATATGTTACAGCAGTTTAAACGGTAAACACCTCTAATTAAAACACAAAACTGAATCCCTCCAAAAGGAGGGACTTTTTCCTAGTGTATTTCAAATCAAGAAATATTTTAAAAAGACATTACGACTCACACAAGATATTTTATCCCAATAGTTTTAGAAACTGGCATTTTAAATTATGCCAGTATTTCAGAGCAAGTACGTTCATTGGCAAGTTTGCAGAAGTAAACAATGCATTCCCAAGTTGTGGTTTCTGAATGTCTTCACCATTTTTAAAGGAGTAGGCTTTCAGTGTAAGTAAACATTACAGATTCCTTTGACCAAGTCAACTGCTATCAAGGGGCATGGAGGGAGGGATGAAGAAAGGAAAATTAAAGAGGTGGACAATCAACTGTATCAGAAAAAAAAACCCATTCCATTAGAAGCAAATGCAAGTATCAGAAGTTAATTAGAAAAACTGAAAAAGGTTGGTTGGTTTAATTGCAAGCTAGGAATACAGCAAAACAGGAATATCACTGTCTAAGGCAGTAGATGCAACTGATTTGCTGAACTATTAATAAATAGCTACACACAAGAATCATCCCCTCCTCCCCAAAGGAATTTGCTATATCCCAAAGAGCAACTATGCTAAGAATTCACCAAGGAACCAGAGACAAAGGAGAATCTTATAACAGTAGGAAACAGAAACACAGATCACTTAAAAGATGTTTCAAAGGCAGGAATGTGTTATTTATTTAAGTTGCTATGTAGCTGCAAGTTTCCTGGTGAGAACTTAAAAATTAACCAGCTAAAGCCCTGATAAGTAAAATACATGAGTTCGTTACAGTGCACTGTGATAGCTGTCACACAAGATTTTACTGCTAAAAATAAAGATGGAAAAGCGTTGGGTTTTTTTTCACCTTTTAAAAAACAGGATAAAAATTACTATGCATGGGATGGACAGAATCCTTTCCAAAAGAGCAGTGTCCTACTATGTACAGCATGTTTCATCTAAAATGCTTCACTGTGGCTTGTACAGGTATACCTGAGCCAACTCTAGATTAGTTTGGTTGGATACTAAGTACAAGCAACAGTACAAGTTTCAGATACACTCTCTGCTCAGCGTTTCAGGCAGCGAGTCTGAGCTGGCCTGCGTCCCCCAGCTAGCCAAAAGCCACTTGAATAAAGCATGGATTTACCTAAAGTTATACTGATTACTGTTTTTTTCTCAGATATTCGTCTCAAAGTGGGACAGTTTGCAATCACTTCCAATGTACTGACCACATCTGTTCTAAGCCTGATGGAAACCCATCAACTCCTATCAACCTATTAAAAATCAGTTTCAAATTCTTTTCAGCTGCCATGGGAAACAAAGAAGAAATCAAAGCAAGCATTAAAGAGGTAAGAAATTTTTTTAAAAGTATAATAAACCACCACTGAAACTTAATGGAGTGCAATGCTTGTGACTTAACTATACCTGTAGTTGGTAAAAACAAGTAAGACTTATAATCATAGAATCACAGAATGGTTTGGGTTGGAAGGGACCTTAATGATCATCGAGTTCAAACCCCCTGCCATGAGCAGGGACACCTCCCACTAGCCCAGGGTTGCTCAAAGCCTCATCCAGCCTGGCCTTGAACCCCTCCAGGGATGGGGCATCCACAGCTTCTCTGGGCAACCTGGGCCACTGCCTCATCACCCTCGTAGTGAAAAAAGCAAACTAAAGCCTCTTCTCATAGAATGGAAGCAGGAAATTCACTGCAGATCCAGAGTCTAAAAGCAAAAGACTACTGCTTCATGTTAAAAAATGCTTTAAAATCTTAACATTTTTGGTAAGCTACTTTTTATGCTTCACTGTGCAAATAACTGCTTACTTCCTTGCAGGTGCTACCCCGCAATTTCAACACACAGTCTCTTTTTCAGTCCTCCTACAGACCAAGTGCTTGCCTTCAACATTCAATTTTTCATTACCATTTTGCACACAAAAATAATATGCAATACACTCATTGCTCACCACACAATGTAGTTCTACAAGATAAAGGAGAGAGCAGCTGCAATCTGACAATATAGTTTGGCAAGCACTCTATTTACAAATAGTCATACATTTACTCTGTGGAATCACAGTACATAAATACATGTTCTACTTGTACCAAAGCATATAACATATACACCACTAAATATTTCACCAATCTTTATACATTACAAAATAAGAAAGCAGCAAAATTAAAACAAGGTGTTAAACACATGCAAAAAAGTAAATTGTTTTTCTATTTCTAACTTACTGGTTTATGTTTTTCATACATTATAAATCACTAAGCTTCTACTCAGCGAGAAGCCTGTCAATTTCTCAGTTTAAAAATAAAGATGTCATTATCTTTCCCTTTAATATGCCATTACTGCAACTCAGCCAGCTACATCTTAACTGTTCATCTAAAAACTAAGATCAGACATTGCTGTATTTACATAATTAATGCTAGATCATTTGCAAATATAGTAACCTTACACCATTACTGCACTGAGACTGACATAAGTCATTCAGAATGAAGCCTCAAGTCAAGATATTTTTTACAAAATCAAGTGCTCCATTAAAGAGGCATTTATGCCAGGCCTGACTGACATCTAAAGTCATCTTCCTAGATCCAACAGCAACACTGGCATGATCTCACCCTCAGACACTTTAAATTACCAGGATAACTAGCTACACTGGGAGTGGGAAAGGTCAAAGTCAGACAACATGACCACCAGCGTCATCAAAACTGCCATTCCCACAGAGCTCTCATGGTTAGAAATAAATACGTATCATATAGGTATTATGGTGGCAAATAATGTTATAAAAGTGATGGTGTGTCGTTTCAAGATAAGACTGGGAAATGAAGCAGCTGCTATGCAGAAACTAGACTACTGAAACTAAATACATCTCATCTTTTATGGAGCATTACAAACATACAATTTTGGGGGGGGCTGGGGTTTTTGTAGGTTTTTTTGTTTGTTTTAAACTTTTTTAAAAACACTTTCAGCAACTATTTTCTTTCAATTAGCTCAAGTTCGCAAATGCAACAGAGGATTATGGATTGCAGCTGTTCGTTCCACATCAACTAAGCTGTCAGTCAGACGAGCTATCAGATTGTACATCATGTAATTGATCCAAGGAGATCTGAACCCTACCTATGCTCTAACTGGAAAGAGACAAGAATTAGCTCCTGGAAGTAAGCACACAGGACAATGTTGAGACACTGATGAACAATTGCAAATAGACTTGTGATTTATTAAAGGTTTTCAAACACTGTTGTTGGGATGGTGATGGAGAAAAATCTTGAAAACTAAGTACACTCCAACAATATTTTGGGCTGTATTGACCATGCACTTGTCCAAGAATCATACAGCATAAAGAAAACAGAAGCAAGGCATTTCTAAAAGTTCTTGTTTAAGATCAGCTCTAAGGATATGGTTCCACTACAGATGAAAATCAGGTAAAAATCTAACATAATACATAAAAACACAGATAAAAATCAGTTCAGTAAAGGTTTAGGTCTTTATTGTCTTGATGATGCCTTCTTTCCACTGCAGAGCTGCACAAGCATCAATATTGCCGAACCAGCAGAAGATCAAGGATGCAGCTCTACCAGGTGGTCTGAGCAAAATTAGCAGTTTAATATTGCTAAAAACAGGACATCTCTTTTCTCTCCTGTCTGCTCCACATTCCACTCACATGCCCTCTGTTGCACTGGTTCTGGTACATACTTATTTCAAACCAGGTCTCCCCAAATTATTAAAAGCAGCACAAGACTAACGCAGAAAGCAGAATATTTTGTGCTAGATAAGTAAGCTAAGTTGGATTCCTTGATGATTATACAACTGTCAGTTTGGTATAAAGGGAATAACGAACCACATGGCTGGAAAGGAGAAAGGAGGAGATCAGAGAAAAGCAAGAGCTCAGCATTTGAGCAGCACAGGGTTGCCCTCTTCATTCAGCTGTCATGTGTAGCCACAGCACATTCTTTATAATAAGGATCCCTCTGATCAAGCTGGCTGCATGGTCAGTGTTACTGTACATTCAAAGGAAAAGGCCAGTGTGCACACCCCACAGTCCTACTCAGACAGTGAAACCTTGTTTTAAACCATCCACTAAAAGATGCAGTCCCATCACTCCTCTTCATTCACATCCACCCATTGATGTCCTGATCTAATCCCCACATCAGGCTGACAAGACTAAGGAAATGACTCAGGATAAAGCTTTTATTTTTTTCTCCCTGTTTAGCTTTAGTCTCTTTCAGTTCCCTATCTGGTTCATCATGCAGCCTCAAACTCATGCAGGGAAAACCACGGCAGGAATGAACAACCAGGCAGAAATGCCCGCCTTTGGCAGGATTAATTAAAACTGTTCAAAGCACACCAAAAATATCACACGCTTACTTATCTCATTTTAAAGTTAAGGGCTCATCCACACTGTAACATGAAAAATTAAGGACAGGTGCAACTTCGTGATATAACATAAGCTCACTCTATTTTACTCCAAAGTAACCATAATTTCTAATGGTTACACCCTGGCTCCAGACATAGCCAAGAGATACAAAGTACAGCCATTCTCGGTATTGCCACTATCTTCCCAAGCTTTGTGCTTTACTGAATCTGAAGGCAAAATTACCTCTGCCTTGACCAACCCTTTTGCTATTGAGTACAACATTTATTGGCCAGTTACATTCAAAATGGGCCAGGTCACATAATGATAAGCTTTAGTAGGTTCAACAGGTGAAACAACTGAAGCAGGAAGTGTACTACTCCATGCATTACTCACTACCATCACTCAACAGGAACACCAGGTCTTTTGGGATGACAAAACCTAATACAAGGCCACATCTCATCACCATCTTATTCCAAGCCCTGTAGTTGGATTGGACACCATAAAAAAAAGAAAATCCCACAAGGGGCTCTCCTACATCAGTCATAACTTAATTTGTCCACATTCGCTGCATGGAAATCTACAGAGGTGCTCAGTGTATGGAAAAAGAAATTCTTCACCATGAGGACGATTAAATATTGGACGAGATTACCTAGAGACATTACAGAATCTACCACACAGGAAATATCCAAGACTAGGCTTGACCATGCCCTGGATAACCTAATCTAAGATCCTACTTGCAAGAGAAGGCTGGACCACACAACGTCCAGAAACCCCTTTTGACCTAAACTTCTCTATAATTTGATATTTCTATATATAGCTTTCTCTCTCTTTTTCTTCATCCTTTAGAAGTCCATATATCCTGTTATGCTTTCAATCATTCTCTACTCTAGATGCATAAAATGCCAGCGGCAGAATTAGAGATACATTCACTTCTTCCACAACAGTTTTCTTTGTATCACTCCTCACACTTACTCAAATGTAGAAATCTCAGTTTCATTTCTTAAGACCTATTTGTTAACACTACAAAATATTCTAAGCAAAAACATTTATTTTTCCTTATGCTTTCATTCCACAGTTCGCATACAGAATGCAAAATTTCTGAAAAAAAGGTTTAAAGAATTAAATGTTTATAGACCATTGACATGTATCTTCGGAGAAGGAAATAAGATTCTTGCTGCAGCCTCATCTACTCAACAATTCTCTGAACAAAGTTCCTAAAAATTTATAGCAGAACCCTCCAACATTTTGTGAAGTGAGCTCTCATTCCCTTATCCTAAATGAAAGCATCCCAATAAAATGTAAACTGAATTTTACAAAGATAAAATAAAGCATTTACTAAAGAGACATCAAAATGATCCACTAAGCACAGTACACAGATTTCAGTAAAGAAACAGAAGGCAATGGTTAATTAACATCGTCGCTCAATTTATTCCATAAGATTTTTTTTTTACCTGAAAGAAATCTGTTTAAATTTATCACCATTATTAGCTGCCTGTTCTATTTTTCATCAGTTTCATCAATAAAAGAAATGTTGCCTTACCATGTCTTCTTCTGAAGTAAAACTCTTAGTGATTTATATTTATCATTGCCTTAGAGACTGCCCAATAGTTCAACATTTTCAAGAAATCAAGTAAGGCATGTACTATATTTCCTAATTAGGGAGGATAAGTTGCAGTCTCTGAGCAATGAGATCTGTATGGATCAGAGGTGCTCAGCAATTTACCTGAAGTATAGCATATAGAATCCATAATTTTACAAATACATAAGTGCTGTAAATGTACAAAATAAAAACACTAATTATCTTTAATCTGTGCTGACACCAGATTCTGTGATTATTCTTTTCAAGCAGCCATGATGTCCATTAGTAGGTCAAACAGCCAAAAGTTAACTGGCAAGAACTCTGCATACAGACAACTCAATAGTATAAATGATGTAACTTACCGAGTTATGTGACTGGGGAAAAGCATATTTTGTGAGGACTTCAAATATATCTCTTCTACTGTGCCCTTCTTGTTTTAGTGCAAACCGTAAATTTCTCATATCCTAAAACAAAGGCATTATCTTTTAAGAGAGCCAAAGCAGTAAGATACTTTTATCTGACATACAAATGTTGTATTATACACTAAATGTGATTTAGAATCTGCTTCCAACACACCTCAAACCACTGTGAATGTCCAGTTCTATTTCTTATTCCATAAAATAGAATAGCATGTAAGAATTCTACAAACAAAGCAGTACCACGTTCTGTGTGGTGCAAACACTGCTTTCGCATAAAGCCATCAGAAATGACTGTATCTGATTCACTAAAGTCTCAGGGGCTACTGAACGTCTGCAGGATGGGAGTTACTCCACATTTTCAAAACAAAAATTTGACAATAATCTTTCCAGACTACATTGTCCCTAGATCTTTTCTCACCACTAACATCAGAAATAAGCAATCTGTGCATTAACTACTAAGAATCAAATAGATTCTTCATATAGATAGAGTATGTGCATACATACTCCATTAATGAGTCAAATAAAGGATCCTGGATTATCCACTAGAAATTCCCCTATGATCATATTTTTTTCATAGAAACATACATTTTTTGAGAGACTAAGAAAATAGAGATAGTTATGTAACCTTTTCACTGCCTTTACAGCTTATTTTTAGAACAAATGATATAAGAAAGCAATGCAGCAATAATGCCCCAAAACATGACTACTGTGCAAAATTTCTTGTCAACTAGAGATTTGGAAAGGAAAACCAATCCCTCTCCTCACATGCAGAGGGATATTTCCCTATCGAGATCCAAAAAGTTCCTTTTAAACTCAGCTGTGAGGAACACGTGTTTTTTCATTCCTGTAAATAGGTAAGCAGTGAGAAATAGAATCTCTAGATTTCATTTCCTATTGAATTATTGGAAAATCTTACTTTACAGGTTATATCTAATCCATAAGAGTTCTCTCCTCTGCTTGAAGCCCCTCCCATCTTTTCAATCCTTGAAATTACGCCCAATGGAACATTCAATACCACAACTGGATCCTGCAAGGAAAGTTTGAGTAAGGAAAAGATTAACCTGAAAAGAAGACTCAAGCAAAATATTCTCATGCATTCTAGAATAGAAAGTAGATGTGAAATACACACAGAACACGAAAGCGTGTTTCTGAGTTTGACTGAGTCTCCCCTCCCAGCGTATTGTGAACTCTGTACAGTCACTCTACAGCCTTGAACATCATCCAATTTAACATGCAACAAAAATATTTCATGCCTAATACAGAATTGCAGGAAAAAAAAGTGGCAACAGCCTAAAAGATGCCTTCTGCTACGTACACCTGATTGCCTCTGCTTGCTGAAACTGCTTCATTGATACACCGAATAAAGTAGAACAAAACGAAACAGATTTCTAGCAGATTTAGCTGCAACCAGAAAGACCTCAGCTGAATTGTCCTAAAACCTTATTTTAATGAACCCAAACAAATATATTAGGAAACAGATAACAAGCACGTTTTATTCTATTTCATGTTGCTGCTTATCGAATGTGCTACTACTGCCCCCACCCATGTGAGGTTCTATTGATCAAAGTATTTTTATTTTTCAACAGCAAAGACAATCAAAGTCTTGGTTTACTAACAGCCATTTTAAGAACTATTGCACATCACTAGTTGCTGCCTTTAATGTATCATACAGTAAGCATAAAGGGAACAGCTATCAAAAAAGCTCCAACAGACAAAAGATAAAGGTATCAGTTCAGAGTAAGTGATTAAACTGTAGTTCTACCAGGCAAAAAAATCACACTTCTACAACATGTTTAACTTTAAAGAACTCCCATCTTTATACAAATTTCTCAGTGGCACAAAGGCAATTATCATATAGTCATTACACAATTAAGACACAGTTATTACAAACATTACAGGCCATTTCCAGAAAAAAGCCTCCCATGCAATTCCTTGAGCATACACGTGCCAAAACTAAAACAAATGAACTGGCCACAAAATAAATCACAGGCAGTGGCATTAAAGGGAAGGGGGTTTAAAGCCAACTCATCTCACAGAAGTAATTGTGGCATATTACTCACATTTTCCACACTTCTTAGGTACAGCCTGTAGTTTGTGATGTACACTCTTCCTTTAACGGGGCCATTAAATGGACACATATAAATAACATCCTTATCTGTAAGAAAGGCAGCATTTCTTTAAGATTGTGTAAAGAAAAAAAATCAGCGCTAAGGACAGCATCAGTTAAAGATAAAGTAAAATAAAGACAGTGCACTCATAAGAGCCACTCTGAGATTAATAAATTTAAAAAGTAATAAATCTGTATTTTGTCCACTGGAATTAAGAAAATGTGAAAGCTTCATACAGTAAACTTGCCCAAATCAAACCAGCAGAGCTCAGTAGCCTCCCGTAGTTACATTTGTGTTCTTCTCCCACTACGTGGGAGAGGGCTGGACGTAGAACAGTGAGTAGATTTAAGTCCTCTCTGTGATTACTGAACCAGCCTACCCACTATCCCAGAACACACACATCCTTCTGTTGATACCATTACATCTTTCAGTGCTCTGTAACCAATTCTGCATTAAAGTATGTAGTTCAAGTTGTAAAGTGTTTAGGGAGCTCACAATCCTGAAGAGAAACATTGCATTTCAATTCAAGGCAATCAAATACAGCTGGGCCATCAGCACTGCTTCAGCAAGGACAGTGACAAAACAAGTACCAACATATATTACTCAAAAAACATTTAACTGAAGCAATGCCATTAAAGACTTAAGTGAAGCACTACAAACCCCTTATTTCTCCCTGTCCACTCATTTCTTCAGCCCAGTCTATTTATCTGCCTTCTACAACAAGCAACCTTCTTCCAGTGTGCTACCCCAAAGCACAGACAATTTCATAAGGATCATATCAAACATTCATCTTAGCCTCACACCCTCTTCCTCATGCCTTCCCCACAACTTTCCTCATTAAAAACATTTAAGTACTTCCTCTGAATCACCACTTTGGTTTCACTTCTGCCAATCTTGTTTACAAATTCACCTGACAAATTCCTGGTTGGAGGGGAAAGTAGAAGCTTCATAAATAAAAGACACGTCACTTTCAGCTGCATTCTGATACCTCAACACAAACCTCCATGAGTGGAAGACTCCATTCCAGGAAGAGCCTCCATCAAGTAAGAAACCACTATACACAATACATTTATCTTTCTTATGCTACAACATTAGTGTATGTAAAGGCTAACAACTGCACAGTAGCTACACACATGCCACGTTGTGTCAAGGGAATGTAAGATTGTACTTAGGGTAGTCACTGTTTGGACTCAGGCTCCAAATTACTGTACAAGGTATCAATACACAGTGGGTGACATGCAGAACTCCCTTGACTTTGGAAAGCTTGGAGGTGCTCTCATCACTACATGTGCTACTTAGTCTGTAGATACAGTTATGATGCATCCTGACCTGCAATTTCTTTGTATTGGAGCATCCACCATACGTGGAAACTAAGATTTTAAAGTCTCAATAAGTTATTTGTGATAAGTGAAAAAAAGTCCCTATTGCAATTCCTTAAAAAATTAATGACATTTTAGCATGACTTACCCCAGCCCAAACTAGCCCAAATTATGCAACAATCCAGTAAGATACATGCATATGCCCAGGCTCCTAAACATACACTGCATTAGGCAGCTATATAACTTCATACCTGTAACTCTAGTCTCTCCTGGCAGACGAGGTATTTCTTCATTTTGTTCCCAGTTAGTTCCATCTTTTAGAGTCTAAAGCAAGAGAAGTACAACAGCACATCATATTTTACTTACAATTCCTTCAAGTTACAGATTAAAAAAGTCTTAAAGGTAATTTCTGCATGGAAAGGTTTTTCCAGAGTAGAAATTGACAGACTGAAGGGAAGAAACAGGAACACACACTGCTACCCTAAACTGCAGCTAGTAAACACACATCTGAAACGTAAGCATGTTTTACTCCTTCCCTTCTAAAAGAATAGTTAACTATATTTGCATTACGTTGGAATTAGATTTCTATACTGTAAATTCTCTGAAAATTTGTTCTTTTAATTTTCCAAGTATGCTGCACCTGGAAGAACAAATAAACGGACATCACTTAGGTAATGTACTCAGAACTATTACACACAATCTACTCATTTGTGACTTTTCCAAATTCAGTAGTTTTTAAGAAGGATTAATAGAAACTCACCTTTGCTTTTGAAGAAATGTTAAAAAAGCTAAATAAAACCCTAGCTTCTCTTTTCTTACACACAGGTTACATTTTCTTCAGCCATATAGCAAAAAAAAGCAGAGGAGAATGCCATTTAGATTGCTTTAATGTACTGCCCACTACAGATGAACATCTTAAAACTGAAACAGCCACAGATAACTAGGTATAATTTTATCAGTTGCAATACAGAATCTTTCTACAGCATCAAAGTGCCAAAAATTTTCAAGAATCATATCATAGAATCATAGAATGGCCTGGGTTGAAAAAGACCATAGTGATCATCTAGTTTCAACCCCCCCGCCATATGCAGGGCCGCCAACCACTGAATGTGGTTGAATGCCACAGAACATTTCAATGTAGAAAGTAACGATAAGAGTAAGTATAGCAGAATTGATTTTAAGCAGGCTCTCACAACTTGGGACACAGAGAACACTTCACCCATCTACTCTGAAACATAATTAAACTGCATTAGAATTTTAGCAATAAAAATAAACATATACGTTCAAGAAAAAAGTCATTCAAATACTCATTCTACCTAAATATACAAGATAATGATCTCTAGGACCTCTGACATAAAAACCATGAAAAAAGTTACACTCACCCTTTTACTTGAAGAACTCTCCAAGGAGTTTGAATTATATTTAGGTGTTGATGAAGAGGCCATACCGGGTATCTGATGAGAAAGCACAAATTGGAGACTTAAATTTCCCCCTGGACTACATACTATCTACAAGAGAGATTTAAACTTCGAAGGTGCACAGGTAGACATCAACAGCTCCCAAGAATGTTCTGGAAGTTACTATTCATTTAAAAAAATTACACAATGTCTTGTAATTGAAGTTCACTATTTAAAAGCATTCAAGAAATTCATTATTAGCTCTGGGATTGGGTCTTATTAGAAGGAATATTCTGAGTCAAGCTGTATTTTGGAATTCAGTTGTTTGAATACTATTATTAGTTCAGCCAACAGACATTAGAGTGTTTGCTTTAAGTGACAGGATACACAAACTATGAAATGCAACCTACTTGTATTAAGACACTTCATTTAGGGAAACAGGAACAAAAAATAAAATTATTGCACAGCTCTTGAAATCACAAGCATGTCAATACACTCAAGTGTTTCAAGAAATTAAAAAAAAAAATATAAGAGTAGACATTCCACAGTATTTCTGCATTTAAAAACAATCCCCCATTTCCTAAACTGAAACTTCAGTTAGCACACCAGAAGGGGGAGCGTCCAGCCCTCCAGTCTGAATAGCCTTGATATGTTTAAAGGAAAAGGATTTTTTTTTTAATTATATTGATTGAAGACAGAATTGCATGATACAGGATTCATCTTCTTAATCATTTTCTGACATTGCACAGGGGATCTCTAGAACAAACACTCTGAAAACACTCAAACTTGAAGTTACTCCAAACAGTAACTTTGTACCAAATTCTATTTCCCTTTCACTAGTCACACACCCTTCATCAAGCCGGTTTGACATCATATTGAAATCTTGAAGAGTTTTGGTTTGGTTGAGTGGGAAGGGGGAGGCGATTACAGATCATACGCTCTTTGTTTCTATTCCATGAATGAAATATTGCAGCCCTAAACAAGCACTTTCTCCCCCTGTCAATACTGAAAAAAAGTTTGCACAGATCTCTCTGCACCATGACTAAGCAGCCCGTGTGTCTGCACAACAGCAGGCTCACAGTGACACTGCAACAGCCCTACACAAGTGACAGATGAAACTGAAACATGCAAAATGCTTTTAAGTTACTATAACAATAGAGGAATGTGTCTGTGCAGGAAGAAGGTGGAAAAGCACAGCCTGAAGTTCTACAGGTTTGCTTCCTCCTTACAGTGCCCAAATCTTCCATATCTCATGAAGAAAACACAGGAAACCTGACATTGTGTTTAAAACTGTAATACCCAGTGACACAGCTTATCTCTACAGGAATCACAGCCCTCCAGGGAAAAATGGGGGGGAGAGGGAGTGGGAAGGAACCCACATTAAGTTGAGAAACGAAGAAAAAAGCCTTTGAATGCTCCAGACCCTGTGTGGCCCTTTCACATGGAGGTATTCCCTCCTTTCTGGGTCTCCAGGAGTCTCAGCTTTCTCCAAACACTGAAACAGAGGGGTGCCGAACTAATTTTAGTGCAACTCCAACAATTTCCATGAAAAGCTATTAGCAAGCAACATTAAATCAGTTCTTTCAAACTACTTTCCACAGAAAAACTACTGCAACACTGGACACTAACACTTTGACTACAAAATTTACTAGATTAGGAGAAGACACTTTCACAGTTTTTCTTGCCTTGCAACATCCCACGTACTATAAAAGTTAAGGCAGATTTAACTTTTTTGATATTGCTGTTAACTTGGGGACATTCGTTATTTGTTCAGATTACTTTCCTTAACTTAAAGAAGCTTAATCCTTCTAATAACCAGGTATTTATAAATGTAAAGGGTATATTTACTCAGAAGCTTGTTTTAAAATGTTTTCCATATGAAGTGTTTTGTTCATATTTTAAGTGAGAAATACCAGGTGAGACAGACCAAGGCAAAGCAGCCCCAGTTTTTCTATGTCAGCATAAAAAAATATTTTAACTAGAGCTCACATAAATTTAAATTAAGGTTGCACCAACCATGAGAGACAAGTGAGCATAAACAAGCCCTAGAAAAGTGACTTTTAAAACACATGGCAACCCTGAATAGATCTGCACTGCAAAATGGAAATTTTGACTGCAGCAGGTACAGGCACACCCAAGCTAGCTGTTGACCTTGTAACCACAGCGACTCCACCAGTGAAGCCACAGGACAAGCTGCAGCAGGTCACACAAGCCCACCAAGGACCCTGGACACTCACCTCAGTGACAGCCCACTGCCTAAGCTCACAGGAGCAACATCTCGTTTGGACATTCCTTATGCCTTTCAATACTACCTCAAATCGTAGTGTACTTCTGCTGCTGACATAGGGGACAGTATGAAGTATTTTAAATGCCTTCTGTTTCCTCCTTTGTTTTCTACATTATTTCCTCCCTTAATGCCCATTCACTAAGCTTTGGTTGAACTGCAGCATTACATAAAGTGAGTTACGATTCTGAAATAACCATCTGACTCCAGAACACCAACTATAACTTTCACAAACCTCATTGTAAATTTAAAGGAATAAGCAAAGATCCTTTCAGATTCTCAAAAAAAAAATCTCTTTGTGTGCTCGCCTCCCCTGCACACTGCCACCCCACCAGGCCACTTCAAACAGACGAGATGTCTTGGCAGCTCTTGCAGAACACCTTTGTGTGCTTTCTTCTGTGTATGTAAGCTTACGGCATGTAAAATTCCCCCAGCCCTCCATAAGACCAATTTCTTTAAACATACTTTACAGCAAGAAGGAATTCACTCACTGACTTCAATTTCTATATACTTCATTACAGAATTACAACCAACTACTCTGTTTCAGTTCCAACACTTTAATGATGCAAATTAGATGTATTCAGAGCTAATTAAGCTGAATAAATATGTACTGAAGGTGATGGGTTATCTGACAGGCTTTTTTTTAAACCCATCAAATATTTTCACTAAAATTAATGCAATTTCATCAGCATATAAGAGGAGGTATTACTTTAATGCTACCTAAAATTTACTTTGAAATCCAATCACACTTTAAAAACCCAAATACTAATAAGCACATTTATAACTACCCACATTTCCCTGATTTCTACAAGTAAACTATGGTCAAGTAATTAAACTTCACACTATAGAACACTCATCAGACAGCATTTAGAACAGTGTCCACTTTTGGACCCCCATACAAGACAGGCACTGACAAACTGCAGGGAGTTCAGCAGAGGGTCAGCAAGAGGACCAGGACCTGGAGCACTGCCCTGTAATGAGAGGCTGAGGGAGCTGGGAATCAGCCTGAAGGAGAGACGGTTTCTGTGGGACCACGCAGTCACCCACCAGCAACTTTGAGGCTGTTACTGAGCAGACAGAGCCAGGGTCCTCGAAGTGGTGAGTGATGGGAAGACAAGACACAACAGAAACTAAAACAAACTAGATTCTAAATTGATAAAAAAAATCAAAAAGAAATCCACACCTTTGCACCATAAAGACAGTCAGGTAGTGAAAATGGGGCCTAGGGAGGGTGCAGTCTCCATCCTCAGAGGTTTTTAAGACCCAACCAAATAAAGCTTTGAGCAACTGGGTCTGATCTTGGTCTGAGCAAGGGTTTGAACTAGAGACCTCCTGAAGTCCCTTCCAGACTGAATTACTCTATGCTTCTGTGACCTTCAAGCAACAGACAAGATTAAGTTCTCATTTAAAAGTACCCATCAAACAAGGACACATCATTAAAGAAGGGGACTCCTTGGTATCGAAAGAGCAAACAAGGTTTCAAAAACGTTTAAAATGAACATGAAATATTTCTTTTATAATATTATTTATTTTTCTGTCAAATTGCAGAAGCAGCTTCTGGCAACCTCCCAAAGTAATACTGCCATGAACAGTTCAAAAACATACTCCATCATAGTCTTAAAATAGCTAAAACTTTCTCATGATCATGGAGCAGCAGTAGTCCTTCCACACAGGGCAAAATCTTGCAAGTAGTTTTTCACTGCAAACACATTTTATTCCCTGGTATCACCCATACGTATTTCTATACTTGCATAAAAATTGAAAACCCTACAAACCCCACACTTGTCAGCAGCTGAAGAGAAGTACAATTACTCTGCAAATTTAAAACAAATCAGACAACTTTGTTTATGATGTTCTGCAGTTGAAAACAGTTGAACATTCTTCCCTGAATCTAGAATAGGAAGGAGACAAAGCAATTTTACTGGATTTAACTTGAACTAATAAACAAAGCTTTGTTAAAGTTACCAAACTTAATATAGTAACACTTCCAAGAAATGTAGGCTCCAATAATCTTACAATAACAATTAAACTACTTGGGATTTGTATTTTCATTAAAGATGATATTTATACTTGCCCTTCCTAGGATTCATGGGAATGGGGGCACAACAACATTTGAAAGGGTAGGCACTGAAGGCTAGATTTTTAAGAAGTCAATTCAAGGATCCTATCTGCTTTCTACAAATAAATGTCGACAGACACAAGCATATGTCCACAGAGAAAATCTAAATCAACTTTTAAACATGTAAATAAGCTTCTGAGGGTTAAGAAACCTTAAATGACCAGCTACTCTTTCCTTAAGGTTCTTTATTGCCAACAGGGTAGAGGATGCGTGCAGTGCAGCTCAGAAAGACCACCAAGACTCTTACAAACCATGTTTAGATTCACAAATGCCTGGTGAAACCATTTCTCATTGTCTACAATCAAAAAAAATTTAAGAAACAAATCAAAGCTCATTTGACAATTTAACTATTCTGTAACTGAGCCATGCTTGTGTCAACCTAAAATCTTTACATATATAAAGAACCAGTTTATGCCCAAACACAACATAATCTGCATCTGCCAGAGGATTACTGCCACAAACATCTGAGGTCAAGTCAACTGCATCAAGTAAATTGCAAGCACCACTTTCCAGATATTTAATATTTTTGACCCTCCATCACTGCATTAAAGCTTTGGAAAAAAAACACTTTCAAATTTGTATCTATATCAATCCTTTGGAGGAATTTACAATTCATGTAAAATTAACTTTTTAACTTTGCATAGTCTATAACATTCAATATGTTAAACTAGAAAGACTGAGGACTAAATTACCATACCTAGAAGACATTTACAGAATATACCGAGTAAGAGGTAAACATAATGAAAAAATATTAGTGACACATTATTATAGCTGAAACAGTTATTGTGTGTGTATGTATATGTAAAAAAAACCATAAAAGGGCAACTGGATAAGCGTGAGAATTACTTGCTTTTACCAGAATCATATTTATCAATATGGTGAAAATTCGACTGAACATCTTCTAGAAGCATTCGGATTTCTGTCACACATCAACAACCATGACACAGGATAACACCAAAGTTCTTGTAATCCTGCTCCAGATAATGATGTGTGCAAGAATGAAAAAAGTCTGTACATCTCCAAGGCCTCTCCTAAAAATAGTTATAAAATTTACTAAGCCCCTTCATTTGTTGTCATAGTAATTCAGAAAACAATTACAGCACTTCTAAAAAGAGGTACAGTTACAATTGGACAATTAGATGACACTGGAAAGTGATCAGTGCACCGGGTTAATCATTTAAGATCTGCAAGGCATCTGTCAGTCTAGATAAACATTAAGTTATTTTCATAGTTAGACCTGATAACAAATAAGGAATTATTTCAAAGAGAAGAAAAATAGTACTGTATTAGTGAACAACTTTTGACTGTGTTTGAGAGGTTAAGTGTAAGTTAGTGCAGGTATACAGAAAACTGCTTGTACACCCATTTAAACAGAAGATGCAAAAAATGAAAAAGCAGGTTTATAAAGACAAGGTATACTGGTGTTACACTAAGACTGCAGAGTTTCATTTGATACAGTAACAACCTACAGAGCCAGGATGAATGAACTGTGTTGTGTTTCCCATAATAAAATTAAAAGCATAAAATCCAAAGTCCTAAAAAGAAAACCGCATCTGTCAGCACCACAACTGCACAGAAGAGATAACATACAATACATAGGTTTTCAGAAATAACATATGGAATAGAGCAGAACTCCAGGAATCCCTAAGACTGTAGCAAAATTAAGCTAAGACAACCATGAAGGGAGGGAAAAAAAAGTCTTTCACTTTAAGTATTAAGCAAAAAGGAATACAAATCATTTAAAAAAATATGAAAAAGCAACAGTTCTGAAAACAGCATCTAAGTTATCACAACAGAGCCACTGAAAAATAATCACCAATGTCTTTAACACTAGAAAATGAGCATTTAATCTAAGTCACAAGCAGTCATTCATCTCATTAAATAAATAAAATAAAATTTTAGAATTAGATATAAAGATATACAGGGATACAAAACAAGTCACAAGGAAGATCTACAGCAACAAAGGCAGTTTTCCAGACATCGGCTGTCCCTAACCAAATTGCACCAATCAACCAAAACCAAACACAGTGAGGCTAAAATGCCACAACCAACTAACCAAGTCCATAGAAATAAATACATCTCTTTCACACTCATTTAACCACTTATATCTTAACACAAAGGGATTATACTCAATAACAGAAACAAAAATAAGGTAGAAGAAGTCTCCAAAGTTTAAGAAAACTACAAAAAATAAGTAGCATAAAGCAGAACATTGCAGTTTCAAACAGATAAAGTTAAAAAAAAACCACCAAAAACCCCACAGAAAATCTACACCATAGAAATACTTGCTTATATAGATTTCCAAAGGAAATTAAAAAAAAAAAAAACAAAACAACTTTCAGCAACAGTGAAATATACCAATGCAGGGGTTTCTAGAAGCAAAACTATTTTAAAAAAATAATCATAAAATGGTTTGGGTAGGAAGGGACCTTTAATGGCCATCTAGTCCAAGCCCCCTGCAATAAGCAAGGACATCTTCCACTAGCTCAGGTTGTTCAGAGCCCCATCCAACCCAACTTTGAAAATGTCCAGGGGTGGGGCACCTACAACCTCTCTGTTCTACAAACTGTTCCAGGGGTTCACTACCCTCACTGTAAAAATTTCTTCCTCATATCTAGTCTAAATCTACCCTCTTTTAGTTTAAAACCACTACTCCTTGTCCTATTGCAACAGGCCCTGCTAAAAAGTTTGTCCCCATCCTTCTTATAAGGCCCCTTTAAGTACCAGAAGGCTGCTCTAAGGTCTCCCCAGAGCCTTGACTAACCCCAACTCTCTCAGCCTTCCTTCATGGGAGAGGTGCTCCAGCCCCCTGATCATTAATCATAACGATGTCACTCACGCTCTCTGATCTGATATATTTACACTGCTTAACTAAAAAACAGATTTTAACATGCAAAAGTCATACAGTACTGACATCAAAAACCCACCTAGAGGAATGCCAATTGAGACATCATAGCTGCATGTATTTCCTTGTGGCCAGTAGCAATTACCTGTCACTTGTTATGCAACTGGTAGCAAACAGAAAGGAAAACTGGGAGATTATCATTTAAACAGAAAACGGAAGCGGCTCTATTAAACCACAGAGCACTTCTGATTTCTTACCACCAGAGTTCAAGGGTAAATCATACCCATAATGTACACCAACAAACCACCTTTGCGTATCAAGTCATAAGCTTCTATCTGCACTTATTCCAGAGTGGATCTTTGGAGTCAACATGGATTACCAGATCACGGAATATCCTATTTCTTCTTTATCATCACATTTACAGGATGTAAAATCCTCCCAAGTGTAATCTCTTAGTAATGGAGTCTGCAACCCTTACCTCAAGTGGATCCTCGTGATTCTACTGATCTGAGACTACATTATGCCACTAGCGGGTTTTCTCCCTTAATGTCTAAATGATATTCTCCATTTGCATGTACTTACTAAATCTACATTTTCCAGGGAAACCACATGAGCTTTGAAGTCTCTTTGAAAGCCTTCTCAATTCAAGTCATAATTAGAACACAAAAACGCATGCCAGCAGTACAAGCCTCAATAACATATTTGTATGTAGAATGCATACTAGTATCTGCCCTTCTGCACCAAGGTTTCCAAGTCAGTTAATCAAATTCATCAGTAGTACATTATAAAAAATATCTGTATCCTGCAAAAAAGAGTATTACTTACAAAAAAGCTTGCAATCTGGAGCTACCTATCTGATAAACACCAATTCTCCACTAGGCTTCCTCTCTTTAAGAAAAATGCACTCCAGAATCCCTCACATTGCTTTTTCTGGGAGAAGGAGCATTTCTAGTTCTTCACAAACAAATTCAGCAGTCCGTGCTGAGGTGCAGAGCTTGCTGTTCAGAGTCTGGCAGAGAATTGGCATTCTCTTGTTCCCTAATGTGCTCTGTATTTGACAGGGCAAGTCATTGTCCCTCAAGGAGTCAATATGAGCAAGCAGGAGCGAACAGAAGTCCACAACAGTCAAGTGACTGCTAATTTAGCAAACAAATTAGAAGTATGCCAGATGCCTGCCCGCTCCTATTTTATAGGCTCACTGTACCGGGCAGTTCTGAAGATATTAGAAGGAAGACCTTGCACTAACAAAAAATAATATTCTGACAATGAAGTTCTACAAATGGAAGCAAGTAGCAACAGCTTGGCAGAAAGCGTGGAAAATATTTAATCAGTGCCACCAGATCCTACACAATTCTCTGTATATGTTGCTTTAAAAAAACCAAAAAAACTACACACAACTTGTAGCTTGTACATGGAAGCCAGGTGTTGAATAAATAACAGCTGGAGGGAGCAAAAAAATCTTTAGTTCTGTCTTGACTGATATTACCCGTCTCCATTTGAAGGTTTTCTATTACTGTCTTAACTTCTCACAGAATTTGACTCCCACCCTGTTTTCAAAGTAAATCACAACTTCCAACAAGACCTAAAATAAAAGTTTGTAACATTACTTTTTCTAATTATCAACTCAATTGCTTCCTCCTTTCAAGTTGTATTGAAAATGTAGCTTAGGGTGATACCCTTGGTTTTTATCTTGGCAAGCTTTCTTGTAAGAGAATTATAAGCTCTCTCCCAAAGAGAGATGTAACAGTAGGACACGTGCCATCACAGACACTGAGTAACTTATCTGCTGATGGACTCTGATCTGCCAGTTAGATATTTCTCATGTTTTATACCACAGTAACAAGGAAAAGCAGCACCTACTTCAGTGGTAAAAAACATAACTCTTTGCTAAGGCCTGTTTTCTAGCAATTGTCAGAGGTCTACTCCTTGTAACTTATGCTAACAATTATTTCTGTCCACTTGTACTCACTTAGTGCTTCTCCTGTATTTGTTCTGTGCGTCTTGCCATTATTATATTTTCTCCTGACTTTTTGCTAATATTTATTCTGGTAACTTCTGTTCCAAAGTGGAAGTTCAGTCAAATGAGTGGATCAAAGCAAGCAGTAGTTTTTCCGCCACGCATGTAGCCCTGTACAGCAAGCAGCTGGTAAATGTAACTAGATTAGGTGACATGACGGAAGCGAGTGGGTTTTTTTAGGAACCGTTTGTCATGTTACCTCTACAATCAGGATGACATCTGTAGGAAACCTATGCCTGAAGGGTGATCCGTGGCTTTCTAAACCCACCCTATCTATTTTCTCTACTTTGCATCCCCTGCAGGGAATGTATACCTCCCACATTGTCAAAAGCTGATGCGGTTGACAGGAAAGCCTATGGGATAGCAAATACAGCTTCAAAGTTTTCTATTAAGAAAGCCTTCAGTTGCTCTCTGCTCATTCTTCTTGAAAGATATCCCCTTAGGCCACTGTAGTTCTATTGCTAAAGATTTAACTGATGATTCCACAAGAGAAATGGAAATTGTATGTTATATAATGATATACTGTATAAAAAAAAATTACACAGTAACAGTTAAAATGACATCTCCTACTCAGGATTTCCTCCAACCTTCCTTTGAGAACATGTACAACCAATGTATCAGACTCATCCTCTTTCATCTGCTGCATTTAGTTCCTTTTTCCACTACATGAATTGCTTCTCTGAATACACATAATGCCATGGAGAAAGTACTATTCTGAGTTTATCTCTGTTTAAAAAGAAGTAGACTAAGGAAGTCATCCACAAACCGTTCTTCGCTTCAATCCCTAAGAAGCGGGAGATTGGACTATCCTGCCCAAGTCATTCATGGGGCAGCACCCTACTTCTGGGTGTGTTCTCTTTCAAGTTACAGGCAGGTACTTTGCCAGGCACAGAAAGTTTGATACTTCTATATTCCACACCTGCCTACGTATGTTACACATTAATGGATCCAGTCACATCACACAGAGCCTCTGGCATACAGCCCTTCCACTCATTGTATGCAACAACCCAGCAAAGAGGCTGCATGTCAGTTACTTAGATTTTGTTTAAAAATACATCCACCATCTTACACAAAAGCATAACTCAGTCTACTTGAAAACACTTACTTTTGTTTTCTCTTGCTCAGAATCCGCCAGGTTTAACAAGTCATTTCAGTCGTAGAAAATATAGAGACATCCACTTTGGTGTGAGATGAGAGGACAACACTGTGTTCATTCCTTCACGTTTTAAACAACATCTGACTTTTGTCCTGCAGCTGGCCCCTGAAAGGAATGGAACAGGTAGGAAGACATTCTTAGCACTGCCAGAATATTTCAATTTACATTACTTTTTAAAAAAAACTTCAGAAAGGAAACAAAACCCCAGAATAGTTGCTACTAAAAACATTCTGGAGAAAGGAAACAAACAGTACAACTTCTTTTTATGTTTTACGTTGTGTCAGGAGGTTTGGCATCAAGGAGTTGGAACTGAAAACAACTTTCTCTTCTAAAACTTTAAGATACAGTTTTGAAATGTTTCTAATGTGTAAATCTTAGCAGACTTTAAACCATGCTTATGTTCTCCATACGTAGCTGGTCATCTTTCTGCACATAGTAAAGCATTTCCTCCCCCATTCCTTCCCAAAGAATACTGCCATTTATTTGTTTCTTTTCCTAAACACATCCAGAAATGACTTTCAGATGAAAGCTGCTATGTAACTTGGCAAAGTCAGAAGGAATAGGCCATGAAACAACTTATTTTTACCTTATTCAAGTTCTTAGAAAAATTAGTATGCTGTCTCCTTTAAAAGAACACACAATACTACAGATTTACAGTTACTTCTCATTAAATTAGTCTTGCATTCTAAATTAACAATTGTGAGCTAACACTATAACTCTTCTCATCAAGAATACATTAACACTATAGTTTGCTCAACCTCAATGATGCTATAAGCCCGTCTGTTCAGCAAGTGTGTTCTTTGGAAGTTTCCTTCTGCCCAAACATAGAATGATAAACAGTGCAAAAAGGGAAAATTCTGCATTTTTTGAAAACACCTCTATATCTCGTTTCTCATTATGTTTGCCACACAATGAAGCTAGATACAGCCCCAGAAGAAATTCTATGTGTTAAGGCTTGTTGCACTTACCAGCTTTGTTAATAACTGTACAGTTTAACTTTTTAAACTACCTAAACCTCAAATTAAGGTTAAAAAGAAAACTATAGCAGCAAAGAGGTTCTGGTTTTCATAGTACTAATCCTTTACCATGAGAAATCTGCCCTTCAAATCTAGTTAATGAGAAACAAACATATTACTACTTGCAAGCAATGAGCACAATACTGCCCAAAACAGGTATCACGCAGTAGAGCCAAGGTGCTTCTTAAACAAAAAAACTAATACCCTTCTCATGCCCTTAATTACATATACAGCTGAAAAAAAAAAAAACATAAAAATAAACGAACCAAAAAGCACCCATCACACAAAGCAGGCACTATGCTTTTTGACTGCCATAGCACAGAGGCCAGCAAGCAGGAAGAGTCTATAATCTTCAAGAGTAATTTCTTGTTTTAAATCAACTAAAAACATTTGCTCTGAAGATTTCAGGGAAGATTTCAGCTCTTCAGCCGTGAACGCTGAAAGAAGTCACTCGCTTCAGAACAAAATTTAAGCCAGTCAGAAATGAACACGGCAGTGGCTTAACAGTCTGGAAGCAAACCGAGAGCCCCCGGAACACTTCCACACCCCAGGAGAGCACTGCTTTTCACAGGAAAGGTAAGAAGTGCGGTTCAAAGGTGCCTTCGCTAAGCCACGACGCTGGGCTATGCGCTTCAGCAACGCCCAGTTCCAGATCGATTCAGCACATCAGGGAGTGAGGCAGGAGAAGCCGGAGCCGAACGGCAGCAAACAGCCCCAGCAGCCGCGTCCCGGAGCCGCAGGGCCCCGCCGGCGGCCGCAGGTGCCTCCGGGCGGCGGGCGGGCACCGCCGGGGACGCGGGGCTCCCGAAGCGCTCGGGGCGGCAGGGGGACCCTCACAAAAGCCTCCAGCAGCCTCCAGAACCCCCCAGGAGGCGAAGGGGCAAGCGACGGGGGACGGGAGGTGCGCCGTACCCTGAGGGAGCGGCGCTGGGCCGGCGGGAAGGCCCGGGCCGGCAGCAGCCCCCGCCTGGGCATACCGGCGGGGGGACGGGGGCGGGAGGAGAGGATCCCCGGCACGGGGAGGGGCCGGGGGTGCGGGGGCAGAGGCAGAACCCGCCGGGGTAGCCCTGCTGCCCAGCCCGGGCCCCACGGAGACTCACCGCCGAGCGGCCGCCGTCCCGGGCCCCAGTGCGGCGCCGAGCGCTCCCCGCCCCGCGCGGGCCCACCGCGCCCGATCACGTGACAGCCGGCACCCGCCCCACCCCGCGGGGCGCGCCCCAGTGCCTGCCGGGAGCTGTAGTCCGCGGGGCATGCCGGGAGCTGTAGTCATGGAGGGCGGTGCGCGCGCCCGAGCGGTGGCGGGAAGCGGCCGCCTGAGGCCGTGAGGGGAGATGGGCAGGGCGCAGGGAGACTCCCTCCGGGCATTCCTAAACGAAACAGACGGGAAAAAGGGGAAGGGAGGGAACACGCTGGACATGCGTCCGGTATACGGCAGATCAAGGTGGCCGATGGATGGCCGTTAATGATCAGGGACATCCCAGCGGCCCAAGCCTTCCGGATCCTCCCTGACCGCAAATCAAAACTGAATTGGTGATGCAGGTGCCAGGAGGACTATTCATGTAAAATAATAAAAAAAATCCTTATCAAATGCCCCGTTGGGGCCGTACAAAGAGCAGCTGTGTACATGCGAGGGCAAGGTGGGGACTGGGGTCATGCTGTGTGCTCTCAGGAAAAGGGGATTTGATTATAAAACATTTTTGATGCTACAAAATGTATTTTTGAGCTACAAAACAACTGTGTCCAGCTTCTCCGGTGTTGTGGCCAGACTTAACTTGTTCCCCTGTAGTGAAGGGACACCACCTCTCCCTGCTCTCAGGACTGGATACCACAGAAGGGCTGATCAATGAAAAAAATAAAATAATATCAACCAAAAGTAACCTTGGGCTCCTTCATGATCCCAAGCAGTTAGGAGCTTCATAACTGAGTTCAACCCAGATCTGGCAGCTCCAGCAGTGCCCGTCTCCCACCTGTGCAGCACTGGCCCTCCCTCCTTTGGGAGGAACATCGTCACCTGCCAGCTTGCAAGCATCATACCAACAACAATCGCCTCTGCTTTTTTGTATCTTGCTGAAAGAGTCATTCTCCGGTTTAATTTTTCCAGTCTTTTGTTGTCTATGAACAAATAGATCCACCATCTAAGAGCCGACTGAGCTAAAAACGCTTGGAGGTGAATCATGCATTTGTACCAGCCCAGATGTACTGCCAGAAGGAGTCACAAGACAATAATTTTGAAATTAATGTTATTAATTACTTTTAGTTGTCTCCTTTACTATCAACAATTTACATCTGGAGTTCCAAAAACTTTAGAAAATCAAAACCAAAAAAAACACAAGGGAACTGGGCTGGTGGCTGTTATGATGGAAAAAAATGTTTCTGGAGTAAAAAATATATTTTCTGCAAAAAGCATGGAACTGTGTGTTGTATGTTTATAAGCAGCAGAAGCAAGCAGTGAGCAAAAGAAGATGAAATGTTAGTTCACCTCCTTTACATGGGCAATCTTGTCTGTTGTCTTCTGGTATGATACGCCTTTGCTTCTGACATCATCCTTTCAGTACAGACAAGCTAGAAAATCCACTGATGCAATTTTGAAGTTTTGATTTGATTGATTCCAGTGCGGTATTTCCAACTGTAAATCATAAATCAATACATTGGTTTATATATGTACATTTTTACGTGTAGGTATACATTTACTGGTCTACATGTATGTACGCACAGAGGATCCTTCTTATTTGATCATTCATTCAAGGTTTCATTCTGATCACATTTTAAAGCTTTTCTGTGACATCATGAAAACTAGATTTTTTTTTTCCCTTACTCATTTCTGACACTTCATGGCTCAGATCACTATAAGTGCTCTCCACAAATGCTCTTATGAATTTCTTTCCATCAATTTTATCCTAGATCTTTTCCAACCTGGCTTATGCCCCTTGCATTCACAGAGTCTCAGACAGCCTGTTGCTCATATGGCCTTTAATGATCACAACTATTATTCCATCCTAATCTGCCAAGTGAAATACTCTCCACCCTTGTTCGGTGACTATCTCTTTTTTTCCTTGTACATTTCTAACCCCCTTACTGTGACATTTTTGAGGGGCTTTTTCTTACATGAGTTCCAGGTTCCGGTAGATACTAACCAGGCCTTTCCCCTTGGGTCGCTCCTTTAGTCACTCTACATTTTACCCCCAGATAATATGTACTACAACCATAGTTTAAACAACAATTTCCACTCAGATTTTTCACAGCTATGCCTCTTCGCTGCAGGATGGCATGCTTTCCTAACTAAACTCTTGGCTTGTGTCTTTATTACCTTCTTATGACTGTTCGGTGGGTCTTCACCTTCTGCTGCATGCAGTCACAAGCGCCCCGTGAGTCCCACACCTGCACGGTCAGACGCCTGAAGGTGATGTGAACTGGAAGAAACTGTGCTTTGAATCTCCTGACTGATGAACTGATGATTCACCTGATGGCTATTTGGATCTGCAAGAGCACATGCTATTAAAATTTTGCATATGAGTGGGGTTCTGGGATGTTTAGGCTGTCTCTGATTTCCGAGCCTGGTCTTCGTTCTTTTGTATTGCAGCATATGGTGCCTGGGTTGTAATCAGCCCAGACAGCACACAAATACTCCAGCCTCCAATCCCTGGACCATCTGGATAAAAAAATGGTTAATTGACAACCCTAATGTCATTTTAAGCTCAGAGTAGTTAAAATAGTGTTGAGTCTTCTCCCACAAGTACTCTACTTTATCTATTACACTATTATCTGCCTGTAGGTAATAATCTTTGACTCAGACCTTTCTCTAGTCCTTTATGTTCAGACTATATCTAAATCCATCCATACAGCTAAAACTCCCATCTTCTCAAATCTCAATTACTGCAACATCCTTTCCTTTGGCCTTGAAAAATATAACCTTGTCTTGCTCATACTTATTGAGAACACTGCTACAAAGACCATTTTTCTTAGTCTGTCATTTTCACCATGCTATTCCTCTCTTTTCATCCCTGTCCTGGCACAGCCTACTCTATCATGTCAGTCCTTACGTGTCTTTACTTTGGAAGGCTTCAGTAGCCTGTCTGCACCTTACATGCCATTTCCATTCACTGCTGAGCTCTAACTGCAGCTTGCATCAGCTCACAGTGCCAGTTTTCACAGCCTACTTGTAATACATTTAAGCAGCTTCTTTTGTTCATTCTTTTGGCTGCCTTTTATTTCCAAGGGTCCTATAAACAGCCCAAAAGTTACTCATTATTTTTCTTCAAAACTCTCCTTAAAAATTCTCTTTCCTGTGATATCTACAATACAGTGTCACATTTCTTCATGCTGCCTGTCCTGCCTGTATTCCTCAGTTTTGTACTTTGTGAAGCTCTCAGGGCAGGACCATCCTTTGAGTTGATTCTGATCCATGACAGGGTCTTGTAGCGCTATGGTTATGCAAATAATAAATACACGTGTGGAACTGAGATGCCAGAGATGCCTAGGTGTTGTGAGATTGATGACAACAAAGTGCAATTTGGGAGCATAACCATACCTGATAAAAATATTTACTTATTTTCTTACTATTCTGGAGAGTAGGGGGGCAAAACTAAGTGGAGGTGGGGAGTCTGCATCTTTAAATCAAGCCCATAGATCAAGTTAAAAGTTATTTATCTTTAACCTATTTATATATCTTCGTGTACCTTCCAACAACTTTCACTTGCTTGTAGTTGCTGTTGTGACAGATAAAATGGAAAAGACAATGTAGTGGTAGTAAACATATCACCACATATGTATGTAGGTATGTTTGTGTGTTCACATGTGTACTTTTTTCCTTTTATGAGGCAGATACTAGAAAAGATCTGGGGGTATGTCAGTGATTCTTTTGCTTTTCTAGCACTATGCCACCCTTTGTTTCCTCTTATTGTCCTTTGTTTGCTAACTTGATGTTTATTTTTGTCTCTGCTACATAAAGCCCACCAGATTTAATTCTTTTAAGCTGTACTTTAAGACCTCTTTAACCTATTTCTATCTAGCTTTTCCCTCAATTAGCCTAATCATTTCTTTATCAAGAAAGATGTTACCAAATAAAACATCTATGGCACCCTAAAAAAAAAACCCCTGCCCCTTGCTGCTTGACTCACAATAGCAATAAGGTGAGTTACATAAGAGTCTGTTGTATTTCTGGATCCTGCAGCTCCCAAGGGCTAGAAATAGCAGTTGTATTTTTGGGAACAATTTTCAGAAACACTGACTGAATGTACGTACTTGTTGTGAAATCAGGCAGATGCTCGCTTTCAGATACCTAGGTTTTTGCCTGCACAGTACTGCTGTCACCAAAATCTGGCACACGGCAACTGAAGCAAACATAGATCTATGTATATGTACATGTATATATATGTACACATCTGCTGTTACTAGTAGATGGATACCTCCTATTAGATGCTGATTCTTTGTCTTCAAAGACAGAGAAAATTCATATCAGGTACATGCTGATTCTATATTTAGGTAGAAAAAAAAACCCCAAAGCATTATTTTCTCCATGCAGATATTAGAAGCAGTTAGCATGTTGAGAAATTAGCTGCATTTCCCAGGAAGGCAAACTCATTCTCACATGTATCATACCTAATCTGCATAGTAAGTAAAAGGTTTGAAGAGAACTGGAATGAATTTGGATTAAAAGAACCAAACAAATGGAAGTTAGTAATATCCACTGAATTACCAGAACTGCTAGTGGAATTAATTTTAGTACTGTCAGAACAATGCCCCAAATTAAGAGAAATAGAAGAAAATCCTCTTAAATGAAATAGCACACAAAGGAATAAAAGCTTCCAGTGCACTTAAATGTAAACTGCAATAGAAAGTGACCTGTAAAATGTGTAAATATAGCGCATAAAACAGAAGGACCTTTTAGACTAATACCTGTTGAATGCTTTGCTTTTGCTCTGTGCTCTGAAGTTTTCTGAAGGGCTGAGGCTCCATCAAATCTCAAAAGAACCCCAGTGACACAGGGCAGCTGAGACTACAGCAGGAAAGTGTTAAAGTTAAAATACTCTGTGAACTCATAGCACATTGGCATCAAACAGCTTTATCACTGTAAAAAAAAATGTAAGATGGACCCCCCAACACCCTCCATTTATTGTCAAGGTCCACACATGTACAATTTAAACTACAGTAGTGTCCAAATCACTTAATATTCAGTATGAAGAGTTATTTTAAGCATTATTTTAAATATGCCAATAAGCACAACAGAGATGGGCTGACAGAACAGAGTTAATACATGCTCTATTCAGAAATACTCTTTGTTTTACAGTACAAGAGTCACAGTAGCTGATAGGGCATAAGGGAAACATTTTAACCAGCATTTACTACTCACAGTGGAATATTTGTGCATTTTGAAAACACAGCACAGCCCCTCTCAGCTGTCATCCCTTAAAAAAAAAAAAAAGGAATTAGCTTTAAAATTCGGACAAGCTCTAGACAGTAGACTGCGGTTGCTGAACACCAAAGAATCCCGCGGTCACAGGACCAGCCGGAGAGCCTGCAGAGAGATCAGCACTGGGAAAGCCCCTCCTCTGTCTTCTTTAGAAGCATGCATCTATTTAGATCAGAACATATTTTTGCTTCATTTCCACTATAGTATTTGGTGTCTTATTGTCACCAGAAGTGACTGCTTATGCAGGATAGGAAATCAATGAGTTCACAAGCTGTTCCAGGTGCCACTACCCACCAGAGCTTTACTGATTTCTCTCTCTGAAGCCCAGCTGATCCATTAATTTGGAAGAAACTGCAATCCCAGATGTAGGTGATAAACTTCAGGTTGGATTCCAGCCTGTGTCAGCAGAGGCTGCCAGTGCATAGCTAGACGAATTGAGACTATGGTTTCTTTTGGGTTCTCCAGAGCTCATGCTTTATTGATTTTGGTTTAATTCTAATTTCCCCTGACTATGTTTTGTAGAGAAAATGGATCTAATCTTGTTATTCTAAGGTGTTATTCTTTATAATAAAAAAGAAAACCTACCACCATAGTCAGTTTGCCTAAATATGTCATAGTGGGGAAAACAGAAACTGGGTTTCAGATGCAATTTTCTTTGCCATTGTTAGAGAAAGGTTAAAAGCAACTGACATTCATGGTGTTGGCAGGAATCCCCATTGCAGCAGTCAGTGAAGGTTTTTCTCTTAACTCCTGCGGGACCAAGGATCATTCCCATGGGACTGAAAGAGACGTGCTGCTGTGGATCAGCTGGCCTGACTCATGTTTGCACTCTGGTGAGTCGGAGAAAATAATTCTATTATGAATTTCTTTAGTTGATCTAATGAGTGAAACAAAACCCCTCTCAGCTCTGCAAAATCAGTGAGACAAGTGGGGTCTTTGGAAGCCCTGAATATCACATCAGATGCTGATATAGGTTTCTTCAGACAATTAGCAAAGCTCCAGGCAGCCACCTGAAAGAAATAATGGCTTTTATTGAAGTTAATGCAGTCATTTCTTCCACAAAGCATCTTGTGAATAATTCTTGCTGGAAAAATTGTACATGATTTTTTTCATTTATATTTTAATGCAATTTATTATACAACAGCGACCTCCATTCAGGGTTCAGAAGATCAGAGTACTTACAGTAATCTTCACAGCACTTTGTGTCTCCAGCTACAGCTTACATTCACAGCATGAAAAGAATAAGAAGTTAATGTACCAAATCAGAAAGTCTCTGTGTGGAAGTGTTAATCTCAGTGTTGAGTTATTATTTATTAGTAGTATTATGGTGGCGTCTAGAGATCAGGGCCTCATTGCATTGGGTACTGCATAAACACACAAAGAATATATTTTCTCTCTATAGAATAGCTCTCAGTTTAAGTTCCAGGATGTGGACAAGAGGTACTACCACTATCATTACTGCCACAGCCAGAGGCAAAACTCTTTTCATGCTTATTGTGGATGCTGACACCAGGAATAAAATTACCTTCTGACAGACAATTAAAATGAAAACATTATTCTGGGATCAGACCTCAAGGTGCAAGAAGATGAAAAGAGTCTCCCCGTTGGATTTCATGCCTGGCCAAGCACAGTTGCAGATGGTGTCTTGCTACACTCTTGGGTACATTAACCATCCATAAGGAGCTCAAGAGGTGTCAGGCGTTTGAGCTCCTAAACCAGTTGATCATGGAGATGTCTGCAAGATGAAACTGTGGGTAAAATAGTGAAGAAGTTATGTATCCTTGTAAGTTAGAGAGTGCTGGAGAAGCATGCACCTGTGATGGTAGATCTACACACAGATCAGCATGTTAGCTTTTGGCACAGCAGTGGAAATGCGGGCATGCTTTCTGGCTTACACACTGGTAACCATTCCAGGATGCAATGACTTTTTTTTGCTGCCTCTAGTAACTAATGTTTGTCTCCTCTCTGTTGAATACTTTGTTCATATCTGTGATGGGTTGGCCCTTGGCTGGGGGCCAAACCACACACACCCGCTCACACAGTCCCTGCCCCCACCCAATGATAGGGGAGAGAATTAAAGAGGTAAATGGCAAAGAGGACTCGTGGGTTGAGATAAGGACAATTTAATAACTAAACTACAATAATATTAGAAATAATACTATATACAAA
>WKFP01014132.1:60137-98537 GCA_011057875.1 Pterocles orientalis | reverse complement strand
GAACAAATAGCAACATCCTAGCAATAACTATAAACGTTCTTCTCTTATCAATTCTCTCCTGATCAGGAATGCAAAACATAGCTTCTTGCTAGCTGTTTATGAAGAGAAGGGAAAAGGAAAAAAAAATTAACTCTGCTCTGCTTAACCCACGACAATATCACAACTCACTTCTAGCCAGCTTCCTTCATGAATGAGTCTGATGCAAATATTTCTGTGTGTGCCTAGGCACCACGCCCCACTAGGTGATTTTGAACTGTTGGTTACCTGTACCAATTCAAAATACACTAAGGGTCTCAAGATAATTAATTTTCCCAGAGTAGACAGACAGGGAGAAGGGGGTCACTATCCAAATACTCACCAGTTCATCTCTTGGAGCCTTGGATCCCCGTCAGCTGCTCTCTACAGCCAGACATGGAAGTCCACAGGTTGTCATCATGTGTCTGAAGGACTATGTGAAGAAAATAAAGAAAATGTATAAGTGAGTGAGGAGATATGAAAAAAAAAAAGGAAAAAAAACCCAATGAAACCCAAAAAAGCATACCTTAGTTAAAAAGTCAGAACAGCTACAAATGCCAGATCTGTAAGAAATCTCTTCCACTGTTCAGAGAAAAACTGGTCAAGTAACATGTTAAAGCTGAATTTCAAATCCAAGAGCAGATATCCTCTTGGAGTACTCATGTAGCTGAACACCACGAACTCGGCCTCTGAGCAACTGCAAATAACTACAGATGCACAATTGCCCATGCAAATTGTGAGACACCAACAAAACACTAATTTTCCAGGTAGGTCCAGAGCGTGGCCTGAAATTCACTGGTGTAAAAACTCATTTCCCTTTTCAGCAAGAGCTTGGGTTCTCAGTCACTCAAGCAGCAAAACTCAGCCTGTTACAACCAAGCACTTAAAAGTATTTAAATTTTTTTCTTTGGATACTCAGTCACCCGCCACAGGCAGTGGGAACAGGAAAAGGCCAGCTGCAGGCTCATCTGCTCTGCGTGGCCCGTGCTGTGCGGGGAGCGGGTGCTGCAGGAGGTTGCTACGGTACCAGGAGGCTCTTTGATCTGGTTGACACAGTCAAGCAAAGACATGGGACTAATAATAATACTTGGCACTTTTACAGTCCTAGCTGCTCAAAGCACTTTATCAGTGTTAACGAATTGCCCCTCAAGCTATCTCTGTGGGAGAGGGACTATCTCAGTTTTATGGGTAGGTAAACTGAGGCGCAGAGATCTGCTGGGATGCTAGCAGCCTCTGATTCTAAGTGATGGGCACACCATTGTGCTAGAACACCTCCCCGCATGAAGGAAAGGGCTCTGCAGAGCAGTAAAGGAGAAGCCCATGGTAAATCAGCTGTGCAAAGCCACCCAGCCTCACTCCCAGCTCTCCACTAACAAAGAGACATTGTCATTACATTTCCGCATGTTCTGGCCCGAGCGCAGGTTCCAAGGGAGGTGACCATGCCACGGGATTTGGGGAAAGGTCATCCCTGTGCAAAGGGGTCACTTGAAGCTGTGACATCCTAGTCATGAAATCTGTCTTCAGCCCATTTGTGTGCTCTTTCTGCCTCCCTCTCTCTCCATCCTTCCTTTCAGGTTGGCCCCAGGCGATGTTACATTCACAGCAGCCCATCATTAGCGTGGTCACACCTCACCCTGCGACCCAGTGCAGCCCTAGCCCACAGCCCGCGCAGGAGGAGCTGTGCAGCACTGAGGCTACAGCTGGGCTGCTCCTATCAGAACACGTGTCCGTCATCCTCACTGTGAACAGGCACCTCCTCCTTCCTCTGGAAATGGATCAGAACCCAGATCACAGAATCACAGAATCACAGAATGATTTGGGTTGGAAGGGACCTTAAAGGTCATCCAGTTCCAACCCCCCTGCCATGGGCAGGGACACCTCCCACTAGCCCACGTTGCTCAAAGCCTCGTCCAGCCTGGCCTTGAACACCTCCAGGGATGGGGCATCCACAGCTTCTCTGTGCCAGTGCCTTACCACCCTCACAGTAAAAAAATTCCTCCTAATATCTAATCTAAATCTAACCTCTTTCAGCTTAAAAACGTTATTCCTTGTCCTATCACTACACCCCCTGATAAGAGTCCCTTCCCATCTCTCCTGTAGCCCCCTTTAAGTATTTGAAGGCTCCTACAAGGTCTCCCCAGAGCCTTTGCTTCTCCAGGCTGAACAAGCCCAACTCTCTTGGCCATCCCTCTTCTCCTGCTCTCTCCACACAGGTCTTCTTTCCCCTGCTAGCTGTCTGGGTACTTCTGCTCTAGTAATGTACTGTTACATTATTTCAACCACAGATCATAAGCCAAAAACCTGAGCAGAGATCTGTAGGTTTGAAGCAGAAGGACTCCACCTGCTCTGCAAGATGCACAGGTGGCACTTTCAAAGAATTTCTCATCAGGAATATGAACCGCTCACGTTTTCACCATGAGCCCAGCCCCTCTGGCTGTACAAGGTGTGCTGTGTCCCTGAGCTGGGAACAAGGTGCTGAGTAAAGCAAAGAGCTTGCACAGGAGATGATACGTGAATCGATGGCTCATCCTCCACTGCCTCCCTGCTGAGCTGCACGCTCTCCCCTGGCCAGAATGAGCCAACTGGCTTCTGAGGTTGGAAAATTAAGACACCCAGGGGCCTGACTCATGATCCCATTTTGCCCACAACAGGCCAACAACCAGCTTATCCTCCCAGATCTGTAAAACAAAGGTCCAAACTGGTGCACAGCAACTGATGGTAATACACAACCAACTGGCCAGGAGACATGACTGCTGGTCCTGCTTAACTACACTTGAAAAATCCTACTGGTGTATGCCTGCCTCATTAGGCACTTAAATATCTTTGGGATTCGAGTCCTGAGCCTTTTGTGCTTCACAGCCTCCCGCTGCTAATGGACATCATCAGTTATCCTGAAAGGGCACAGGAAAAAATATATATTTATTAAAGATTGTGAGGCTCAAACAGGGGGTTAATGGGAGCCACTTAGGCAAATAGAGGAGCCAGCTAATAGGTGAAAAAGAATAATAATGTACGGGCTGAGGAGAGGAACACGTGCTGGTCTGCCAGGTAATTCTGTTTCCCGGCTGCCATACAAAGCTGGCAGGGCTGACAAGGAGCAGTCTGTAAACTTGAAACAAAGCATGTTTCTGCAGCTGCATGGAGTCAAGCACAGCTCTATATTAGTAAAGAAAAAAAAAAGGGAATTCACAACTTTATAGCTTCAGGCTGGTTTCCCCTCAGGGAGTGGAAACAGGCTGGTCTCACCACCTCCTGCCACTGCCGTGGGTCTTGTCTTTCCCGGCCGTTCATCAAACACAGCACAGCTCCGGGATGTGAGACTCAGCAGGGTCAGCACTCGGGTCCTTTTGCTCCTTGAAAAGGGATTAAGACAACATCAGAACAATTAAAATGTCTTTTTTTTTTAATACAAATCTGACTTTGAGCTTAAAATGGCATTTCTTTTTCCTTCTCCTACCAATTTGTTTAAATCTCAGACATGAAACTGCAGCATCACAAACCTTGATAAGCGTAAAAGTGACACGATGCTCAAAATTCAGGAGCTTCTCACTCGTTTCTTGCTCTGACATGTGTGAGACCAGCAGCAGGGTTCAGCCATGCAGCAAAGGGCCCTTTGGGCTGTGGGGACAAATCATTGCTGGGTTGTTTGAACTGACACACAGCTGTGATGCAACCCAGCCCACTATCGTGCCAACCTCGAGAGAAAGAAAAAAAAATCCAACCGCCTGTACTTCCTGAGCTCAGGAAAGCAAAGAATCAGGCTCTGTGTCCCCACGACGTGCGTGGTCGTGTGTTCTTGGCTACACAGAGGGCACACAGCTCAGCACGGACAGCCCAGCGCTAACAGCCCCACGCAGCCAGCACAAGCCCTCATTCGGCAAATGGCTGCCTCGGGCAGGGCAGGGATGAAAGCCAAGTCCCAGACCTGCCGCGTAATGGGTAATGGATTAAGACGTATAAAACAGCATATTTGTTCTGCTCAGTGCTACAAAACCATCGAGTGAGCGGGGAGGGAGCAAAGAAAAGGGCTGTGATTAACTACAGCTCTACCAGTTGCAGCCTGGCTGCTTTAATAAGGCGCCTTTCCCCGGTTTTATGCAGGATTGTACACAGGAGGCCTCTTGACCAGCCGGAGACTTAAGTTCTCAGTAAGTCCTGCAGCTGCCAACCAGTACTTGTGTTTTAGCTTGCCCAGGAGAGACCCTTATTGGTATTTAAAACACCTCACTCTCTTCCAGATGCTTTTTTTTTTTTTTTTAAATTTGCTCTAGATACAGCAGGAAATAGAAGGTGAAATAGGCATTAGCTTGGCATTAGGCACCAAAACCTGAGCTCAGCCTGAATAGATGGCTGGGCAGATGTGCCAGGACCAAGTGTCCCCCCGGGAGCGTGTGCCATCTGCCCTTCAGTGCAGACACGCGGCAAGAGCGGAGGCAGAGCTGGAGCAGCAGCCAGCCACTCGCCCTCACACCTTCCCTCGTCCTTGCCTGTCCTGCAGCCAGGTGCCAGCATGGAGCAGGTCCTCTCCTGGGGCCACCCTGCACATGTGCAGCACGTCTCCCACAGCACGGGGCCGTCAGGGCACGAACACAAGGCAAGTGCCAGCCTCTTGCCAGGTGCTCGCTCCTGCTGCCAGACAGGTGTAAATCAGGGGTTACCCTGATGCAGGCGGTGGAATAGCTCCTGATTTACAACATCCTACACAAGAGGAGAACTTGACCTTACACTTCAACATCAGTGCAGCTTCCTTTGTTGAAAGCTTCTTAAGCAAGACATGTAATCAATCCTGGAGAGCCACCGAGCAGCAGAGCTCAGGTTCTGCATAAGTCAGGGCTAAGCTTCCCGGGGAAATTGTCTGCTCCAGGCTCCCATGACATCTATTCCTAGGTACTCCCTGCATGCCTTCTGATAGGAATGAGTGTGTTTTTCTGTTTTGCTTTTGTCAAAAATGGGCTGCTTTAGATTTACACAATCCACAAAGATAATTTTTCTGTAATAAGTCCAACTTACCTATGCTACTAACCTTTCAGACAGACGGGCTTTCAGTGAGCTCAGGTCTTTGGAAATTCTGGCCTTTATAGGCATTTGATGTTATTTTAGAACCCAAGAGGAAAAGCTTACTGCTTTGCCTGTTTTCATGGCCATAATTATGAGGGCAGTCTGGTGACGTAACTTGTTTGGGAAATAAATGATAGCTTTCAACAGCGAGTGCTGTCAGACACTTGTTCCTTGTAACTATTTTAGAAATCCAAATTCATTTTGCACTTCCACAGCACCAGATGCTGCTCTTATTTATGCTTGTGTAAGTCCTGTGCTAAACCACTGCCTTCAGGAGACCAACTCCATGTTTACACTGCCTGCAAGGCAGCAGGATTTGGCTCGTGGCGTAAGTCTGTGTAAGCCTTGTGGTGTGATCGTGCTCGTCCAGTAAACGCAATGGGAGAATCGTGCAGACATTATGTTGCCTTACTCCCTCACTAGTTGTAACTATTCACCTTAATGATACGGACTGTGAAAGCAAAGGCAGGATCAGACTTTGGGCATTTTCAGACTTTAAACAGAGAGAAGAAAAGGGAAAGGCAAAGCACAAAGGTATTTTTTTGCAGAACAAAACAGACAATTTACTGTGATAGAGGCATTACCTGTTACAGCCTGACACCAACCAGAACTGCAGTGCCAGTGCTCCAGTTGCTGAAATGTTACCCCACAGTCATTGTGCCTTCACCCTGACATCCCTGCACTCGGTGCTCCAGCCCCAGCTGCCTGCTGACCTGAGGGAGAGGCAGTGACCAAGCTTTTGGGCTGCAACGCAAGCACTGCCATTGAGGTTATGTGCCAACCCCCCAAAAGATATGTTTAGGAATCAGCACTTACAAGTACAACCAGAGACAGCAAGACAATGCTAACACTTAGTCCTGTTCTTCTTCCAAGCTTGCCACAGTCCTGACTCCGCACAGCACCTCTGGGGCAAGGGAGGATCATCCTTCCCTCTTCAGAGGTGAGGAACTGGGATACGGAGGAGTGAAAAGCTCTACCAGCTCAAAATCTAGACAAAAAAAAGAGTTAAAAGAAGTGGGCACACAACACAGGTACCAGACAAACTGCTTTCTTAAATTCTGCAGGGAACCGTTGGCTTTTGAAGGTTTCCCCCCCGAGTGTTTGTAACCCAAATCCTGCTGAACTGAAAAGCTGACAGGTGCATTGACACAAACAAAACGAAGACTGAAAAGAGAACATTTTATCATGTTTATTAATATCCTAAAGAAGAACGTGTGGGCAGTGGCCTCCTCCGCCACCTGTGGGTGCTGTGCTGCTGACCCGGCGGGGGCCAGTGCTGGCTCCAGACCTGTGGCCAGACCCGCGGCTCCGCACAGCAGCGAGAGTCGCTCCCAGGGACACAGCTCGCGACAGAAACGCTGCTGAAACGGTGCCAGTTTTCATGGCCAAACAAACTCACCTTTGTCCTCGCCACAGACGCAGTCAGAGACGTTTCTCCCCCTCGCTGCTGTCTGGAGGCGAGTCGGCATTTCTGTCCCATTCAGACACTTGCCCAGTTTTACAGCCTGTTGTGGGCAATTGTTCAGTGGGGCTGATTTCCTTTGCTGGAAAAACCGGCTGCTTTCCTTCTCGCCCTGGTTTCACACAAGTACGTGCCATTCTCAAGATGGAGCCGGCTGGGAGCCGTTCCCTCAGAGCCCCTTGCACCGCGAGGCCCTGCCCTGGCCATTGCGAGGCCACAGGGATCTCTGAGGAGGGCCAGGGGGTGGCTGGGCTTGGCCAAGGGCTCCTGAGCACCGGCAGCAGAGCTTGTGCCCGTCAGCTCTAAACCCTGACCGTCCCCTCTCATTTTTGACCTCAGGAGCTGTTCTCTGCCACCCAGCTTTGGGAACAGGCTTCTGGAAGGACCCACTCCAGGGTGGGGATGATCTTGCCAAACCCCTCCCTTCAGCATGGACCAGTTTGAGGGAGATCCCCTCTCCCCCAGGAGATCTCTTCAGGCTTGCTCTGCCCACAGTGTGCCCAGGACAACGGGCAGCACTGACACATCTTCTCCACCAGCCCTAGGAAGCTGGGGTGGCGTCTGGCTCTGTCTAAACTAGGCAACTTTAGCTACAGATCCTATTTGTGCATTTATTTAAGATGGCTAAAATTTTCCTGTGCCTTCCTACCCCTCCTCCAGCCTCACCTCCCACAGGGCAGGCACCAACCCTCCCATCAGCCAAAGGAGTGACCGGCTGTCCCTGCCACCACCCTCGCGGGTGTCACAGAATGAGCGAGGTGGGACCCCGCTGCGGCCCCCCAGCCCTCCTCACCACCTCGCGCTGGGCACGGCTTTATTTTCTGATGGGCAAACCGCTACAGGCATTTGAAAACAAGAAATGCCATTTAAATAAACATGGTGCTATGAAAAAAAAAAAAACCACAACAGAGATTGATTTCACACTCACCTATAATTGCACTGGAAAAGGAGAGCGGGCCTAAGAAATCCCATCTTAAAATAAAATTAAAGCCTGCTTCAATTCTTCGTCTAACCCGTTTCTTCTGCTTACCAGCACACATGCATTTGTACATGTTATTAGATTGACGTGGTAGCATCCTGGATAAATCAAATTAATTCAAATATCTGCAGGTACGAAACGTTGTAGCTGAGAAATGAGCACATCAAGTATACACAATTTTCCCCTGGCAGTTTATTATGGTATGAAGAAAAAAACATTCTGTGCTTGAAGCTGACGTTATATTACAAATGTATTGCGAAGTATGACGTGACTATTAAAATATGATTACACAAAGTATGAACATTTTAAGAAGTTTACAGTACAGTGAATCTTTTATAAACAGACTCTTAAATATACATAGGACAATAGTAGCTGACAGAAAAACATCAAAAATCAACTATTAATGTTTATAGACTTTTCCCCTGAAAAAAGTCTCACATTAAAACAGAAATTATGAAAAGCCTTAAAACCAGGAACAAATCACCTGTACACTACAAATATACATGGCAGAGGTGCGCAGACCAGAGCTGCCTTTTCGCCGAAGGGTGCGGTCCCCAGCACCTGCTCTCGTGTCACCCAGTTTGGCAGTGCTGTGCCTCACCTGCTGTAACGCCACCAGCACAAACTCCCTGCAGGACAACGGACAATGCGCTGTCAGCGTAGATCGACCTGCTGGAGTGGATCAAGTTGAGAACACACCCGGGATCTCGCAAACGGATCTCTGAGGGCAGATCCCTGAATGCACCAGTAGCCCAGCTGGGGCCCACATACGAGAACGGGGCTGCTAGGCTGAGCGACAAGGAATCAGCAGCTCCTTTTATGGATTTTTTTTTTTAATGCAACTTTTCAATCTTTCCTCTTGATATGGGAGAACAGATGCCACATTTGATTTCTGGTTAGTCTGGCTGCCACGACACCCCTAGTTCATGTGTTAAGTTATGTCAAAAACATAAGTATTTTACGCTGTAATACACAGTATTACTGAAACTAACAATATTATTTGCATATTTATAACAATGTATAATGAAATCCCTATAATAAAACCAAAAGTTATGCTATAGATCTATTTACAAACAGTCCAGCAAAGAAGTATAAATACTTCTACATTTAAGGTTTAGGAAAACATAATTTACAAAATATTCAAATATATACAGTCATCTGAAAAACTGCCAATATTAAACTTTGATGCAGGCAAAGAATTGGCTGAGTCTATTCATTCCGTATTGAAAGAGGCAGCGGCTTTCACAGGTTGTCTGTTATTTTCAAAAGCCATACGTATGTTATTTACAACGCAACTGCTTCTCTCTGAGCTAAACATGTCCGGAGCTTTGAGCGTGCTGTCCCAAAATGTCGTCTATCATTGTCAGATTGTTCAACCACTCTTCGTCGTTGCTGCTGCTGCTATTCTTCATGAGGGAGTCGAGGAAGTCAGTGTCGCTGCAGTTTGTGGGCATGATGGAATTGCCGTGCTGGGACACAAAGTCGTACTGCGGCAGCTCGGCGGCGGTGCTCATCCTGTTGAAGGCGTCGGGCGGCTGGCCCGTGGAAGGGTAGCTTGGCGGGCCAAGGCCTGAGGCAGGATTGAGCTGGTTAAAACCGGACACTCCTTGTGGCATTGATTTCATAACATTCATAGCTGGCAACGGTCCTCTGGTTAAATTGTGTCTCAAGTTCTGATTACTCATTGAGCTCAAGCCCTGGCCAGACTGGCCCATGCTCAGTTTTTGCATCTGTCTGACCTGGACGCCGGGAGCGATCTGATTAGGCGGCACTACAGCCTGCTGGGAGAACTGCTGACCCGCAGCGCTGGGTCTGACACTCTGTTTGGAGAAGAGAGCGTTACCGGAGAACTGCTGCATGCTGGTATCCATTTGGCTTTGATTTGGCATTCTTGGCACAGCACTCGGCGTCCACATCTGGGCTGATGAGTTGGGGTAGACATTAGGGATTCTTGGCATACTCGGCTGCCTCAAGTGTTGCTGAGTCGCAGAGTGATTTGCTAAGGAACCGGAGCTGAAGCCTGCCATCGGCATTCCCGGCCGCACAGCTGAGTGGCTATGTGCAGTTTGGCACCCCGAGTTCATGCCCAGTGAGTTCTGGCTCGGCCGCAGCGGGATGTTAAAGTCAGAATTAGGTGGAAAAATCCCCTGCTGCTTGCCAGGGTTGTGTGGGATCATCACCATCGTCCCGCTACTCTGGCTGGCGGTAGCTGGGGCCATGCCAGAGCCCAAGGTGCTCTGGAGCATGGCTGGGTTAGACGGCAGCATACGGTGGCTGGGCGCAGGAGGTGGCATCACCTGGCTGCAGTCAGCAGGCATGGGCTGCTGCACGGCTGCGTACAAAGAGACATGTTAGCTGCTGAGCCCACGTTCACCCTGGTAACATGGCAGAGCCTTAAAAGGCTGCTGCTCCATCTTTCTGTTTCATTACTGGGGCCTCTCCTCTGTGTTCTTTGTAACAGAGTTATTACTGGAGCATCAAGGAAATGGGTGAATCTCATGATATATGATAAAATGTGAAATGCTTTTATTTCAGGGCAGAGAATCATTAAGTGCCCTGTATTTAATCAGACCCCAGGCTCCTTTTCATAGCACGCTGTTTCCCTCCTTACCTTGAAACTGATTTATCTGCTGAGCTGCAAACAAACTCCTCTGCTCAGATGTTACTCCCAGCACGTTTTGTCTATGCTTTTCCTGGAAAAGAAGGGGCATAATAGTCAAGTTGGTCTCTTGACAAACAAGAATAGTAGCAGACTACTTGAAGTGTAGCCACTGTCATCATTAACAACCTCTCCCGTAACCACACACACGCACACCTCTGACGAGATTCAGCCCAGACAGTTCATTTCAAACCGGATCTTAATTGCTCACATGCCCCTTCTTGCAAAGATGTCCCGACAACAGCCCAGCACTAGGAAGCACAGCCTTCAGCAGACACTGTGCAGGCAGCCCAAGGCCCAAGGGGAGCTGGATGAACATGGAGACCTCCGTGTTCATCAGCGTATGAGCGAAGTGCAGCCCAACCAGAGGCTGCAGGACTCCTGGCATCTCCCCAACACCTCTCATGCTGACTACTAGGACGTGTTCTCTGAAGTACCAGATGCAGGGACAAAAGGTGCTAAGTCTATTAGCAAACAGAACCTTGTGGCAGCATTGCAGGGATACACTGACAAACAGGAGACTGTTGGTGGCCATTACCCTCTCTGAAGGATGGCTCTGCTCACGGGTACCATCACCTTTTGTGCTGGTTGACACTTCTAATCAGAACACAGCAGTGAGCCACAGGAAGCCAGGGATCCTTGGGAGGTGCTCCCTAAGCAAGGCATTGCTGGCTTTCTCCAAGTGACCTGATTTGTGTCTCCCACCATTTAACCCCAGGACCCACCATCACACTTCTATCCCTGCTGTGGACAGCAACTGTGACCTGGGGACCTCTCTGTGGATGGTGGAAGCTGAGGCCTGGCTGAACTCTCACTGTGTTTTAGCAGCACAGATAAGCTTGAAGCCAACAGATGACAAGGAGGTAGAGCTTGTTTTGAAAGGGCGTTTGATCAATGACCAGGACAGTACTCAGCTGCGGGTTTTACTGAGCTACTTCTCATCTCACTTCCCATCCAAAGAAATGAGCTTCCTTGACCCCAATCCAGCAGCCCACTCAGAAAGTCAGAGGCACATGTTCAATGCTGCCTCACCCAACTCGTCTCTGGGATTCCCCCATCCCTGCTCCTTCACACAGCATGTTACAAACATTGTACAGGGACTTCTGTTGCTAGAGAGACCAGCAAAGTCCAGGACAAACTGCAGCCTAACATCTGCTCTGCTAAATCCCCAGGGAACCAGAGAGAAAGGCAAGCATGGAGGACATCTCTCCTGGGGCTGACTCACTCTCCAAGCCTCCCTTTTCTGCATCTTCCCTCCCTACTCTGCAGCTGACCAAGGATGAGGCAATAATACGGAGATGACTGAATCCTTCCCTTGCATACGAGTGGGCAGATCTGCAATCGGACTTGCTGAGCAGCACTTGGCCCTGGCCTCTCTTGGGCATGACATCCTGGACTCATCACAGCCCTAATCTGACTCAACCCAGTAATTCTAGGATCACTCCTTAGTGTTTGCTGACTGGTGATTTCCCCATTCCAGTTAGTTCTATACTTCCCAGTGAGGTAGACAGCATAGGAACCCACAGAGGCACTCAGCATTGTACCTGCATCAGCTGTCGTTTCATTATTTGCTGCTTCAGTAAATGGTTCCTCATCGTGTAACCGTTCACTGTGGCTGGTGCCGGCACAGAGCCTCCACTTGGGATGGAGCCCGGCTCCTGAAGTCTGGCAACAATTCCAGCATTTTGATCCTGCCAAGAAAGATGAAAAAAGAAAATTAATCTCAACAGGGAGAAAACAACAGAAGCCCTTATCCTCTCTGCTGATGCCCTCTCTCTGGTCTTTAGTTGTCCCAAGGCCAAAACACCTTGTGGATTCACATGGACCCACATGTCATCGTGAAGACAGCAAGGAACAGGGGACTGCTCTGATTTCTGTGGCTCAGCACAAGAAGTGAGAGAAGCAAAAGGTTAATTCAAAATTCTTTGTGACTAGCCCAAGGCTACGGGGCTGATTCACTACCATCACTGGAGTCACATGGCTGCTGGTTGGCAGAAGGGATGCGAGTAAAGTGTCACATTTCCCACCAGTTCCCCAACTGTTACACTGAAAGACATAAGGAAAGAAAAGTTGCATCAGGGTAGAATTTGGCAACTGGATATAAAGGAGACGCTTACAGTAAAAGAAACAGCAAACTAAAGACAGAAGGGGGGAAAAGGTGCCATCAGACCAGGGACCTGGAAAGATGGGGAAGATGTGGACCTGGGATTGAAGTGGTTCTTCTGGGTTGCATGACCGGACAAACAAGAAGAGCTATTTGCGACAGGAGAGGAGAACATGCGAAAATGCAGGCTCAGGTCAAGGCTGGGCACAAATCAGTAATGCAGTGAGCCTGATTCCTGGCTGGTGAAAAGTGGCCTCGCTGTAAGTCCTCAATGAAAGATCTGAGCTGACTTTCACCAGCTGAGGACTTGCCTCCAAAGAAAGAGCATTGTGGGGAGAAGAGGAAAAAAAAATCACAAGGACACGAGGAAGATAAAACCCAAAAGGGAGAAAGAATTAAAAACACATGAAAGTCTAAACATCTTAGCAGCTGGCAGGTAGTCAGGGAAAAATAAAGAGAAAAACGAGGGAAGAAGCCAAGGCCTCACCTAGGACAAGATTCTCTAAGTGCTGTACCCAGGAACAGCAGTACCGGTGTATTCCCCTTTCTCCATTTTCACATCCAGCTTCTACTTTATTTATGATGTTTTGTTATTATTGGCAGGGAGAATTATGTATACTATATCCAGCATCCTTAGCTGGGCCATGCTTCCTTTGTTTTCAGAATGGCAGCCCACATCCTTTGTTTGAGAATCAATGTTATCAGGAGATAAGCAAGTCGAAAATGGTTGTTGCCTTTTGACATCTGACAATTAGAAGCATGCTCAGATGGAGAAAACAGGATACCAGCCGCGTTTCAGAGTGGCCAGAAGAAAGCCTTGGGAGGCATTTGTCACCAGGCAAGCTTCTTGGGCCTGGGGCGCCTTTCCACGGCAGCTTCACCATGAGGAATCACCCAGCTCCTTCCAAGATATTCTTTGTAAGAGCGATTACCAAGAAGGTCACTGAAATTACTCATTTTTATGGAGCCTCCTTTTGTTGTAGCACTTTGGTCTATTATGCAAAAGCACAATTGATGAAATGTAAATGCCTGCTAGATAATTTACTAAAAGACACAAACCTGCAGCTCATCACTGCTCTCATTATCATTCCTATTCATGGGCAGTCTCATAAGACTAGACTTTATTACCGGTGCTTTGCTTACAATTCTGCTGGACATCTCTCTTCCTCCCCCTTCCCTCCTACCCATTTTACTCCCTCTCTCCCACAGAAAAAGAGGGAGGGGAGGAAAAAAGTAAATATGATTTACTACAGATGTAAATATGAAAGTTCATGTAAAGCTAGCACTCTGCTTTCATGTCAGACAGGATTCTGCAGCCACAGTTAAGCTTTGAATAATGCAGATTGCCTCTAGGGGAATATTTGAAAGTGCAGGGATTCAGTTTGTGTACTCTGCACATGAAAGACACTGTTCATACCACCAAAATCCCTGCCATCTACCCAATTTCCTCCAAACTTGTCTTGTTGCGTTGCAGAGGGTCTGTGCTTACTGAAGCAAATGAGTTTAGTGCAAGGACAATCATTCTGATGTCTCGCTCAGGGCTATTGCATTAACAAGTCATAACATTAAAGTCTCTTTTCCTAATCATGTCCACCTCATTCTAATTTCTCCTAAGCATCATCAAGAAAATAATGTTGATTTTTCCATATTATTAATGGAAAAGAAGTGTAAATCACATTACCAATTGCAGCTCTTGTGCTGCGGCAGTACAACAGCTTAATTATATGGGACTTTCTGCAGGCACCCTATAGCAATAACAACACTCAGCGAATAATTTGCAAATACGCAGAATGGGTTGCTGAGTTTTTCAGAGCAAAGTTGTATAATACTTAATTAGCCAGTAAAGAAACAATCTATAGATATTAATTTTGCTTTTGGGGAGATTAGGACAAAATAGCATAGATGCAAAGACAAGGAATTAATTCAAAATCTTGTGTTCCACAGTTTTTCACATATAGGTTAAGCCAAAAAAAGAAAATTATTTTTTAAAAAAGTAAAAAGTAAAAAGTTCTCTCTTTTCACCACTAGTGGGAACTACTGTATTCCCTTACAATAAAAAATAACCACCTAAACGTCATGACTAAGAATAGCTCTGGTGTAGTCTAAAGGACACTGCTATCTGTACCAAAGGTTAATGAACTTTAAACATTTTTCCTTTTCATCACTCCCCAAGAAAAATCACTTTCCTTCCCATAGCAAGGCCAAGCCAAACAAGCCATAATCTTAACTTGTCTATAGTTTGAACTATCCCATTTTATAATCCAGGAAGACAGCAAAGAGAGGAGGATTCTTGTGTCAAAGTCAGGAACGATGGAAGTGGGTGTTTACACCCAAAGGGTCGTGCAGCTGAGCTGGCCATGAGCTACGCTGGAGCACACACAGGGCTACAGGGGATTCTTACCCTTCAACTTGAAAAAAAAAAGTCTTTGCATGTAGGTGTCAGGTTTTTTGCCATTTTCCCCTCCACAAATTCATATGACAACCTCAAATGGGCTGAATCTCTAACCAAACGGCACGCCACGCAGAGCTGGAACGGGAGCGCATGTGTTCGAGAGCGTTTCTGTTGCTAGGCAAACCGCCATACGGCAGGGCCAGAGCTCCTGCTGCATGCCCCGGGCTTTCCAGCGCGGCAGTTCCTGGTCAAAAGGCACCAGGGCTGGCTTCATGGTTTTTAGTATCTTATGTACTAGTTTTGAGAGCACGGAGAAGAGAATCAGGTCCGAGGTTTGCAGGAATGTATACTGTTTGTGGCAGTATTCCACCACAGACTGTAATTGTAAAAGCCACTGCACAGCCCAGTGAAACCAGTCCCTCCCAGTCGCCCAGTCTGTGCACAATGGCAGGCTGCTCCGGCTGGGCAAACACATCGGCAAATTACTGTGTCCAGCTGTAGCGAGAGTGGGTCTGGCTCAACAAAACATTCGGGCACGCACTTAATGCAAAGTGTGCAAACAGTCCCACTGAGACCTACCACGTCTATTTACGAATCTACATCCTTCTAAAAATCCACTGACGAGCTCGACCTGCCCAGCCCCATCATCTGACTGCGTACAAGATGCACAACTGCAGTAAATAAGCGCAGAGATGAATTGTTCTGTGTGAATGCCGTTGATAAACTCCAGTCCTCAGCACTTAGTTATATATCCAGTAATCACTTTGTGGCTTCACTTAAGCAAGAAGGAAGAAATTTATGGCCCGTAATTCCTCTGAATCCTCATTAACAAACAGTCCAAAAAGAATTTAAAAGCAAGATTTTCTGAGGAGCTGAGCTAGAGCTTTAATCGCTCTTTGGCAAATATGCAAAAACCCCTCTGATCTTTAATAAAGAGCATTCTTTGTTTTTTAGGACGATGTGAAAACACTAAACTCATTTGTCATTATTAAACTTTCCCATCTGCTCTTACAGTGTAACTCCAAAGAATGTAACAAAGAAACGTACATGTTAAATTGTATTGACTTAAGCCCAGAGCTATTGGAGATGTACAATTTATTTCATTGAGGGCATGAAGGGGACTGCAGGCTGCTAGACAGAGTCATTTGTCCAATGCTGAAAAGACAGTTATCTGCACCAAAATGGCTCTTGGAAAGGCACATTTGCTTTATAAGAAATAAGCTGCCAGGTGAGACCATTCAGCATTATGTTACAGACCCAGACAATAAAACTAAGCCATGAATTTCAATAGTTAACAGATGGACTAATTAGAGACTGAATTCTTTGTGGTTCTAACAGATAACCAGGTCACAGCAAGGTTACTGAGAGAGAGGCAGCAGCTTTGCAAATTTCGGTAGATATTTGCAGAGTCGGGGAAGAACTGCACTTCCTAACTGAAAGCGTCAGTGGCCGTGGAAGAACAGAAACATGTCTAACTAAAAATGCATCCCGTACCTGCATTTTAAAAAGTTTATTCCGTTTCAAAAGAAATGGCTGATTAGAAATATTCCCTCCACTTTCAATGGTGCATCATAGAGTTTAAGACAGGAGGGTTGGTTGTTGGGATGCGCCACAGCACCCCAGCATAAAAGGCAAAGACCAAAGGCAACGGGCTGCTCAGGGTAGATGTTTGCTGCAAACACCAGAAAGGGACAAACTGCTTTTCCCACCAGTTTGTTTTTTTTTTTTTTAATCAAAGATAACTTCGCTTGAAGTATTTACTGAGACATCACACAGTTAAAGAAAAACCTCAAAAAACAGAGAGGAAAACAACGGCTACAGGACTTGACAGGCCAGGGACTGGAGTGGATCTGTATTTGTGGCAGGGACAGCGATTCTCCAGGGGTGGGGTGAAGCTTCATTAATCAAGTTTTGTTCTGTACTTTAAGAACATCTGTTACATATGGGGAGTTCTGTACTCTGCTGAGGAAATGCAAATACTAGTTTCAAACGGATGCCTCTGCGCATCCCTGTGCTCCCGCCTGCCCGCAGTGCCGCGGCTCCTGTCCAGGACGTCGCTGTGTCTTCTTGGTGGGGCTTCCATGCCTGGCCAGCGCTTCGCTGGGAAGTCCAGGACTAAGACTTGTAGGCACAAACACCCTACAAATACTACAGACTAAACAAGTAAAACACTGTTAAAGTTGTCTCCCCCCATAGAATTGGATGGTTCTAAGAGTTTTGTGTTTGGATCTACAGAAACGCCACATGTAGACTCCCAGCATCTAATAACCTCGTGCGGCCCCACAGAAAACCTTGACACCACCTTGACAAAGGATCATTGCCTCCACAGCTGTTAACCCAAGCAGATGCTAAGATGGTGAATCTGCTTGGCTGATGCATACAAATCAAGCAAACAAAATCCAGGGTCATTATTTCACAGAATGATCATGTCAGCCTACTCAAGAGTGTGATGTCTGTGAGATGCCACGATCATTTGCTTCACGCAAAAGTCCAGAGTTAGGTATGCTTCTTGCCTCTGCTTCTTGCCTTTAACAAAACTCTCCATTTGCTCTTTGGAAGTTTTCTGTCTTTTCTCTCTCCTCTATTCTGCTCACAGTTCAGAGATGCTCTTCAAGATAAAACAGCCTTTCAGTTCAGAAATGCTCCAAAGCTTTTTATTTGTTTTCTTGTTTGTTTTAACACAATGTATGAACACTGATAAAACAAACTGTGCAGCTCCGTGGATCTTTTTTTTACCCATCTTTCACCCATTTACTTGATATACAAGCATGTGAAATACTACCAGACTCAAGCTTCTAAGCTTATCTTGGGGGCTGTCAGTCAGGAAAAGGCTTTGTTTGAAGACTGTAAGTGATCCATGGGTATATGGTTTTGTTTTAAAAGAAAATGTCTTTTAAGTTTTTCTTTCTTTTCATGCTGCACGAGCATGCACAGCTTCCTTCAAAGGTAGTTCTCCTTCTTTGCTAGGAGCACTGACAAGATCACCACACCTGGCTGGCAACTGTATCAGGATCTCCTCCCTTCAAGCAAAGCAGATGAAATACTAATTTCCCTATAGCTGCTCTTATAGTGAATGCTGTTCAAAACAAAACAAAATCCCATCAAAGTATCCAAAGTGCTTTTAAAAATGCACCCAGAATTTTAATAAGATGGAAACTGAGTCCACGTCCCCTCTTAAAAAATATTGATCGAATTAGTTGAAGCTTTTGTGCAAAGACTCTACCAACATTTTCAGAGCTGGTTTCATCTATCAAAACATGCCATTGAAGAGCAGCAGCAATCAGAGCAACAGAAAGACAGAAAATCCAGAGTGAATTATGGCACCGGTGATTTTTCTCTTAGATGAAAATGCATCTTTTAGCAGGCAAGTTGAAATCAAGCTGTGATGCTGTTACCTGCACCATGTTGTTAGAACATGGGAGATGGTTCTGGGAGCAGCCAAGAGCCTGAGGCACAACACGGATGGGAGAGTCGGTGTATCACAGATACACACAACCCCCTAGGGACCGCGCTGCTTGTAAGGAGGCATGATAGAGACTCCAGCAACAGCAGCTCCTCTGCAAACAGATCCTCTGACCCACATGAACTCCCAGGCTATGGGTGGAGACAGCCAGGAGAACAGCTTTGCTCCACCATCCCGAGTGCAAGGCAAACCTCTCAGCAGGACTAGAGACATATGGAGGCTCTGCCAGACCCCTCATGGCAATGGGCCTTGAGACCCACAGAGTTAACATACTTCTCTTCCACCTGAGAGCAAAGCTCTAGCGCTGGACTCATCCCCACCTTTGTACCACTCCAATGTAAACTGTACGTATTGTTGTTTTCACGTGTATACATCCAAAGATGCAGAGATGGTTGTTTTGTACCTGTCTGTATAACATACAGTCAAGATCCAAAATTGAATTCTCTACAAAGAACAAAATATTTATACTTGGCTTGTACAGCTATCATGATTCTCCAACCCTTGACACCATGCTCTTGTTCCCATGGAGGGCAGCTTGCCTATAAATTCAATGAGATAATCTAAAACTGTATTTATCTCACCCAATTTTGGCTGGTAGTCCTTCCGCCTGTCTCTACAAGGCTGCACGAGCTGTGATGACAAACTACAACATCTCATATCTATGAAGTGGCTTGACTCAAGTAATCCTTGTGTTATGTCAAGGCATGCTCTCAGAGGTGTCGATGAGATTCCAAAGCAGCTGGGTTAGCACAGCACACGGCAGAAGCTGCTACAGAGAAATGCAGCGACTGGCTGCTGAATTTATGTATTAAGGAGAGCAGAAAAGATGTGATCACAAAAAGGTGAAAATTTCACTGTAACAAAGGGAAAGTTAGGAAATCGTGAGCTAATGGGATAAATCAGTTATCTACCTGCCTATTTCTGAAAAGCTCTGCAAACTGCAGTGAGGTGGCCTCAATCACAGAGATTTGCAAATCCCTTGATTTCTCCAAGTTAATGTTTCCATGAATTTATTTTTCCTTTTCATGCAAAGGTTCAGTTTGCAGAGGCAGATGCCCAAGTCTTGTTAACTTTCAATAGCAGCTGGCTGCTGAACTGCTTCTGAGAAGCCCTTTGCATGAAAACCTGCCCACATGCAAAACCCGACAGTACACTCTCCTCATTTCTCATGTAAGGGCGCAAACAAAGCACACCCTGGCACAAAGTATCAAATCACTTTTTCAGTATTAAACCTCTCACAATCTTATTCCTTCCTAACAAGAAACTATTCAAACTCCTAAAATGGTTGTATCAGACCGTCTGCCCAGTCAGATGCCAAAAATCACCACCACGACTTGCAAAACAAAATGCAGTGATAAATAATATGCTAAAATAATGGATACAAAGTAGGCTGTGACTAGGTGGTCCTCATGATCAAATTTTTAAAACCAAGATACTGACATGTTAAAAAAGAAAAAATGTATTGAGGTGACCTTGAACATGGGGAACAAGGAGCGATTCCATTATTTTTTTAAATGGACATTATTATTAAAACACCCGAAGCTGAACTGCTGTAACCAAGTCAACTCAATCTTCCCTTAAAAATTCCTTGACTCCCCTCCCATTCAGATTGTATTTACAAACTGTAGATGTCTCATTTTTTCTTGTGTCATTTCATTATTACAGAGTTGAGATCACTAGCCATCTGCAGCTTCATTTCATCAAGCTCTGATTTGTCCTTGGAGCAAGGTCATCCGGGACAAGAACATAAAATGCTGCTTTCCTCAACTGACAGTTCTTTATGCCTTCCTGTAAATATTCCCCACTAATTTTAAATAATTTTACCACTTCATACTCCCCCTCACACACACTGAAAAGGCTCATATACACGCATATTAATAAGGATCTTGTCATTTAACCACTGCATGACATATTAGAAGCAATTAATGGTGTTTATTTGCTGATAACATAGGCATTTTGAGCTCCAGCTCAAGAATCCTTGGTAGCTTCATGTGACTTGCAGGATATTAGCTATGGGTCAGAAGTTGGGACCCCCCCATTCAGCATTAGCATATGCTTGGAGCGACTCTGTTTTCCATCAAGCAGAAAAAAAAATGCAGTCAATGCACAAAAATTACCAGCTGCTATACACCCTATGGTGGGTGAGTGATAATAAAACATCACTAGGTGTATGTGGGTTCATTCATCGAAATCAACAGACCGGTAAGGAAAAATTTTCAGGTGCATCACACAATGTTCCAAGCTGAAAACAAAGAAAACGGAACATGGATTTTCTACTCGGATCAGATTTGACTTGCCATAAATTCTGGAGCATCTTCACTGAAGCGGATACTGCTGCTCCGGATTATGGCAAAACCAAACCAATCCCCCTCAACGCCCCCCCCCCCCCCCAAAAAAAAAAAAAGGCAGAGTAAATTGAGAGTCTTCATTAGCACACCCATAAAGCAACAGGGAATAACTGAGTGATTGAGAATAATCAGCGCTAGCTCTGGGGGTCAGTCTCCCCTGTGGTCCCTGGCTGCAGATGCTGGCAGCAGCAGACTGAAGGTCCCGGCTCTAATCTCCAGCTCAAGGTGCACATCTTTTGGCATCTGGGAAATGCACTACTGGGCTGATGTTGCGGATTCTGAGATATGCCCTGCTGTACGCAGCCATCTGCTCACAAATAACTGTGTGAGAGTTTTCACCTGGGCACCTTTAATAGCCCAAATAGCCCTAGACATGAAGACGTGCACATCATAGAGGTCTGTTTGCAAACACAGCTGGACACACGCTGTGCAGACAGGCACACGAGCCTCTGGTGAGTTGACTTGCACTAGCAAGTGTCCCTTTGGACACACGGTGGAGGTTCAGCTGATGGGGACTGTGAGCACGCCATTTGTCACAAGGAGACGTAGACAATGGGATCATTAAAGGTGAACTCCCAAGCCACCTCTAAAGGAGATGATCTCGAATGGTGAGTTTGTTTCATGACTGAGTCACAGGATAAAAGCCAGCCACGTGGACTTGGGCTCACACGACCAGGTTCAGTTTCCAGTGCCATCACACACAGTTTCTTCACATGACTATGGACAAGTCACTTCATTTCTCCCCATCTTAGTTTCCCCCCTAAAAGAATTCAAGTTACTCCCCGAACAGGAGGATGAGGGTCAGTTCTCGGGGCAGTGGGGGGGTTACATGTTCAGCCTCCTGAAACGGTGCCTCTCTCATGCCCTGGGGTTCCGACCCCAGAGACCTGCTGCAGAACCATGCTCCACACTGCTCACCGGCCAGAGCTGGAAGGGCTTTTTCTGCTTCACTCCACATATGAGATTGTGTCATGTCCTCCTCTCTCCATCTCTCCCCTGGGTCCGGCCGCAGCTGGCTGCATCCCACAACAGCACTAAACTACACCCAGTTGTAATGGTCCCCTGGGGCCTCTAACCTGGCTGCACAGACCAGCGGAGCGCAGCGTGTCCCGGCCACACACCCCATGTCCCGTGACTTGCCCTTTATGTGCCAGCAAAAGAAGCTGCTGCAACTACTAGGGATATCGCCGTACCTGGAGAATCCCCCAGTGCCCAGCGGGAGCTGTGCAAAGAGGGCTGTGCGCTAGGATGTTTTAACTGGTACAAGAAGAAGAGGCTGGCTGAAGTAGTTACGGGTGAGAATCCCAGGATCCTCCTGCAAGTCCAGCTTGATATTTTATTGTGAGACCTTTTACTGTGGTGGGAACAGTCCTTCACTCCACGTCCTCTCACATCCATCACTTCTGCCCCCTCCATCCCCATTACATGTCCTTCTCTGTCATTTACACGGCAGGAGATACTCCTCATTCAAAATTTATCCACGATGAAAAAAATCACCCATGTGCCTCCAAACACCATCCTCTCAAGTCAGCCAACATTTCCCTGAAATTCTGTGGGATTTTTGGTGCCTCTGTCACTTAAGATAATAGGAGTCTAGGAAACACGTGCCTTTGAACATTTGGCCAGCCACACTTCTGCTGTAAGGAAAGAGAGAAGCGTCTAAAAGAAGCAAGGAGGCTGGAGCTCGTCCACGTTCCCTGCGAGGCAGAGATGTCGCAGAGACTCACAAGTGCTTCTTCCGCGGAGACACCGCATGTCAACAGTTAACTCCCCTTTGTTCTCATCCAAATGATTAAGGTTAGAAGCTCGCCTGGTGACATCACTGGAGTTTAAACATGCTGGATATGGTCCAGGGAGCCAAAGTTATTGCTGACCCCATGGTTACTGATCCGCTCCGCAAGTAGCTGATGTCTGCTCTCACTTTATGAATTATTTAATGGGTTAAAGATTGGTCAGATCTTCTTTATGCAACGTACAGCTATACAGTGGGCAGGAGGACGTAAACATGCATTAACAAGGTTAAAGTCATATACTGTAACTACACTGTCTGTTTTCAGCTTGCAGCTTTATTGACTTAATCATGCCGGCACCGCAGCCAACAAATCATTAAATCCATTCCATTCTTTTGCTGGTTTCCAACCACAAAAACAGAGGCAGGCAAACACGAGCAAACCTCGGAGGGGGCGGGGAGCGGCGGTGGGGTGCGGGGCTGAGGGAGAACAGTGGGATCACTATGGAGCGCCGCGCCGGCCTGTCACTGCCAGCACAAAGACGCCAAATCTGTCTTTACGGACTAAGTGGTTTCATGGTTTAAAGTGACACACTCATTTGTTCCTGTTTTGCAATGATTATAGAAAAGAAGGGGGCGAAGGAATAAAAAGCGAACTGAGCTTCTTCATACCCTAACAGTGTGTGTGCGTGTGTGTGCATCCTCGCAGAGCCACGGATCTGCTCGGCAAACACACCCCAGGGCTGGGGCTGGGGTCTGGGCACTCGCTGCACCCCAGGGGTCTCCAGCTCCGCACCATGCTCCCTGCTAATCCGCAGTGAAATGCAGACTTAATTAAGAGTGCAGTGTAAAAGAAAAAAGACACGGAGCATTAGATCAGGTCTATGGCCCTCCAGGAGCAACTCCGACCACAGCAAGCAAGGGGAGAAGTCCCGATTTTCAGGTTGAAGTAACAACTCCAGTTTCAGACAAAGGCTTTCATTTGTGACCTGGCACTTACTGTAACTTTTCATATCCATGTCCAGGCTCTCCCGCTTGAAGCTCCCTGATTGTCAGCACTGCGGAGATGGCAGGTGCCCGCTGCAGTCAGCAGGTTGCCAAAATACTGTTTCTAGGTGGTTAGTTCAAGACATCCTGGTTTGAAAATGGAGCTGTCAGCTTCTCGGTTTTGAACCCGTAAGATCTTTATTTGTCGCTGCTGTCATCCCCATTCGTTTCTTGATGGAAATCATCTTCTCCATCACCATAAAATACAAGTGGCTCGTCCTGCGCTAGGGGAGCATCATGTCAGGACACGGCTCCTCTGTGTGACAAGCAGGCTGCAGAGGAGGAACTCAGCATGAACTCTTGGAAACCTTCAGACATCAGGGTGTTTTGCTTCTTTTAGAGCTGCTAGACACAGCCTATTTGCAAGCTTTCCTCCACTGAGAGAACATGAAATACGTTCCCCCTTTCTGGGGAAGACTCAGCTACACCAGGAGAGGTTCCTGGCCCACTTCTATCTATTATGAAAAGAAGCAGTGGCCAACAAGCTCCCTTTTCTTCACCTTCTGGGTACAGGCTGCTTAGAGCTCCCTGGAAGAACAACCCAGATTCTGGCATCCTACCAGTGCAGGGGCTTGGCAGATGCATTTGCACCTTTGTCCTGAGACACACTGCTGCAGACCTTTTTGAACACCATCATTATTTGGTTTTATAGTTGTTTTCTTTAGACCCAAACAAGCCTTCTTACAGTTTGAGTTCCAACCTTGCTTTCTTTTGTTTACTAGTCTCCAGATCCCTATCACCCAGAGACGTCTCCTGGCTCCATATATTGCAAATAAACATATCATTACTCGGTGCAGCAGCCGGCCAGAATTCCTCTCGGAAACAGCCGCCAGAGAAGAGCCTGTCCCCCAGCCGCTCACCCGCGGCACTAAGGCAGTGGAGCACCATCAAAGGTACTTCTTTCCAGCCACCGCACTGGAAAAACAGACTGAAACAGAAATGCTTTCTGAGGCAGAAGTCAGCTATTTAAGGTACTTCTCTAGCTTCCAACTTCACAGACTTTTGTGTGTTGGATCACCACAGCTGCTGCTGCTTCCAAAGATGGAGAATAAAGGAACCTCCAGCAGACAAGAGCTAAGCCTAAGCACATTGTCCAGGCTTCCTTCACTGCGGACCATCCATCACATCTCAGAGGTGCACATCAGGGTGAAATTAAGTTACCCTCTAAAGATCTTTTCCTCTGCTGGCCAGAACAGGAGCCTAAATTATGGGGGCAGGAAGATGAATCCCAGCCTGTCACAGAAGACTGCTGACAATGGAACGCGCTAGCCCCACATCTCACAAGTCCCAAACAAGTGCTTAACCATGCAACTATTCCGCCTTTTGCCCAGGGTTCAGCAGCTCCGGCTCCATGGCTGGTGCTCAGCAGAGCTCACCCCGCTTTACCCTGCTAACACCACCTCCCACCGCTGACCCCCAGCTCCACAGGGCTCCCCTCCAGCCCACACCCACCTCCCCATCTCTGTGTGCCCGCAGGCACAAGCTGGCAAAGCAAGGGCTTGTGTGATGGACATGTCAGCCTGGAGAGCATCTTATCATTGACCTGGGCTTATCGAGAGAACATGGAGACGCAGAGGAGGCTCCACTGCCGTGCCATCAGCTGAGGAGCTGCTTCAAAGGGAAGTGACAGTTGTGGTGATGTTTTAGGACTGACACACCCAGACAGGAGTAACGCACCAGCTGGGCTATTTATAATCCCTGATTCTAGAGTCTTAAAATAGCACTGCTTTTATTTTTACATTTTTAGGCACGCTTGTATATTTAAGCAACTCCATTCACAGGCTCCACATCAAACACATCACAGCCGGTCTCGGAAATGCAAGATGGTGCTCCATGCCTCCCTGCTGAAAGAGGAGGTGAACTCCCCTCTCCCTCCCTTGGCCAATGTGATTAGAGTCTCCAGGGCTATTTCCATGTATTTTTACATACAGACTGGCTCTTCCAAATGCACAAAGCAAGGACCACGCAGCATCTGCACCATCCAAATGCAGCAGAGCGGCAGAGGTGTTTCACAGACTGCAGTACATGGCCATACGTGTGCTGTGCTTATCAACAGACACTGCAAAGTCTCTGAAGAAGTGAGTGGGTCCTACAATAAAGCAATCCTGCTTGTTTGTGTTTTCTTAAAAGAAAAAGGTCAATATACAGAAGTAGTCAAACAAACCATGGCTGCAGGTGGGAAAGGAGAGCTCTCTATGGCCTTAGCACAGGCATAGATATTTGTGCTCTGCTCTCTGGTGCCACAGTGTACCTTGGTTGGCATTTCATAATGACTGGAGCATCCATGTGCTCTTTGTAAAACAACTATAAAATATTCAGGGCAGGAGAAATAATTCCTTGCACAGCCAAGGCTCCAGCAGTCTGCAAAGGTGTCAAATGGTAAATCATTAGGCATTTTGTTTTAATTGCAGAGTTATTTATACCCTGGAACTTGTTATTAACATAGGAAAAACCAGAACCTATTGTTACCCATAATTAAAGGGACTATTATGAGACTGCAGAAGCACGGATGGCCCCAGCCAGACCACCCCTGCTCTGGCAGCAGCGACTGGCCTGGGGAGGAACATTAATCAGAGGCCCCGTCTTAAGATACTTCAGCCAAAAGCTTCAGAGGGGTCGGTCCTAACACATGAACCCAATTTCTGTGCTGAGCCTTACCTCCCCCAGCACCCCTGCTCCTGCCTCTGGCCACAAACCTGGCACAAAGCAGGGGTGTTTTGGGGAGAGGGTACTGCAGGGGTGCAATCCCACCCTTCCAGCAAATCCTGGCTGACCAAGAGGCACACGGACAGGACACATCCTGGATTTGGCCTAGAGTTGCATAATCATTCTTCTTAAAATTCAGGATTAACAGGTTATATTTTCATTTGTGAGATGGTTATCTGCCCCGAGAAGGGTTTCCAATTTCACCGGCACTAATCAGGACGCCACAATGGATTTCCGGTCCCTGCACCTAGGCTCTAGAGCCTTTGTACCTTGTGGAGCTGGTTTTAATTCAAATCTAAGCACCAGAGTTATTGTAGGCTGCATGTTGAACAGATTAGGAAAAAAAAAAGTCACTTACATGCTACTGTACCTTATTCCTAAATCCATTTCTTACAGACATAAATCCCCTTGACCACCAAAGCACCTGGTAGCTGCGGTACCTTTCCCCGAATGACACCCTCTATCTCCAGTGGTGCTGAGCAAAGATCCTTGTTACAGTTTTGCGCCTCAAAAGAAATGTGCCAAAAACCTGCACTGGTGCCCACCTCAAGTTCTGGTTTATGCTGTTAAGGATATAATAAAAAATAAGCAGCAAATACGTCTAGTATAAAGAGATTAGTGTGCCATGACAGCCCATGCTCCCAAACAACGCAGGGCTGCGTGCCCGGTGTCACGCTGTCGCCTCACTGAGCATGTCACATTTCAGTGCCATCGCCCAGACACGACACCCCAGCAGAGGAGATGCAGTTGGCCTAGGAGGACAGTCAAGTACGAAACTACTGACGCCGTAATTATAACTGGGAGGCCAAACAGACTCCCGAGAGGAACTATCTTTGTGGACAAAGAGGGGAAAAGGCTCATTGATGACTGGCTTTACCAGATGAGTAAATCAGACCCGGGTTACAGCCTTCTTGTTCTCCCCCTGCCCCCGAGGACCATGTGAATCAGTGGAACTGGAGGGAAAATGTACACTAAATTCTACAAGTGCAGGAATTAAAGAGACATCTACAAAGCTTGCCTCTGGCACTCGATACCAGCTGCAGAACTGGGTTAGCTTGACATTGCTGCTGGAGGTGAACAGAGCCGGGAAGGCTGGTGGAGCAGCAGAGCCCTTCTCTGCAAAGCAGGTGAGCTGAGCGCTAGTGCAGCCTTAATGCTAAGGCACGGAAACACATTTTTAAATTTTTAAATCCGGGAGCGGAGTGAGAGCAATTAAGAAAACAAACTCTGTTTCCTGAGCAAACATGAGGTTTGGACAGTTTGGGATGATGAAATACATGCAAATCTGCAAGCCCGGCCTGAGCCAGTTTATGAGAGCTGGAGACCCCTGCAAGTTCTCCGAGGTTCAGAAAAGCTTTTCCTTCAATAGCCAGGTCAAGAACATTTCAGTGTCGAGGCTCTGTTACTGGTGAGAGCACCACCAAATCAACCCCGACTGACACTTGAGCTGCCAGGCAGCAGCCTGGGAGACTTCTGTGAACGGTATCACAGCTCTGGGGAGGAAATCTCAAATGTCTCGTAAATCCTGCTGCGAGGAGTGCCACATCGCAGGGGGCTCTTTCCAAGGCTCTCCAGTTTGTTCACTCGCACACGATGCCAGGACCTGCCAGTGATGACACCCTCTCCCGAAAGGATGACACCGGAGACGCCAGCCTGTCGCTGCCCTGTCCCCCGCCCCAAGCAGCATTCAGAAGCCCGTGAGCAAACTAACGCAGGAAAAAAAGCAACACATTGCTAGGTTATGTCAAAGAGTCTTTTTTTTTTTCCTTAATACTTCCCTTTCTCTTCCCATTTGCTGCTGGACTTGCGGGAAGGGTATAAAGGCTGATAAAACCAGCTCAGAAACCTTTCGATACCTCTCCCCGAGTCGGGGAGGGTTCCTCAGGGCTGGAGCTGTGGCTGCTGCTGGGGTCAGCAGGGAGGAGGGAGAAGGGGAAAAAGTGAACAGCTGCAAAGCAATTAAGCCTGCCTCTCTGCCGCACTGTCCAAAGCGGGAGGCAATCTAATTCAGCCTGGTGCCTCTCTTCCTTCAGCCGTCTGGTGCCTGCCTGGGATTCAGGAAAGGGGCTGTCTGACTGCCCACTTTGTCTGCCGAGCCAAAGGGGCCCTTCCCAGCCACAATTTCCAAAGGAAAGAGATCTTGGCTGGCGGTGGCTCTTCTTTTCTGAGAAAAAAACATGGGTTGAATGTAGTGGCAGCAGCTTTATAACCCTCTCCTGCCCTTCCTCAGCAAACAACCCAACTGGAGTTGGAGCAAGAAAATGACCCCGCTGGCTCCTCCGCTCAGCACTTGTGTCCTAGCACAATGAATCAATTAGCGGCCGATCATTATTGTGGTAACTGTATCTTTCACAAGCCAGATTTTATATAGAGATAGAATAGGATGTTTTCTGCTCATTTCCTTCCTGTCATTCCAATCACGAACTACTGTTAAAAATACAATGCATTTAAAGTCTGTAATATTTGCAAGCGTGTGTGTTCCAGCTTCCCAGCTGAATGGCTGGTCTTTTGTTCTCTGCACAGTAAAGGTATGGAGGAACAGTGATAAAGGGGAGCCCTCAGTGCAACTGGGTTAGAAACTCACACAGGGCATGTACAGAAGGTCATCTCATTTTCATGTTCCTAATATCAGGGATTACTTTAATTCCTTATTCTGGCCAACTGTTTCAGTTTATAATCCATGGCACAGGACTCCTTCCAGCACGTCTAAGGTGGTACTTGTTCTGCTATTTCTTCAGAAATTGGCCAAAATGTTTTATTTGGAAAATGTTAAGTGCAGCAGTAAAAGCTTTTTAGTACCCAGTCAGAAGGAGAAAATAGGCTCTGTTAGAAGAACAGAGTACAATTCAGTTTTACTGGTGGATAAATTCGACAGTAATCTGGACAGCAGGTAGGTACCCTCCCTCTAGCTTAATCAAGACAGAAGTACGCAAAAATGTGTATTTTAGATGCAGCTAGACAGCATTTCATTTTATGAAAAGCCTCAATACTGTTATCATAAGCAGGAAAAATAAGAAATCACTGAAAGCAAGATTTTAGCTTACCATACTGAGAAATGCTTTAAAAGTACGAAATTTGAGGAAACCTCTGTAAGCTAAAGCACAGTAGTTTTATATATTGTGTCAACCTAGAATAGAGCAGCACACTCAAGTCAGGAGTTCCTTTCTAACCTTATTCCACACAGGGTCCCCAATGAAGGTCTCCGTTCTTCTTAAAATTAAAATTTATAGACATATAGATATATGCCCCCATGTAGGAAAAAGTTCAGACTCTGGACTGGGCACAAAATGGATCTGTTTCCCCCCTCACTGCCAATACTTTTTCTTAATAAAAATGGTCTTATTAAAGCACCAGGTTTTATTTTTTTTTCCCCAAAGTAAAATACAACATAGATAAATGTTGGGGATTTTAGACCAAGTCCTGAACTATGGGAAAACACCGATTTGTCTAGCAAAACTTTTTTCTGTTAAAGATTTACTCCCATTTAAGGACCATCACACAGTCTATGGTGATGTTATCAGCATTTCTCTGTTCTGGGTGACCTTAAGCACTCTTAAGCCATTAAATACATAATATTTTCTGATAATAGAATGCCATTCACATTTCAGTAGCAATAATTCACTTGAATGAGATAAGAACTTACGCATCAAATGAGTCTACCTCTGTTTGAGAAATATTAGCACACTTTGGGGAACTGTAGAATCACAAGTAACGACATCAAGAGCCCAACACTATTCCTGGAGAACTTGTAACTCCCACTTACATCAATAGGAATTTGAGATGTGTAAGGATTGCAAAATCAGATGTTAATCTGCAGCGAACAACACAGGTATGGGCAGCCTGCATTTTTCCTTAAGCAAACAAGAACCAACAAGACCATTAATGAGCGAAAACAGCACCAGTTTCTAACTGCACGTATAGATAGGCATTAAAAACAATGGTATTCCTTAAGTGATTCATTACATCGTAAAGAAAACTTTTACAAGAAACTTCACGTTGCTTACAAATTTATCTTGGTTTTTTTTTTCCCCCAATACTTTCCTTCCCAGTCAACAGCACGTGCACCAACCTCCGTAAAGAGAGCTGCAAGAGACGGAAACCTGATGCTTACATGAAACAACACAAAACCATCAATATTTACTCCGGCACCTTCAGTCACCAGGCTCTCCACTTTTTTCTGCAGTCGAATAACTAATGCAATCTACACACAGACCTTCTTATCAAACTACAACAAGATTACCCAGCTTTCTCCTGGCACAGGGAGATCCAGCTCTGAGGATGCTGGAGCTGCTCTGCGGGGCTGGGTCCGGGTGTGGGGAACAGCCGCGCTGCCTTCGGCGCTCCCCCAGTGCGGCGCAAGGCACAGCGCTATCACCCAGCCAAGGACGAAAAATACAGCAGGAATAGCTTAATTCCAGCTCTAAATGAGCTCAGCGGGGAATCTAAACAGTCAAGTCAATTGCCAGAATCTGCACTTTTCAACCTCGTTCTGCTCCTTTGATCAGGCTGAATTTTGAGCTACGGCGATTAATGGACTAATAGAGGAAGTCACAGGGTGTCTCTGGGGAGAAGGGGAAAAGGAGAAAAAAAAGTATCTCATCCGTGTTAGGCATCTATTCTGCTAAACGCCACATTTCCACGTAGAAAACTAAAATGCTGCTGAAGAAAGTGTGCTGACTGAGCTGGAAAGGAGAAGAAAAAGTGGGTTGTACAAAACAAAAAAAATAATGCTCATGCAATCATTCATTCATTGCTTAAACACGCCCTTCGGAGCAATGGTAAAAGACAACAGGCTATCCAAATAGATGTGCTGTGTAAACTGCCCTTCAATCCGGCACAGTAACAGTTTATACTTAATAATGCTGGAGAGTAAAGGAATTGTTAAGCACATTTATTATGCAAAGAGAGGCTTCCAAAAGCCCTGAGTATTTAAGTACTGAGATTTGTTTATGGCAGGGATACATAGTACTGGTATCCCAGGATAGTATGTCCTCATCTTTCTGGAAAGGGAAGAAACACATTAATTTAGCAGCCTGCAATCACAAAATAAAAAAGAGGGGAAAGTCTTTGTTAAGAAATTTTTTTTTTCATTTGCTTTTGTTGTTGCTGTGCCCGAGAGGAGGGGGCAGCTTTTCTTCCTGCAAAGGGCAAATTCTGCTTCTGCAGTTCTTTGACTTTACAAAACAAAACCCAGAGGACTGCAAATAATCACTGGACTGATTAAAATATAAACTTATTCAAAGTTTGGCAAGTTTACAAAATGTTGGTACTAACCCCTAAAGAAAAAAAAACAAACCACACAACAGAAAAGCCAAAAATAATTCAAATATCAACTTGAGCTGAGGTAGGAACAAGTGCATCAAAGCTTCCAGCTCGCTCTCTTTTTTTGTCGTAGCACTAATGTGCCATTGCCAACGATTACTGTGCCCTTTGCTGCATCCTTCTCCTCCACCTTTGGTCTTTCTTGAGCATACAAAGACATGCGTAAGTGATTCACCCTGCTCTCAGAACTAATCCTGTAGTCACCCTGGGATGACCTCCCACTGTGTAAATGTAGGTGTGTGTGTCTGAATCCTTACAAGATGAAGCTGTTAATGGAATGTCTTAGACCAGGATATCATACTGTTTTGTCTACATTACAGGGCTTACGCTGCTTGTGTGGGTCTCTTATCAGTCCTGGAAAGGGGAAAAACAGCTCGGCATAGCTTGTCCATAGCCAGTATTCACATCTGCACTTGTCTGGCACTGATCGAAGGCATTGCATTTTCATTAGTACAGTGAGAAATATTAAATCATTTTGCCACTCATATAGAGAATATTATTTCTGCCAAAGTAATGTATTTCCCATCTTCTTCTTTTAACATTCCCACATGCGAAGGGTTAAATTGTAATACAGGATTACTTTTTGTTAACAGTGGAGCTTTTAAGAATTATATGCTGATAATGATAATATTTGCCTTTATACATGCTATACAAATTTTAACTTACACATGAACATGTAATGGGGTGATTAGCCTTCAAAGCCCTAAGAAGAGCTGCTACATTCTGATTGTAGATTTCTAACAATTAGTAGTGCCGGCTGCTTGAAATACTCTAAAGTGCTGAAGACAGAAATATTGCACAGCCAACACCCAGACGGATATGCTTCCTCAATGGCAGAGTTTTTGAAGACAGCTCATAACAGTGTTTGGCTTTCAAACCTTAACGGTAACAGCTTTGATGGGACTGCTTCTAATTTGTATTTAAGACCCATTACCTCTTCCTCTAAGCAATCTTGGTGAAACACCATTTGTTCTAGGGGGATATTTGCCAGTCCAGCCCAGCTCTGTAATGGCCGTTAATTCACACCATTTTGCTTGCTCCTGTATTAATCAGCAAACTGTGAATCATCCCAGTGTTTCCAGACTCGCAGATGTACGAGAGAACCACCGAGGCCAGTTCAGTTTCTCTCCCCATTCAGGCACAGAGACAATATCAGTTCCTGTTTACAGCCACGGCTTTGTTTTCCCCCACCCACACGCTGAAATTTCTCCAAAATGCCCAGAGAAAAAGAAAAAGAGACTGAGTTCATTTTACCAGGAAAGTTATTTCTAGGTATTGCATCTGAAACAAAACATGTTTGTACTTTTATTTTGTGTGCAGCGTTTGCTGCAGCGAGGCAGAACTGAGAGAGGAGCAGAGCAGAAGGACAAAGTAGGCAGCTCCGGTCACCCCACCCCGCCGAACCGCCGTCCGCGCCAGGCACGTGATCTAACAGCATCTGAGGCACTCTCTTTATTTATTTGTTTGCTTTTTATTCTAACTCTTAGACTTCGGCTCTGGAAGTATTTCTGCCTTGCGGAACACAGATGTAATTTTAGACTACAAGACAATACTAGGGAGAAACCACCCCAAAAATCAGGGGTACAAACCATGCGCTCACAGTATCACTGTAAAAAGGATCAAAATTCATTATTAATTTAGGCATCAAATCTGAGGTAGTAAGAAGGACATGGTTTTAGGGAAGCGAGCACATTTTCTGAAAGCCAGGCTGCTTTTAGCTCAAAATAAGCTCCCCAAACTGCCATTTATTAAGAAAGACACAGGAAATACAGACAACAAACCTATCTTCCACAAATGTGGGAAAAAAATTGAATTAAGATGTTCTGATATTAACGGGAATTTACAGCACAGATGAAACAAGTTGGGTGTACAGTAGGGTCATGAAAACCATTTGCTCGTTGCTATTCATCAGCACACCGTGCCATGAACACACCTTTTCAATATAAGAATTATGGGTGCGCTGACTTGTGAGGATGCAAGTACTGCGTCTTAGCCACCACTGACCACTATTCACATTGTTATTTTTAAAGAATGATACACAGAAGGAAGTTATGGCATTCATTATGAAGCCAAACAGTGCGAAGGTCGCAGAGTCTTTCCCTAGATTCCTGGGATGTTTGTAACGTCTTTGCATCTAAGGGCACAGTTAAGGGGGGAAAAAAAAAAAAAAAATATGTTCAAAACCTTCTGCTCAACTGCTTAGAAATTAAATATTTCTGATATGGATTTTTTTTTTTTTTTGGTGGGAATAAAGAAAGCAAAATGAGTTACTCAAAAAAAAAAACAAAAACCCCAAACCAAAAAAAATCTGCAGCTGAGGCCTTATTCAGCTACTCTTTAGACCAGGAAAACTTGCGAATACTGCTACCAAGCTGCCTAGAAAACCCAAGAGAAACTGCCCACCTGGGCTGGGAGGATCAGAGCGGTTTTGGTACAAACAGGTGTCAGAATATGGTTTCACATCAAATGAATCAGAGACTTTCTGGCATGATACCACCACTTTCCCTACACCTTTTCTCCCACCCCGTGCAGCAGAGCAGAAGGAAACTGGCTGTTGCTTAAAGCTCAAAACCACAAAAGCAAGGGGTTTTTTTTAGAGTTAAAGCAGAACCTCAGCGCGATGGCACACACTGCTCCACTCCCCCCGTGGCCGTATGGCACTGCCAGGAGCGGAGGGGGGGATACAGCCCCTACATCCAGCCCATGTCCTGGGCACCAGGAAACCTGTTAAAAGCAGCCTGTCAGGCTGAAATTCAGCGCCTTGGCCTTAATTTCTCTGGGATAAGTCACATTTCCATCTACATGTCCACAGTACATAAGCACTACTTCCTCTTGTCTTTCTCCACCGCAAACCTGGATGATACCACGTCAGCCCCCACACACATCGCTTCATCGTCCTGCAGGTAACGAAGAGAAAGACTTTCTTGAACACCTCCCAGCACCTCTCACTGGTGTTTATAGTACCACCCAGTCTCTTTTTGTCTTTCCAAGTGGATTTTAATTCAGCCAGAGTAAGATTCCCATGGAGCTGTGTCCTACGTGCTACATCGCCGGCAGAACACCTTCCATTCCACCAAACAGGTGGTAACTAAGGGCAGGACCCGGCTGGAGTGAGGAAAGCGCTGCAGCTTTGATGCCGTGTCCACATTAACTTCAGATCCAAAAGAAGGGCGATGGTGAGGGTGCGGGAAGATGTGGTGTCCAAAAGTGCTTCCAGCACAAAAGACAGCTAAACTGGGAGGAACAACGAGTGCGTTAGGCAGAGCTGCTAGAAATACCGATGCCTGAAAACATCTGAAAATACAAGCCAAAGAACCGGGAAGGTGAAGTCGTGGCTACAAGGACTCCACCACAACAGGGAAAGCCTGGGAAATACCTGTTATCTAACAGAAGACGACAACACACGCCATTTAAAAAACGCTGCAAAAGAGCAGTGGGCTAAGAAGGTCAGATGAGAACTAAGTTTTTTATCTTGATTACTGCATTTCTGAAAATCTTGAATTATTGTTGGCAGGTTGAGGCCAAACACCCTGTTTCTTTCCACAAGTTTGCTCCCTACCTTCCAAAACTTATCTTACATTATTTATTTGCAGAGGAGGGAGGGGAAGGGAGAAGACGGCAGTCTGATAGTTCCAGTCAAGGGCCTCTCAGACTCTCTTGAAAGAAGGGAAGGGAGAATCTCTAAGTTAAAAAAAAAAATCAACTCAGTTGCAAGTGCATGGATAAATATAAATTCAGAAATGACCACTCGAGAAGATGTTTTTGCATCTGTAGAGAGGTCAAACTCCAAGCTCAGCCTTATTGCTCTCTGTAATCCAGATTCATCACCAACTTCCTTTAGTCGCCTATTCAAAGGCACTTAATTAGCTGAAGGGCTTGTTGCTTTGCCTTTAAAAGTGCTCCACTCCCTCAAAGGCTTTGCTTCGGTATTGTGCTACCATTGCCCTTTGAAATCAAATCTGTTTTTCTTCTCCACAGCATTAGTAAAAGAAAAGAAAGTAGTATTTAAAATTTTTTTTCCAGAGGAAAAGATAAAAAAAAGAGAAGAGAAGAGAAGAGAAGAGAAGAGAAGAGAAGAGAAGAGAAGAGAAGAGAAGAGAAGAGAAGAGAAGAGAAGAAGAAGACAAGGGGGAAATACCAGTGGAACATCCAAGTGGCTTTAAAGATAAGTTTGACACTTAAAGAAAAAAGGGGGGTGGGGTGGGGTTGAAACTGCAGATGAAACCTGGCCAGTACTTTTGGTCTTCTTAATAATACACAATACCGCAACTGTTTTATGTGTTAGGAAGACTCCTGGTGACATTTCGGAAATCCCAAATAAAACATGATTTTCCCTGTACTTACAAGAGGACTGTATGTACTCAGATGCAGTGGGCTGCGTTCTCTGCTTTTCCAAACTCTTAATCAATCTGCATCAGAGTTTATAAACATCAAGTGCTGCTCAATCAGAACAGTCTCACCGAACAGTCACAGTGTGCTGACTTTCCATGGGCAGAAATAACTTCATGTAACATAGGATTCAGCCCGTGGTGTTAACATTTCTGTTTATATTAATAAAAGCTGTATTTTGTATTCCATTATATTTATTTAACCTTTGACATCTAAGCTCTGGGTCAGTTTGCTCTCTGTAACAGTGCATTTCTTCTTCAGTTTTGTTTCTATATTTAGAGAACTCGTGCTCAGAAACAAAATTTTTTTTGTTTAATTTTTTTCCCTTAGTATATTTAATCTAGCAGAGGGGTTTTGGTGTTTCTCTGCAACCTATAATTTACTCTGCCAACTCAGATACTGTATTGCTGCTTTTCCCACAGTTAAAGAAACACTGTCAAGTCCTTTCCAAAGGTTTTTTTTTTTTTTTGCCTTCAGCATATTCTTCACTATCTCATATGCAGTTCCCACGCAGTAAAATATAGCCATTTTTACTGGAAATAATATTATTTTTCTCTATGTCTCTTCTCCTACCATTTCTCCTCTACCATCATTTTTGCAATGGAGCTGAAAAAAATACACCCTTCCCTGACAATCCAGTATACAGCTATCTGGGTGTCAGCAGGAATGTGGAGAGCTCTAAGAATAGCACATTGGGTTCCTACAGCGCAAGCAGAGCTCAGAAATGCACACTGTGTCCCACCCAAACAATGGCTATTTATTAGCTACATCCCCCCAACAAAACAAGCTTTTAAGTTGTGTTTTGGTTTTTCACACACGGAGCAGTGGGCAATACTGCCCTCCGCCCCGAGACTCTCAAGTTTTAATTCAGACAAACTCGGGTTTGGAAAAGTAACGGCCACCCAAAGGGTTGCTTTTATTCCAGCCTGACTTAAATTGCAAAGATCAAGGGCTCATTTTCCTGCCTTCAGGGAACCCTCTGTCCCATTCACAGAGACCTGCGTCCACTCTTATACTGGGGGGAGCAAAAGAAGAGCTCTGCTGGAAGTGGTGATGTCTCAGCGTCGCTGGAGGCAGAATTGGGCCCAATACATCTGACACGCCAGAATAGAAGATCTGCAAGTACAAGCTATATTTAGACATGAAAATCAGGGAGATGCCCAACTATTCAACCTGCCTGGGCAAATTTCATATGCCTTGAAACAGCCAATAAAGTCAAGTGGTTAAGCTTAAGCCCAGAAAACAGCGTGTGACAGTTTTGGAGCCTGTCTTTGACTCTCTGGCATTTACTACCATCTTTATACATGGATTTATGAGGCCAGACCTTTGAGTCTAATTTACTCAGCAAGTATCAGTCCTACACGAGTAAAATGAAAACCTGCACATATCCACCTGAGCAATGCTAGCACCACCGGGCTTTGCAATATCGCACTGTCAGTGCCTCCCTCAATCGATACCCGTCAATGCTCAACAATAAAGACACAGCGCTTCAGGTGGGAAAAGATCAGCCCTTATCAGATTTACCAGGTGTCCAGGGATCTGGGATGCAGACTGACTACGCTTAAGAGATATAACATTAAGTACAAAAATGGTAGAGCTGTGAGGTACCGCTGGTAGTCCCAGGTTTGGAATTTGGAGTCTTTGCTATAACACGTTAAAACACTAGCAAAAAGCTCACTCTGGGTCAGTGTCCCGGCCGCGGCTCTCCTCCCCATGTTGCTCTGCCTGCTACAAGGATCAGATTTCATGGTTTATTGTTCTCCCTCCAACTGGCCACCATCCACATTCTTCTTCTGCACAAAGCTGCACCCCTTGCTCCAAAGAAGAGAGTGCTATGCCTTCTTTTTATAAATTTTAGTCACATTTACAAACACACACAGAGTAAGGGGATGACTTTTAAACACTACACAACATTCCAGGGAATGCTGTTATTTTTCTTTGAGCAAATTTTTTGTGAATGAGGCTAAAAAATGAAATTTTCCACCAGCAGGTTACTAATTTTTGAAGATGCAGAAGTTGCCTCCCCTGTCTTCTGACGCTTTAACATTTTGCCTTTTAATGAAACAACTGCTCTATGCTTGAAAAGTCCTACTCATCACCTGCCTCAGGAGAGGATTGCACTGAGATTCTGCAGAGCTCAAATTCAGCTCTGGGTACACTGCTAGAAATCAAAATCACAGTCACCAGAGCTACTTCGCTATAATGGAGTAAAACAGATACACAGCAGGTCAGGTCCAAAATTTCAGTATCAATGTCTCAATGTAAATAAGAGATCTACCGCAGACAAATAACAGATCTACATGCTAGATTCAAAGAAAGCAAGTATCCCAGAATTTCAAGGTTTCCTACCTAGAATATTTTTTCCAGGCCATTTTTCTTTAATTCAGTGCTCAGGATCCATCTTCTTCTGAGATTTACAGCAAAGTTATCAAAAGCTAACAAAACATTCCACTCCTGAACATCCACCATCGCTCTTTAGCAGCTAAACAGACTATAAAACTGAAGCACTGTCATCTGGTGTATAATTATTGTAATAAGTCTTACTTGTAAAATGAGAGAGGCACCATCAGCTTACCTAACTAGTCTGAAAATGTACAATGCTCATCACCTGTAATCACTGTCTTAACTGTCCTTGATCTTTACTGATAGCCGCCAAATTATAACAACTCTCTCTGGTGGTGAGAATCAGCTAAAAATGCAGCACAGGCAGAGCACCAGGAGAGCTGC
>WKFP01014132.1:9987-60117 GCA_011057875.1 Pterocles orientalis | reverse complement strand
GGTGTGGGTTTTCTTTTTTTTTTTTTTTTTTTTTTTTTTTTTTTTTTTTTTTTTTTTTTTTTTTGGCTAATCAGTGATGTAGGGGGTTCAGAGGGGCAAGAAAAAATGCAAAGCAGGGAACCTCAGGAATCCAACAGAGACATGGCAATTCCACACACCCAGCAGGGGAGCCAGAAAAAAAAAATATGCTCAAAGGTTATGGACATATGATCAAAAGCAATCATGATCCTGCAGTTAACAACTTACCAGCCATCACCTGAGATGTGGTAAAACACTGTGAATGTATTCTTCACCCACACTGCGAGCGGGTCCTGGCAGAGCTTCAGAGCTCAAACTCTGGTTTGCTGGGTGAGAAGAGTTTCAGTCCTTCACCAGGAGCTGACAGAGCACTCTGCACACAGCTAGGCAGCTGGAAGGATTCTGCTTCCAAAGTCTTGGTTCAGCCCTAACAAGGGGCTTGGTTTTGCTGGTGAGGTTCAACCTGTTTCCTACTACTCTTCCTAACCAAAAGATAGCTACTTATTCCTCACACCCCAGTGCCCTCAGAATGAGTCCCCAAGCCTATCCTTGCTCAGAAGTCGCGGTTCACAGTCAATCTCTCTCACCTGTGGTAGCAGCGGATGGTGCTTTGCACCATGCCTTGAGTCTCGGGAAGAAGGTTGCTGGAGAGAAATCAGGGCTGTGTCTCCCTCCTGCCAGCTGCATTTTTGCATTTACCAGCTCGGTTGGTATCGCAGATCAACAAAGGGTGGGGAATGGCCCTCATCCAAAGCAGGGCATTGCTTCTGGCAAAGACTGGTAACAGGTACTTCAAGTCTGCCTCTGAAATTTGGGAGCTGTACCTGTTGACCTGCTGTCCATGAAGGAGTCATATTTTACCTTCACTTCTCACCCACCTGATTTTTTCTATCCTCAGAAGCGTAACACAGAGATGAATTTGTTGAAGGGCAGTAAGAAAAAAAACCCAAACATTCCCACTAAAAAGATGATGGGAAACATCTCTACAGCTTACAATATAAGCTAAATAGGAGTACCAACTATACATATAAAACCAATTTATTTTAGCAGTATGAAATGTGTTTAGCCTAAGAGCACAAAGTTCTCCACTGGGCTAGAAGAGACAATGCATGGTGGAATTACAGTCACTTCGACTGGAGAAATAAAAAAAAATTACTCTGCTAATGCCGGAATGTTATTGCCTTGTCCGTGTATACACTGTGCACACCCCAGAAATTTAGCAACATTGCATTTGAAGCGAAAAGGACAGTAAAAATAAGAAAGCAAATGACTCAGTATTTTCACATAAGCCCTGCAAGACAGAAGAGGCGTTCTCACCTGTCTGCTTTGAGATGGCAACGTGGCAGGCTGCATGTGTCTCTGCATCCGATGTGGCTGTATCAGCTGTCGAAACTGCTGCTGGAGGAACTGGCTGTTGTTAGCCTGCTGGGACTGCTGCGAGGCCGGGGACTGCTGCTGCTGCTGCTGCTGGAGATAGTGCATGAGAGACTGCTGCCCTTGTCCTGCTGTCAGAGGTGACATCTTCTGAGTAGCTGACTCGGAGGCAAAGTGAGACAGCGGTTTGGTGTTATTGAAAGAAAACTGGTCTTGACTAACGGGGCTCTCATTCACCAGACCTGGCTGTAAGCTACTGGATGGCTGTTGCATAATCATGTTCATATTTTTCGACTGGCTCGTAGTCATTGATTTAAAAAGCGAGCTCTGCATACTTGTGGGGTTGCTGGTGGGGGTGATGTTAGAGATTAATGTACCTTGAGGACTGAAGGGCTGCTGATGGAGAGCTGGGCTTGACAGCTTCTCTGGCCTGTACGGTGGAGAAGGGCCAGTATTTGTGGAGGCCATGCTGGCAACCAGGTTGTTCTGTGGACTTTTAATGTTGTTGGCTGGTAAGCTGGCTGCTGTCAGGGTGGGTAGCATGGAGCTCTGCGGGCTGAAGGGCTGCTGGTTCAGAGCTGGGCTGGAGAGCTTCTCAGAGCCATAAGGAGGAGAGGGGCCATTGGTTGGGGTGCTGCTGGAAGCCATGCTTGAAAGCAGAGCATTTTGAGGACTCTGAATGTTGTTTCCTGGTAAATTATTAGCGGGCATGCCAGACACCATAACATTTTGAGGACTGAAAGGTTGATGGTGTGGGGATGATCCTGCCCTGTAAGGCGGAGAGAGACCAGGAGGAGACATAGTTGGCCAGCTGGGAGCCTGTACTTGTTGCTTAGTATTAGACACCTGCTTGCTAGCTGCCAGCTGCTTTAGCTGCTGAGCGTGCCAGTTGGAGCCAGGCATGTTGGGTAAGGGTACGGGAAGCATAGGTGGTGGCTGGTTCTTGCTCTGGGCAGCTGTAGAGATGGGCGATGCAGCAGGTTTGTTTGAGGGAGGAACTTGGAAGTTAGCTCCAGCAGATGATGGTCTCATCTGAGGAGATCCTCCACTGGTTGGATTGCAGCCCGGAGAAAAATCTTTGTTAGCAACATGGTTCTCCAAGTGGGAAGTCTGTGGGGAGGACTTTGGAGTGGTACTTATGCTTGGTTGAGAATGATTCAGCCCAAGTGGCTCTTCAGCCTTGCTGCACAAAATCTTCTCCAGATCCAGGTCATTGGGAGAAGGATCAGGCATTTTCGTCAGCTCTTCCAACAGGTCTTGCAGCTCTTGGTCCACAGACTGTAAGCTGTTTCCTTTCTCATCATAGTGGACAATGTTATTGTTTTGTCCTCCTATTGACCCCTTCTGATTTATATCCGTGCTGGGTGGCACTGAGAAGGGGGATCCAATGCCACTGCCATTCATGTGATTGTTTTCGAGGAGCACTGGATGACCTCCAACTCCCAGGGAAGAAGCACTGTGACTGGTGGAGAACGGAGAACTTTGCATTTCTGGACACGCTACATTGGGATTGGCACCCTGGCCCATGGCAAGGTTTACATCATCAAGACAAAGCCTTTTACTGTCATTTGGGAAAATGACATCAGGCACGCCACTGGAGGCAGGAGAGCTATCATCTTCCAGTTTTCTTTTAATGGATCCCTGTAACTGGGAAAATAAAAAAAAGGAAGAAGAAGAAAGGATCCGTTATTGACCTTATTCTAACATGCTCTGAAGCTCCATACTGTAACACTGGGTTGGAGATAAAGAAAATTAAATCATTCAATTAAAAAACCAATCATCTGAGACAAATTCAATCAGGATTTAAGTGGGTGCAACTTCACTGAAATCAAAAGAGTTACAGTCAGACAAAGGCTAAATCTCACACGTTGGCCTTAAAACAGATGTTAAAGCTATAAAATACTCTCTGTCATGTGAACTGTAATGGAAGTTTTTAAAATAGTTTCTGGTACCATTTAAATTAAGACATTATACTCCCTGAATAACAAACATGCCAGCATTTTTATGGTAACATTTTTTAGGTCTAAACAATGGCAGATCTGAATGAAACCTTGGACTGAATTTAGAGACTTCTGCCAGTGACTCGGATTAAATTCAGACCTGAGACAACTAAATTGTTTTACATTCTTTATAGGCAGAACATCTGGAATAACTGGCATACTTTCTAAACAAACCAAACCAAAACAAATTCTCGTCTATCTAAACAGACTTTCAAGACAATATAAATTTCAGAAATGAGTAAATAATAAGCTAAACCTCTTACTTTTTGTTTATTCTTATAAGCCTAAAGCAGTATGGGCTTTGCTCTCTGAAGAACTGAAACTCATTCATAAAACCAGAAGGGTTTTCAAAATACAATTATACAAATAACTCAATCCACAAGAAATGGTAGAATTGTAAATCCACAAATCTTAGGGAAAAAAAACCTGCCTTATAAAGAAAGTGAAACTGAAAACAACACTTCTAATTCAGCGTGATATGGCAATCTCTTCCAAATATAATCATCTGCGGCTTTCAATTTTAACAAGCACGACCTGTATGTCATAGGATTAATCAGACATTAACATTGCTGCTTCAAGTTAAGGGAAATAAGCTTTATGTCCTTATTTATCAATAGAGGGAGGCAGCATTTAGAAAAGTATCTTATCAGCAATGGGAAAACCATAGAAAGTCACTGTTCCTCTAAGCCAGCCTACGGTAAAGCCTCTCCCAGCCTTAGTCTACAACTGCAAGTGCTGCCAGTCATCCAGTACTGTGAAAAAAAAATCATATCTAGTAACAGCTCCTGTCACCAGAAAAGCCCCACTACCTAACCCCAGTGTAACCAGATCCACTCTGGGGCTATGGTGGGTATGAGTAACTTCTAAACTTTACAGTAATTATTAAGCACATCGCAGTTTCACCCCGGAGTCACTAAGCAACAGCCAGCAACTTCGGCACTCTCACACAACAGTGTCCCAGGATGGTCACCGCAGGGTGCGCGGGGGCTGCGGGGCACAAGGTGGACACACCTTATGCGGCTCCTTCTGCAATGCGGACATGAGGGTCACTACGCAAATGGCCACTATCCACCTCTAAATTCCACTTATCTTCAGGTAATTGACCACAAACATGCGTTGATATGACCTGGGAATGTGGGAGAGCTGCCCGGTGGCTCGCTCAGCTGGACTCACACGCGTACTCTCTCATCACTTATTGCTAACTTGGTGGGCAGAGAGAAGATTGTGCATTTGTGCCTACAGTTCCTTAGGCTACAGATGCAGTTTAGGATGAGCATCAGACATGGGCATGCTAGCATCCAGCTCACACAGACATTTGGAGAAGAGTGAGAAGATGCAAGTGAATTGTACGTGATCACCACGGCAGATGGAAAAAGAGCTGCTGGTTAGGTTTTAGGAGGAGCTCAACTACCTTCCATCAACAGACACAGCAGTGTGAATGGCAGTGTGGCAAACAGACCTTTCTCCATGGATATTTTCCCCTTTCCCTCTAAGAGTTAGCTCTTACTAGAGCAATCAGTGCTTCTCTCCTGTGACCTTCAGTTGCATTGCTCTAACACAGGTTGCACTCAAAAACCACCAGCAAGTGAGAACCAACTCTGAATGGGGAGAGTTGCTTTCAGTGCCCCGTTGGCTGGTTACCTGGCAGCCCTCCTCGGTCAGCAGTGCTACACAGAGTTTGAATCGTCGTTCTGCGAGAGACCGCCTTCACATCACAGCCAGAGACAGCTGAACCATCAGCAATTTGATTATTCCTCTGGGCTGATTTGGCCAAAAACTGCTGAAATTTTCTCCCAAGTGTTGGTCTAATGATGGATGAAATTGTTTTCCTTCATTTTCTTTGCTAAAACTAATCCAGAGTTGCATGTTTCAACAGATGTTGCCCTATGTAGGCTGAAACATGTTGGTAGAGCATAACTACATATATTTAAATCCAGACATGTATAGAGAATCTTTACAGGGGCTTCACACATCCAAAATAAACACAAAACGTTCCCAAGTTGCACCCTGGGAACCTTCAGGCAGGAAGTGGTGGGGGATCTCCCATACTTGGCTAGCTGACATGCTGGCATGCATGTCCTTGCCAGTGCTTCTTCTGCCATAGGACATTCCTATGCTCTGAGTTACTGGGGAAAAATTTGGGCTTTCTAAAACACTTAGAAAAATAGTTTTTTAACTGTTGAACTGGGGAGTAAATGTGATGGGAAAACAAAACTCAATTTCCCCAAGACTACTACTGAACAGATAAAGCAAAGCCATAGCTTTCAGATGGCACGGGCATTCCAAAACTGGGACAGGATTTTTAAATAGGATGCTGTTGCTTAGCCCTTGTGAGAAGCCTGGCTGTAAGACAGTCAGTGAAACTAGCTGGGTGTCATGTTCTCTTGAAAAGCAGGACTCCTGCTTCCCAGGTGAATGTTTGCACAAGGACCATAAAATCTGGAAGACCAGTTTCCCCCAGTGCAGGCAGGTGTAACTCCACACAATTTAGCAGCATTGTTTTTGCTTCAGATAGATTTGACTGCAGCCCCAAATTTGAGAGAGAAAGATACTGTCCTTAAAGCAGCTAAACATATCCTAGGAGAGTTTTAGCTAGAAGGGACACTTGGGTATCATCAACCCTCTGCTTCAAACACATCACAAATTGAAAAAACAGACAACAGTATTTCATCAGGCACTTAAGTATGAAGTATCGACTAAATACAGAAATCCTTTCTTGGGCTGAACAGGCTAGCTGGGGGGGTTGTTTCAGTATTCCCCACTGAGACATGTGGTTGTTACTCCCATACAGCACGCTCTGGGCTGGTGCTGTCTGTGAGGAGCTGGCATTTTTCTCCCCAGCTCCCAGTGCCTGCTTCGCCTGGCCGTGCCACTGCAGCAGCACTGACCAGCGCCGGGGACACTAACTCAGTTTCATATGATGGGAATGCTGGCTGGCTCAGACGTGCTAACCACAGTGGTGGCAGGAGATCATCACCTAGGCACTACAACTTTTAGGGTCAGGAGCTCCAGACCTAATTCCAGAAGCTGCTTCTTGCAGATTGTTCATCCAGTACCCTCAGATGCCTCAAAACCATCCCTTTAAAACCTATCTGTCCTTTTCTAGACTCTTCCTTTACTAAAAACATTTTTACTGTCCACTCCCTTCATCTGGCCCTGGATTCCCAGGAAGGAGCTCATTTATTCCAACTCTTTCTCCTCCTCTTTGAGAGGGCTTACATTATTTGACAAACCAACAGAAGTGAGAAGAGCACCAAAATATGTTCTTCCCCTTTCTCTGATGGTTAGTATATTGGGGAGCTTTGTTTCAAATAATACCTGGCAAGCGAACAGAAATATTTTAGAAACACGTAACACACAGACACTTAAGCTGGCTGGAGGCTGTCTACAGCTAAGTATGGAAAAGCTTCATTCATACGTGCAAGCAAGGACGAAGGAGACAAGCAACAAAGGGGCTCTTACGACCTTGTCAAAATTCATTAAAATGCAACAGCACGCACAGGCTAACTTCTGTTTGTGAACACGTGAGAAACAAAGGCAGGCCCTCCGATTTCGGGAATATCCGATTACCAGTTCTCCATTATCTGAGGTATGCTTTTAGAAGGTAGAATGCCATGATCCCAGCACTACTACCCTCTCAAAACCAACAGGCTGTCCTTCTGGGAAAGACCCAAGTTACAAACGAGCCCTTCTAGCTCATAATGGCAGTGTAACAAGAATAAATAATAACTGTTTACCTTGCTCCGTCCAAGGAAGCTATACGGCTGCGGTTACAAACATCTAATTTGTCACACGCTACCTCTTCGCACAGAAACGATTTCCTATGTGTGGGCAGAGTGCTTCTCAGGCTGCTCCTGAGCAAGGAAGAGACAGCGGACTCGGGAAGCGAAATCCGTCCTGGGCTGCACTCTCTCCTGGACTGGGCGCTCTGGAGTCGCCCACTTGGGCAGCTGCCTGTTGGCGTCAGGACTTTCCAAACTCAATAGGCGGTGCTGGCCTTGAGTAACTTACTATTGCTCAACAAAGGGAGAAAGGAAGGCTGGAAGTGACAAAAACTGAAGCAGAGAGATCAAATTGTTAATAAAATAGACTGCAGTGGTTCCACTGGATTTTAATAACCAACCGAAGGGGCATGTCTGGACTGGCTCCTTGCCTCGCTGTCACTCAGCCTCCCTCCTTTCTTGAGACATCAGCTGTCCTCAGTTGCCACCCCAGCTCTCCACGTGAGCCAGGCTGCCCCATGGCCCTGCTGCCAGCCCCTGTTAGCTCTCCTCCCATCACTTGCTCCTTTGCCCACACGGCATCCGGGAGGGACAGAGCCGCTGCGGCCGCACAGCCGAGCTGGGGAGAGCCTCGTCTCTGCAGCCTCGCAACTATCCCCCTTCCACCAGAAATAAGCCAAATCTAACCGGAGTTTCCCATTTAGGTCAATGTAATGCAGAAATGAGCGAGAGGAGAAATGTTAGGTGAGATATTTCTGTGCCTCTTCCTGGCTTCTGCAGCCTCTCAGAGATTCGAGCCCTGATTTACAGCAACCACAGGGTGCTGATTATTGATCTGCAGCCACCCCACCCCGCTCGCTGCCATTGAGAGATCCAACCTACAGCAGCGATTCCCACACCTATGCAGCTGCTTCAAGCAAGAACCCAGCCCGACGGGACGCTGCCATTTTGAACCGATGTCCGTGCTGTGTTCTCCTTCGGCGGCTCGTCCACCTCCCCCTGCCTCCAGCATGCACCACCACTGCTGGAGACTCTCTTGGTTTAACAGCATGATATCTATGGGTCCACGACTGGGATATCTAGAATGGGAGTCAGATAACCTTCTCTCACTGGAAACCTTAAGACCCTTGTAACACTTGGGAAATGCCAGGTGTTGGCTTTTCTGTTTGTTTGACTGAAGAAAAGACAGAAATTACGGTAAAAGAAGACGGGGCAGGTGGGGAAAATATCAGTCTCACCATAGGTACGGGGATTTGCCAGTGTGGCAGCTTTGTACAAAGCCTTTCAGAGGCAGACATGGGTGCCGCAGAAACCTGGGGAATCCAGGTCACCACCAGGCTGCTAAGATCTGGCATATCTGGATTATTTTGACCGAGAGCACGTTTAATTTTTGGTGGAAGGGCTGAGCAACGCTGCATCCTGAGATGAGCAGAAGTCTTTTTTTCCAGTATTTTTTCAAGGTATAATGCAACTGTTTTTTCCTCTTGCAAAGCAGAAAACCCGAGTCTATAAAGATTTGCTCAACTGAGCTGACCAGAAAATCTATCACTCTCTGTCTCTTTCAAACACTAGACACTGCCAAAACTGGAAGTATGTATTCGCCAGAGGCAAACTGTTTGCAGCATTCAGCGATCAAGACTTCAGTCTCTGTGGCTTCAACAAGCTTCAGCGAGAGCTATCTGCCCATCAGCCCAAAATGTTTCTATCTGTTCTGACAAAAACAGTCATGTAATGAGAAAATGAAACTGGCAATTTTCCATATAAAACAAGAAAACTTCACTAATTTTTCTTCTGTGCCTTAAATACACCATTTGGAAGGGTTTGTGCTCTCTATCACTCATTTATCCACCCTCTAGATAGATTTGAATGACCTGCTAATCTTTGAGGACAGTACCTGAAAAAAAGGTGAGAATTTGGCTGGGTGTTTGAAGGCTGGAAAGTGGATCTGATGTAATATTACCTTTTATGCAGCAGTTATTTGCAGCCCTGCTTAAACTATCAGACGTGCTGCTTTTGGTAGCAGGCTGGCTTGCACATGAGCAACAAAACCCAAACGCTCACAGGCAAAGATCCCATTTAACTACAGCAGAACCTGGCACCGCATTCAGCGCGCTTAGCACATCTGCAAGTTTCCATTCCTGCGTGCTGGCAGTGGTGTGGTAACAGAACCTCACATTATATATCTGAATATAAGAAAAAAAAAGCCTCCTGCTGACCAATGAGTAGCCAGAGAACTCCATGACTACAAGGACCATAAACTATGCCTTATCAATGTCACATCTCCGTCTACAAGGAGAACTCAAGGAGGCTCAAGCAATTAAAACTACCATTTACTTTCTCCATATTGAGTTTAAACATAAGCTAAAATCACATTCTTACTCCTGCTTTAGGCTGTTTGACCCTTCTGATTTCAAGCGATTTCAGCATGGATGGACATAACGTTGTCATTTCACATAGTCAGGAAAGAGATCACATTGCGATTCCAAGCTACCAGAGATGCTTCACTACGTTTAAAAATAGCAGTACCCCAACTCCTCAGCTAAGGAGAGCCAGAGTAAAGCCTGCTTTTGTGTCTGTTGGGTGTTTGTAGGCTGGAAAGATGGCAGATCTGTTCGTAATGAGGTGTGGTAGTGGAGAAAGGATTATGACTAGCAAAACCTCATGGGGTGGATTTCCTTCTATTCATCATGCTCATGGAAATAGGCAACTGGACGGGGGGATGCAGGAAGAGGAAACAGGGATGTAAGCAGTCATTTTAACCATGAAAGGACATTGGTTATTAGCTAGCTTGCATGTTTTATGTAGATTATTTTTACCTGGAACTACAGCTTCTCCCAATTTATAATTTACAGTGGCAATATGAAACCTGACATCTTTAAAACAAGCACATTAACATAGATTGGAAGTTGCTACTTAGGCTAGGCACATGTAAAACACCTCTTAAACACCGCTGCTCCATTTGTCAAATTTGATCTCCCATCAGTACAGCAAACATCAGTTAACTTGATGGGAGCATGCTGTGATCCTTTGCCCCATTACTGTCACCACTTATCGTAATCTTCTCCAGTTATTCCCTCAGAAAATCAGGAACCTCAAGCTGCGTTAAAGAAGAAACAAGAAAACAAGGTGTGTGCTTTCCCTTGAAAAGGTGGCAACGCTCCCTGTTGTGAGGGCAAAAATACAGGAACAAAGAGGGCAGCTGCTCCCATGCCTGTTTGCATCCCCTGGGCCGACAGACCCACCTTGTGTACATCACCAGAGCCCACGACAAGAGGTTTTGCTGGCGTGCACTGTCGCTGCAGAGCTACCATCAAGTCCCCTTCCCTGCTACATTGCTGCAGTACAGCAGGTCTCTTGTTTTGACTGTTGAATACATGTGAACTTTTCAGTGGTGACTGCCAACCCAGCACTTGCTTTCCTCTACGTGACCTTCTTCCCCACGTCACCACGCAGCATCGGAAGCAATCCTGGCTGCAAATACTCAGAACTGCATCGTTCTGCTGGTAAGCACAAAGATCCAAAACATCATGACTGTACAAAACTGGTAAGATGTGATCTTACAATAAGCTTAAACCACAGAAACTAACAGGAAATTCAACCTGGACTACCAAGAGCCTGAGGTATTAGCTTTTTTTTCTTAAATCTCAACCAAAAATTAAAGGGAAGGAAATACTACAATTACATTTGTGGGAATGCAGTTATGCTCATAGTGACAGAAATATATCTGCTGTACATCCTGCTTTAAACTGGAACACCTTACAGCCACAAGCAGCAAGTTTGTGAGCGGGGTTTTTCTGATTACCCTTGTGTAGAATTACAGGTAACACCACTAACATCTGTGTGAAGATCTCGATGTAGGATCAGTTCCAAGGAGAAGAAAACTACAGCCAAGAATATAGCAATATTGCCATCCCACACCATACAGCCACATGCAAGAGACCAAGTAACATTCACTTGAATGAAAGAAAAAAGAAAAAAAACCCTGAACCAGTAGCTATGTCACTTTTCAGGTCAGACAGAATTACCAATATCTCATTTAGAAGGCACCAGCAGAGAGCTGCCTTATCAAAACAAATGTTCAGAGCCTTCCCATCTTGTCTTTCTTTAGCAATTCATCTGCTTTCGGTATTAACGGCACTGTTAACATGGAAATTTTTCCAGGAGAAAAATTGCTGTTGACAAATGGATCTGGAGGAACAGGACTACTGCTTGCTCCTGCGTTGTACTACTAGCAGGAGATCTCTGTACAGATGCCTCTTAATTAGTCACCTGAAGACTTACAGTGAACACGTCACGCACACTGTTTGGCTGTAACTTCCACATTCCATTTAATGACAAGTGTTATTAACTAGACAGCTGAAGACAGAACAAGTTCTCTGCCTCTCGGTTTTTAAGCTGTAGTACAAGAGTGTTTCTTTCATATCTGGCTGTAAATCAAGATCAATCTTAGGCTCAACGCCTTTCCATCAGTATTACCTCATCTTACCTCAGTTTTAATACCAGCAGTATTGTTTTATATCTTTTTTTATAGTCCATTAATTTCAAAGTCCTATGGAACACTTTGCAGTAATTTTGTAGACTACATTAATTTCTCACGGCAATAGCTAGACTGGAGAATGGCAGATCCTCTCCACTGAGCAAAAAGTGATGTTTTTGCTACTTGGGTCTACCAGGATTTGAAAGATACTTTTCTCTTTTTTTTTTCAGCCTCTAACACTGGCACAGTTATGCAATGACCACAAGTTAAGAGGAGCTAAGTATAAGAAACAGGCTGTATACATTCCTAAATTATGAGGTAGGCTTACCGTTTACTAGATAACCAGATAAAACCCAGTCTGACACTTCTTTTTGGCTACAAATTGCATTTTTTAAATCCTGGAAGACTTACTCCTGTGGTTTTATCAAACTGCAGGTTCCATTTGGTCAAAAAGTATGGTGGGGGAATTAGCCTGGAGGCAAAGCCTTCAATTAGGTCAAACCTGTGGCCAAAAAGCTCTCAAATTCTCAGAACAATAAGAAACAATGTGATTTCAGTATGAAAAAAAGGCATTATTGTTTCAACAGCTGAAGTACTCACACTTACTCCCCCAAAGAAGAATTACTCCAACCTCACCTGTGAGGCTGTACCCCAACACCAACCGCTGAGCATCCTTCTGCTCACGTTCCGTACTGGAAAGCAACACAGGGCTGCATCCAGAGCTCTTCTCTAGGCTCGGCAGGGGACAAAACTTTTTAAAAGCGCAGCTTGAAATCTCTCCTAAGTGTTATCAAAAACTGGAGCACAACTCTACCAAAGTTGGAACAAGCAGGCAAGGAAAGGAAACATCCTGAGCAGCTCCTCTCCTACACATTGACCCAGGGCCTTTGTTGGCTTCCTGGATGTTCCTCTGCCTTTCAATAAATGAAACAATAAACAGGATATTGATTAATACAGAACCACAAAAACAAGCCACACTTAGAGTAAAAAGATCATGAATGTAGTGAGTTGCTCACTGAATCTGGGTGTAGAGAGAACTCTTTATACAGCCAGAAGCAGAAATGTTTTGCAAAGCAGAAGGGTCTGGTAGTGAATATTTAATTTGTTTCCGATTACTTCATTTTATCCTGCCACTTTCATCTTTCCCTACACAGCAACTCCACTATTCTCAGCGTGCATTAACTGGAACAGGAATATGGTTCACTGGCAACATGTCATTTGTAGGCTCCCTCCCTGGACCAGAGAGGTGACCGGACCAGCACACGCTCTGGCTCGTACATCACACACCCTTCGAACAGTATCTGTTACTTACCCAGGGACCTTTAACGGGACGCTGCAAAACAGTGGTACTAAAAACCCCAAACCAAGCACAGACCATAGCCCCACCCTAAAGCCCTCATCCTGTATAAAACCATTGAAATCCTGGCCTCTACGAAACAAATATTGTGGGACACTGACTTCAGCAGGGATGTGATTTCACTCTTTTCTCTTTCATTACTATTAACTAAAAGAGTGAATTAAAAATACACAGGATTTGGAGAAACTCTCTCCAGCAGAAAGTGCAATGCTTAAATTACTCAGGTTTTAACCAGAGAACCTCTCCACTTGCTATAGACACCAGTTCCCCTCTAGAAGCAACGTTAATCACACATTCATCACTGCAAATTGACAACATAAATGCTGACTTGTGCAAACAATGTTAGAGAAAATGGTGTTCTTGCTGCAGAAGTGAATTACACAGCCTTTCAAGCTTTCTACACTTCTCAGTTTTATGTAAACTCTAATTTCTAAGCCTTTGTTCTGCCTTTAAAGGTCACACAGTTGAAAGCTATGAAGCATAGCATGTGTTCCCACTGATATTAAAACACTGTTTACTAAATCATGCATATAAATGTAAAGAAGAAACTGTTTGCAACCTACTGCGTTAATGAGAGATGATTTATCAGACAACACGGTTCCAAGTATCAACATGTGGAATGTAAAAATCCGATCTTAATCACTCAACGTGATTTTTTTTGTTGTTTTTTGAAGCAAAGTCTCCACATCGCCATGCAATCACACTAACTTCTGATGACACCGTATTTGACTGATTAAACTCTTAATCTTGCCAATGCTTAACTTCAGGAATACAAGTGGTCTTTTTAGACTAGAGCATATGATTGCACATTTGCAAGATCAGGATTTCATTTGCATATTCAAATTGCAAAAACTGCATCTTCCCTTTGTCTGTGCAAGGCCAACTATAGCGCTCCAAATGCTAAACAACCAGCGGAGAGTTGGACAGTATTTTTAGCATCTCTATGGTGCACGTCTATCTTTAGCTGCCGTGTTCACAAACAATCCCACAGGACACTGCATAGCTAACATAGCTCGGGCTCCTCACCGCATCCAATTTTTCTCCCAAAATGCAGTGAAAGCAGACTATGTAGCATGCTCGTTCAGGACTTGCCAAAGTGTCCTTAGATGCAGTGTCTTGAGCAGAGCAGAACTACACCAAAGTACTAGAACACTAAAAGATTAGAGCACTCTGCTCCGGAGTGAGGATGGGGGTTGCCGTGACTTCCTCCAGGGAAAATACAGCTCTACACTCCGAGTTTGCACTGTGTAGATAAATCAAGGAGGACAGTGAAGGATTTCTGCATGTTGCTTCGTAGCAGGATGTGCCCATGGGTTCATGGCAAATTTCTGGTCAAAGCTTAACCCTGCAAGAGAAGTTAATAATTGAACTTGCTAAATCGTAACAATTCCTAAATCCAACTGCATCTTGTTTTTAAAGAGGCATATTAAACCAGCGAGCCATTTTATTAGACTCACGCTCATGTAACAAAAACATGTGTTAGCTCTTGAGTGCCAAGTATCATCCTGGAGGGTTACCAAGCCCTGTTACAGATTTTGTAGCCAGACTGCAGTTATCTGTCATAACAGAGGAGGTAGTTTTGAATACACAGAATGAAGTGTGCTGCTCGGTTGGGGAATACTCTGTGTGGTCCTGGTCTCTTTGTAAAACTCTAGGAAGGAGACGTACTGCAGGGTGAAAAAAAGAGCTTGAAACTTACTGCTGACACTAGTGGGACTATCTTGCAGAAGCCTCCCGGATGGCTGGGGCATGGCCCCAAGCTTGCTCCTTCATTCCTTAGAGGAACTTTTGAAAATGGCAGCAGCACCACCAGTTCCAACACACAACTGGAGCAGTCAGGTCAAGTCTGAGTGCACTGGAAATGTTTTTAGAGTCATCCGTATGAGGCATTTCAAAACTACAGGTTTACCACAAGGAGAGAAAAAACTCATCATGGGAATAGGGGTATTAATCAGATGATTGACCTTTGAAGCTTCAAATCTGAAGTGCTTCCCACACCGAGATGGAGACAATAGCCTCTGATATCTTGATTTACAGAGGAAGTACTGATGGAATCCCATATATCCCGCTAATGGTGAAGGGAATTATGGAAATGAACTATTTTTTTCATTAAGTGCCTTAGCTGAGGTTTGCAGACAAGCCTAGACACTTGGCTCCAATTTAATTTCAAGGGGACAAGATAACCTGAAAACCCTTAGAAAACATTAGACCTTGTGAGTGCTTCACAAATGGGCTCCTCACTTCCCCATTTACACTCACCTTCTCTCCCATTACTACATGCTATCAAACACTCTGTTATTAAAGTTCTTTAAAAGATAATGGGACTTTCTAAACAAACTCTGTTCATTAGCTTCCTGTGCCCTACCCCAGGTGTGGCCATATGTCTGGAAGGTGTGAGAACTGGGGAAGCAGCATCAGGGCTAGGAAAATGTCCCTTGGCTCTCCAGCAGCACCAGAGCAAGGCTGAGATGCACAGGAGGCAGTGGCTGGGCAGCAGCACAGACTGTGAACTACGTCTACCCTACGTATCTGCAGTTTTTCTTGGGTTTTTTTGGTCAGATTTATTTTTTCCTTTTAAGCACAGCACATGTTCAATCAATAATATCTCAGTCATTCATTCAAAGTGTTCACATTATGTAACATGAGCACCAGGTTAAGGAGAAAAGCAAAAAAAACCCCACAAGTACTTGTTTTTTTCTGAGCCCTTTCTTACAGGACTTTATTTTTAAATGAGTAGAGGCTTCCCCTCCACCCAGGATGAGAGGTTGACATCCTGGGGTTTGGTCCTTATCCTCCTAAGGGCTCCTGAACTGAAAATCGTGGGTTGCAAGACTTGGTCTTTACTAAGAAACAATGATATTACAGGAAGACTCACTGTATACTTTCGAACATCAAGAGTAAATTACCCTTCCATTTTCTAATACAGACACAATGTCTGGAGTGGAGCAAACACATTCTTGAAAGGTCAGAACACTTAAACTGTATGTACCTAGTTTAGAATGAAAAAAACTGTTGCTGCCTTTTAGTTATGACATTTCAGTTTACCCACAAGAATTACGCTACTTCCCCTAAAAGTTATCAAGCCCAAGAACATGCTTTTCTCCCAGTGATGGAAAGTGAAGGCAAAACACTTTCTCTGTATTAACTTATCACAACCATCACTAAATCCAGTTATTTGTCGACAATACAGCCATTCCTCCCCAAAGGGAGGCAGTGGCAGATGCATGTTGGGGACACCCTGTCCGTATTCCAGGAGAAGGGACTGGAGGGGTCCGACCTGTCCCAATAGCAGCCGATGACGAGCCGCTGCCCAGGCGAGCCACACACGGTCACTCAGATCCAACTTTGCAAACCTGAAAGAATTATGACATCCCCTGAAAAACAGAGCTGGAGGGTGGGTAGCTCTTCATTTTTTTTTCTGAAAGAATGGGAGGAACTTCCTCTTTCAGTTACACGGTCTGGTGAGGATATAACTGCTGTAACGATCAGGAAACAACTGTCATGTCGGATGGCACTACGGAGCGTGACTGGGGAGCTGCAAGGACCCTGCAAACTGGGGACAAAAGTTTGGATTTGCTTGAAGTGCTCTCATCTGTCACTAATCATAGGGTTCTGTCCACCTTCAAGTTTCAAGGCATTAAGGGACTTGAAGGAACACCAATTTAACCCCAGCCCAAAGAGGTGAGGTTCACTTCATTTCAACCGAGCTGCTTGAGGTCGCTTAGAATCATAGAGCCATAGAATGGTTTGGGTTGGAAGGGACCTTAAAAGTCACCCAGTTCCAACTTCCCTGCCATGGGCAGGGACACTTTCCACTAGACCATGTTGCTCAGAGCCTCATCCAGCCTGGCCTTGACTTCATCACTTTAGACCGTCGTCTTCCCTGGGACTCAGACATCCTGAAGCCAAGCCTGCACTGAGCTAGCTCTGGGACTAATCAGCACAGGTGAGCACGGTGTTAATGTGACCCATTGCACTGGGCCACGCTGGGACCTCAGCAGGATATTGTGCACGCTGTGCCCAGGTAGTCTCAGCAATCTCAAGCTGAATTGCACCAAGAGAAGCTCTCCTTAGCTTATTCAGTGCTGGAAAACAGGGGCATCTTAGACATGGTAAGAACAACTGTCCTCTGTATTATGAAGTGGCAGCCCCCCAGGTAGAAGTTGATGAACTCCAGCTGAGGAGCACTGACTGACTGCAAACACAATGAAGACTGAAACAGGTTAGGGACTAAATTGGTTGAGGGTAACTGTTTTATTTCGTATTGGCAGAGAAGCTGCCAGGTACTGCTTTGTAGAAGGGAATGCAACTTCTTCAAATGGACTAACTTGAGCACTTCAAGTGCTTACCACAGCTGCAACCCCTCACCTCATCCTTACCGCTATGCAAAGCTCCAGCCAGCTTAGCTTTGCTCCTTGACAGTATTTCCAGCATGCATCGTGAGCATTGATATGCATTTCACAAGTCTCCCATTCCCAAGTTCCTAATGGGGAGCCAACTTCTCTTCTGACCCAAATCTTCAGCAGAGTCCCTCCAAGTGCCCACCAGCGCTGTTGGTACCGTATGTGTACCCAGCCCAGTGCACCTCATCCCACCGCTATGGTTGTTGCGGAGGAAGACAGCTCCAGTTCTTCAAAACACCTATTTCCTATTGAGGCTGCTTGCAGGGACTGCAAAGAAACTGTACCTGGTTTCCTGTGCTTCAGTCACTACATTTACCAGACACGATACAGGAAACGGGCAGGAAATGTCAACCTTACGTGTCGCAGCAATTCTTCCCCTTCCCTCCATTCCTTGTCTGAGCAGCACACCAAGACCTGACCTTGCACTTTTAGTGCAGCCTTTCTTATACAAACAATTGAGTCAGATCTAGAGCCAAAACCAAATAAAGCCAAACACATTGCCTATTTTTTTTTAAATGAAAAAGGCTGATGCCCTGTTTCATACCTATTTGTACTCAAATCTGAAACAAACTGTACATTTTTAACTGCATGAATTCTGTAAGATCAGCAAAAATTTAAAAACTCCACCTATTTTTTATTCCTGGTACCAGGGCAAAGACTGTTGAAGACCGATACTCCTGGAGCTCTGTACAGATGTGAGAGCTGCTGATTTACACAAAAAGGTGTACTATGATTAAGCACATCAGTTAGAAGGTTTCAGCTGTTATATTTCTCCCTCTCCCTTTTACAGTCATCTTAATTTTTCTTCCATTAAAAAATCCGAGGCAGAAAACCAACGAAGACTTAGTCCTTCACCTTGCTGCTTTGCGCAATCATTTGGACAACGGATGTAAAATAGTACTTTTCTAACCTGGCAGCAATTTATATTCACTTTATCCAGGTGTAAATGACAGCAAAAGGAGTAAGGAATTGGAATCAGATAGAGCATATATTTCTCTACTAAAACTACCCCTCTTTTCCTCTTAAACACCTCAAGCTGAAATACCATTTTCCTCTTTTGTTTCCCCATTAATTGTATATGAACAGAGAAAGATAAATGTCAAGTGTATCTTTAAAGGAAAAATGCACCACAATCCATCAGTCCTCCAATTTTTAAAAAAGAAAAACCATCTCCTGTCTGGATTAGTCCTTTATTTTTTACAATACTTGACTTACCTTTAGGTAGTTTCCATTTACTGCCAAGAAAACATGCCTTATTGTATCACTGGAGAATCTACAGATTCTTATTGATCACCTAGTAACTTCCAGATCATGCCATTTGTACTGCTGCTCATTTTTGAAAAATCAAGTCTGTATTATATTTGGTCATGACCAATTAGGAATAAACTGACAATACTGAACCCAATGTGACGTGCTTTGTGTTAGTGCACAAGAAGACACCCAAAATAACACATGGGAGAAATGGGGTGACATTGGGGTAGGCTTTTGATTTAAGGAAGTTTTTTCTCCAGCAGCACGCTGTGTGATCCCTTGCACAGTGTTTCCTGATTTTTGCAAGACAAATCTATTCTGTAACAAGACAGACACTAAGTCAGAAGTGTCAATATCAGTAATTCCCTGAAAATAATCTTTGCTCATTTATGATACAGCATTTCTACCAAACTGTGGGGAAGGAGCTTATCAGGTTGTCAGCAAGTGAGCTGCACCGACAGCAAAGCGCAAGGTTCGATTCATCAACCCAGGGAAGAAAATGTGATTCCCTGGAAGAACCGCAGTGCGAGCTGATCAGACACCACATCATGATGTTTATTCACCAAGCACTTGTGCAAGACGAGATTTTGCTCGTCAGTAAGTCCTTCTCTCCTCCAGGGTGGCACCAGTGCCTCGGCACCAGGCGAGACGGGGCTCTGCTGGGAGGACACCTCTGGCAGCTCTTGCACAACAGCTCCGAAAACCACCAGCTCATCAGGACTGCCCATTTAATTACACCAAAATGGAGCTGCAACGGGATTCCTAGACAGCTCTCACACTGCCACAGTCTGGATTTCTCATTGCCACATATTCGTTTTGGGTTTCTGAAAGAGGCTGAACTTTTTTGTTTTCCCTAAAATGTGCAGAAGCTCACGGATTGAACGGGAAGGAAGGAGAACTAACCTCAAGAGCACTTCCTTTGCTTGCTAATGGTTTGTGCTTAACTCTAAGGGTAATCCAAGAACAGGGAGGAGTTTTTGTCACCCCTTAAAAATGTGTTTATGTTTATCTCTATATGAGAGAGCAGCAGCAGCCTTCACCAGCCTGTAATACATTCCTGGCTTCTGCAGCACATGGCTGTCAAACAGCTAAATACTTTTAATAGAAACCTGGTCCATTAACGAGCTGAACCATCAAACGGTCATGTGAGAACAGTAAACAACCCCAGGAAGAGCTGCTGTCTTTGCATGCTGAACAAAAAGCTATTCACAGTAAGAGAAATAATGCACCTCTAATGCTTCTTTGCGTCCCTCTCCAAAGACATTTGCACACAACTTTCCCGTGGTTCCTGACACAAATCTGAAGAAGCAAAACTTGCCCTTTTCTATGCTCCCTTGTTCCTCAGTGCGCCGTCGTGCAGATGTTCTCCCAGGACCCATTTTGCCACATTCCAGTGCCAACTGCAGACCTCACCTGGTCCAGGCAGACCTTGCCAGGTCCTCATGCATCAAATACATTTCTGTTTTGGTATCTCAGCACTAATCAGCAATATTTTTTAAAATAAAAGCAAACTTGGTCTTTTTCTCTCTGAAATCTGTCTTTGCAATATTCTATATGCAGAAAAATCTCTATTCTGTTTTATAACTGGACCTGCGCTGCTGAAACAACTGGACACTTATCTGATTTCTGTGGGTGTTTCTCTGCGTATCTACACACAGGTAGCTCTTTTGAGAATGAAATGATCACCACATCTTCTATAACAACACCAGTGTTTATTCTCGCCTTCCACATACCTGTGCATATAGAGAGATTTTATTGTTTCTGCACTCACCATATTCGACCTGTTTCAAACCCCCTGTGCAACACAAAGAACTGCACTGCACCGAAGAGCCAGTATGAGTCTAAACAAACACTGGTAATTCCAAAGCTTTAGACAACAACCAAGACAAACCTAGCATCACCTGCAACGCAAGCTGTGATCCAAAGGTGGCCCTGAAGGTGCAATTTGCATTTAATGTTTTTGCCGTTAGCTGAAGCTTTAGGTGAAACACAAAAAACCTCATTAGACAGGTGGAATAAACTGAAGGTGAAGTTGGCAGCGCTCCTCCTCGGTGCGGGAAGAACCATGCTCACTTAGCAGGCAAGGTGATGCTACACCCTGTGAGAAAGATTTAATTTCTGCAATTTGTATTTCTGAAAAAGGATCAATCCCCCACAATTTAAGTATGTTCATCAAGGCAATCCTAACAACAGTAAATCTATGTGCAATGCCTTCCTCAAATCTTTTGCCTTCCGCACACAGGACAGCTGCTTTCCAGCCAAAGCACTGGGCTACAGCAACGGGCTGCTCTGATTTATAACTGAGGCGTTTAAAATAAGGCAATCTAATTATCGACTTGATAGTCCACAACGTCTGCAGTCAGCAAAACTTAAAAAATGCAAAATATTGACAAGAACAGACAAATACATAATGAGGAAGTTATTAAAATGCAAATCGCCTGCCTCCTGGTACTGCTGCGGTATCAGCACAGGACCCCAGAGCCTGCATCCAGCCCCAGCCTCCCGCTGGCTCTGTGCGGGTTGAGGTGGGAGGGAAATGGAGCTGGGGAAAATGAACGGGCAGAGCTACCACAGGCCAGCCAGATGGCCCCCCCACATCACGGGGGCCCCCAAATAGAGACGAGGACTGCACAGGAATGGGAGACTGCAATGTACAAGGAGCAGGCGGCCCCGCACAGACTGGACCCCAGACCTTCGCGGGGTTTCAGAAAGGCCACAGAGGAAACCAAACAACTGCAGTTCAGGGCCACAACTTTTTTGGGAGAACAGTCAGAAGTGGAAACTTTTTGCAAGTTGGTGAAACTTGACATCAAAATTGATGAAAGGCATGGCATTAAGATTTGGTTAAAAAAAAAGTCCAAAGAAAGGAAGTGATGGAAATCCTCTCTATCCAGCCTGCTCCAGGATGCTTGCACCAGGCTTTAAGAAGAGAAGGCTCAGTGCCCTCATCCCCTTTGAGAAGTCCTGGATGGAAGGTGCAAGAGGGTATCATTACAAGCTATGCAATTCCCTCATCTCTGCTCCCAAATTTTTCTTCTAATTTAAATAGCCTGTCAACTGTCTAGTATATGCTTATTATTTCACTTTGCAGACACATTCTTGTAAGTCTGAGGGCTGCATATGTGTCTGGATGTCTGTAATAGAACAAGTAAAATAACACTATTCCCAGCTGTGGGCTGGAGGGACTAAGCCCCCACCAAGAGAAAACTTTTATGGATATTATAATTTTACACAATACATTTCAATCATGTTAATGTTGTTGTAACAATCTCTAAAAATGATGCCAACATAGACAATGACACCCAATTAACAGGCAAACACTAATGGGGAGGTTGAATGCTAATTTTACCTTGGCATTTAGCCTAAGAACTTCATTATGCCATCTTCTATTTTAAACTGTAGCCATCCCACCTTGTGCTATGCTGCCGTCTGCTCGTAGTCAGTATTACGTGAATCACAGCAATTACTTGCAAGACAACCATTGGTGGTAGATACCTGCCCAAAACCAGAAGAAAAGATGGTCCCTGCCCCCAAGAGTTTGCAGTACCTCTGAAGCTAAGCTGTATCGACCCTTGGAAGGGAGATGTGGTGCCGGGCATTAAGCGATGGTTCAGACAGACGGATGTAGCTATGTGATGCTCCTGAAAATGCATGAAGATGGAAAGGACACTGCAGCGATACAATCTCCACTGCATGCTGGCCCTTTCCAGTGTCTGTTAGGAGTGCACACAGGCAGTCAGAAGGGCGCTGAGCTCCCTGGCCGTCAGCGAGCAGCACTCATAAAAGCCTGTTCTTTATCTCATCTTTCAGATAAATAAAATCCGGAATAGATGGTGCTTAACACACAGAGATAACAGCAAAGGTACAGAAACAAATTGAAAAATGCTACAGCATACTGGAAGCTACAGCCAGGGCTGTGGTACAGCTGTACTGAATTTGCAGAGAAATTAGATGCCTCGTTAACTGTGGATAGATGCACAACTGCCCAAATTTAAACTTCCTCCTTTCCCCAGCTCACCACAGTCATTACAAATCATGCAGCTGAATGAAAGCTGAAAAAGCACTCGGAGCTTGGCAGTTTTGCTGCGGTGAGTCCAATAATAGATGAGGGAAGAGGGGTGGCAGCACTGATAATCTTATATCAAAAACACGTTTTCTGCAAAGCAGCCTACTATTGTTCATATGTAAAATACATCATGCTGGTAGTAGGGAACGAACTGTCCTGCATTTTATAGATAGCCATTTTATTAAAGATTCCCCCTGATTGTGACTCAGAAAACAAATGTTTCACGCATCCTTTCTTTTTAATAAATGTACAAGATGACACACAACATGGCTGGATTATGTTCTGCTGCTCTAGACAGTGGTTTAAAATGCAGCATTGGAGGGATATTGCTACTGTGCAGTATCACACATAAATTATTAACTAAAGTTAAGGAGTAACAGCAGAGCAAAGCTTCATCTGTCCAACCAAAGTTAGCTCCTGAAGCATGCGGAGTTATCACCCCCCTGTTCCCAAGTCAAACGGGCTGGAGGCAGCACGGTACCCAAGAACACTGGTCCCTCCAGTATCTCTTTCTCGTCTTCCTATCTTTCTCCCTGAAGCAATTAAAAAACCCCGAAAGGTTCTTCACAATCCTATTTTTTTCATTCCTCTCACTGCCTCCAAAGCAACAATAGTTAGGTGGGGTTTAGTTTTTTAAGTGCTAGGTCTTTTTCCTAAAGCTAAAAATGTTTGGATAGATGTGAGCAGCCTTGACCACGTGCAGGAAAATCTAGTCCATTGCTTATCAGCCGATTTGGCTTCACACCAAGAGTAACACACTGTTATAAAGGGCCAACGCAGTGTGAAAAAGGAGCTGTTCTACTAGAATACACTCCGTTAATTCTGGCTGAACTGACATTCTCCTAGGACAACAGCGCAAAACACGTTCAGACTATTCTATTAAGTGTGGCAGGGAACGGAACAGCAGGCTGGTTTCTCTCTGATGTCACTAAACAAGATGCAGACAAAAAAAAAATCTCTTTTAAATCAAATATGGGAAAAAACTCTCACAGCATCATCTTTCACCAAAATCATATGTCAGGTTTTAAACAAAAACCCCCACCATGATAGCAGGAAAAAAAAAACACACTGAAAAGTCAAAAATTCCAGACTCGCTACACTTACTGTAATTGTCCTTTATAAGAAGAGCCCTCTAGTTATGTGAAATGACATTACCTCACAGCCCCAGGCTCCCCGTGCTATGCGCAGGAAGGAAGCAGACACACATCTCTTTAAGAGCCGTTTCCTCTCTGCTCTATTAATTTCGGAGATTAAGCAAGCCACTCCTTTGTGGCATAATAGAGCAAGATAGAGCCATTGTGTTTGCGGAGAGTCCTGCTCGCTGTTTTTCTGCCTTTGAGCGGGGGGATGCCTTCGCACTTTATTCTCAGATGAAAAGCCAGAAAACTTCTAGCAGTCCTAAAGCCCCGCTTCTTTCTAAATTACTGTTTGAGCATTTAAGAAGTCAGCAGCCCCATTCCTCTCCCCCACCACTGATGAGGATTTCAGTGTCTCAGATCAGGATGGGTAAAAAACCCCGGGCGCATCAGATGAGGAATTCTCTTTTCAAAGGCCCTGAATCAACAGGGCTTTATCTAATCAGGATTTTTTTTTTTTTTTTTGGCCTGGACACACACCTCCCACCTTCCTGTCCCTCCCTGCAGTATTGAAGCTGAGGCACTAAATTTACCATCTTTTTTTTTTTCCTTTTCTTCTTTTAAAAATTTATATGTCCTTTTTTTGCTCTTTTGCCTTCACAGCACAAAATCCCTTCAGCTCGTACCAGATGCCTGATGACCTTTAATAATAGAGAGGCCACCGCCTCTCCGTTTCAAAGACTATCAGCACATCTGATGTTGGAGCCTAGGATTACACGGGCTACCGAAGTGACCACCAGCCGACCAGAGCCTCAGCTATTCCTAAAGTGGTTTTGAAGGAAGAAGAGAGAAGCAGAAGATTCAGCCAATGCCAGAGCAAACTGGGATCCCCACTCGGATCCTGGGCTTTCAGCTTTCCTTCTAAAGCTCACGCAGATGATTTATCCTCAACTTTGCAGTTTTCTTTCCAGACTGTTAAGAAAATGAGGTTGGGAACACAGGGCCTTTTTGGGGTCAACTGCCATAGGAAATACCGCTTTGCGGGGGCGCACAAAGCTGCAGAATCCTTGAGACTAGTTCACATTTTTTTACAGTGTAAACACGGCCGTTACTAAATAGAAATGCCATCAGCAGCAAATGGATTTCTTTAGGGGGAGGAGGAAAAAGATAACACATGCTCAGAGCTTTTGAGCATCAGAAGCAGCAGCAGAAACAGCAATCTGCTGGCTGGAGCAGGAGCACATGGGCCAGAACACTGTTCCTACTGTACCTTCCCTTGCAACACAGTCAGGAACACAAAACCCATCCAGATAAAACAATTTGCCCATTCAGCAGCTTTCTTTTCACGAGCTGCTTCATCTTTGCAGCCTGCCCCCTCCTCCTGCCCCCCCGCCTGTCTAGTGGCGAACTGAAAACTTCAGAAAGAGAAGAAAAGGAGAAAGGAGTTGTTCAGACAAAGGCCTGATTCTCTGCAAGAGGAGGGCATGCACACCAGAAAACACGGTCACGCTGGTTTGGGCACGGTGCTGGCAAGTTGCTTTGCTGGTAGTTGTAGGATTTTGCAGTTTGCTCCCCAGGCTCTGTTTCACATTTCAGGAGCACGCAATAGTGAAAAAGGAGGAAGCTGAAGCTCCTGCACCTCCAGCGCCAGCCTCCTGGATGTGTTTCTGGCCAACGCTGCCAATTGGGTATTTGCAATCTCCGCACCTTCTCCAGCTACACGGGGCAGGTTCCTTGCAAAGTTTTCCCTGCCTCTTGCCAGAGGAAATCTTAACTCCTTCCAAAGATTTTTCTTCTGGGGCAGCCTCTCGCAAGAGATTTTTTTTTTTTTACTATTAAATGGAAAGACCTTTCTGCTGTATGAATGTAAATCACCAGTTCATATTGCAAAGGTGACTCAACAGCATTTAGCAGCCAACATGTAGTTACTTCTGGACGGAGCAGGATGTGATTCAGCAACTACAGGCAAGTAGCAGTATATGCCTTGCATCCGCTAGACTCCTTTTTGTTAATAAATGAAACTAAAGTTCAGTTTAGCAATTTTTACTTTTGTGGTTTTTTTTTTTTTGTTACAGTCACCATCGATGTAACTTAGTACACGCCTCTTACCCCTCTCCTCCAGTATTCAGAAGACCTTTGAGGAATCATAGTATCGCCACACATCACTAACACTAAATAAATCCTGCACTCGGCATCACATCAGTCATAGCCTCTGAAAAGCTTTCTTCCCCATATTATCAAAATTTCACCCAAAACACAGCCCCCGCCACAGCTGTCTCACACCAACAGCTGGCAGCAGCTTCCCTGTTGCTCTGTCCCGATGTGACCACGCCGGAGTAGGGCACATCCACCGCCTCTGGCTGCTGGACCCTGCTCCATGGGCAGAGCTTGGAAGAACATTGTCATCTTCCACCCACATACACAGGCTGCTGGGGAAGAGCTGAGATAAGGCAGTTGCAAAACACAGGTGGAACATTTATTTTTTCCTGTGTTCCCTGTGAGGTACAGAAGGTAAGTGACTGCACTTGAAAATAATCAACCTGTAAAGTTGAGTAAGCAGAAACCCCATTGGCAGTGCTGATGCAGAGGGTGCAGAAGGATACTGGCGGGAACATGCCCAGCACCTGGATGTGCTCCTCAGAATTTTCTCTAGAGCAGTTTTGAGTGTCTTCATGGAACTGCAGGAAAGCAGAAGTGTGTATTTTTACACAGGGCTTTGCATCAAGGCTGCCGGGGGGAAAGCAAACTACCTGAGCAGTGTTGGAAGACCTAATAGGCAGAATTTATTAGTTTTAATATGAAAATAGTAAAAGATCTACCCTGACCATAAGCTCAGTCACTTGACTCACTGGAGAAAGAGACAAAGATTTTTTTTTTTTAAAATGTAATTTCGAAGTTTCGAAGCCCAGAGTAAGTAGCAATATTAAAATCATCAGTCAAAGCAACCCTGCCTCCAACATACAAACATTTTCTAACATCTTCTATAAAGGCCAATGTCATTCTCATCTTGCCTTTATGCCAAACCCAACAAAGGACACAAGCATGGTCTTTGCCACCCACTTCGCCAAGAGATTGCCAGAGGTGTCCTCCACAAGGCTATCCGTGTGTCTGGGTGCAGTTCTCTGCACTGAAGAGACCATGCACCACTTCCAGGGATTAGGTGGAATTTGGTGACAGGGAAGGTCTGGACCAGGACTATGCATTAGAGAAAATATGCTCATTGGAAGAAGTTCTGGGTCCCAACTCTGGAAAACAGCGAGCCATCTACTTACACCTTACCCGCACAACAGATCTGCATCGGATTAGTTAAAAGTGTGAACTTGAGCTGTATAAGAACACTTTTTCTGAAGGATAGCAATGGCCTATTAGCTTTCATTTAAATTGGTTCCTAACGGAGGTAAATAGAACGAAAAGGAGCGGTTTTACCCAGCCTGTCAAAACCCCCGTGTACACCAGCTGATAACCGGTGTAACTGCTTTGTTCAGACAGGGCCCGAGTCCTCCCGGTGTAAATTCTGTCCCGAATACAAGCAGTTTACCTTTCAGATGTGTTAAATCTCAGCTCTGCCATGAAATACTTACCTTCAAAAAGCATAAAAGCAAAACACATCAGAAACAAACTGCATAAACAGTGCTTAGCGCTCTATAGGCACTTTGAGGGGAAAAAAAAAGGGAAAAATTATTTAAATGAATCAGAACACCGTTTTAAAATTTGGTAGTTCGGAAAAAATATCAGCCTTGCTTTGCTCAAAGAAACATCCTTCTAACGCTTTGCAAGAAACAAAAGCAGGCTCAAGGAATTACAGTGATAAGCTAAAAATTGTTCGACTCTAAAAGCAGATTGTAAAGCGAAGGGGAAAACTCCCAGGGAAAACTGAGAATAAGGTTTCCTAATCCTACGCTGAAGGGTCGCAAATGTGCAAGCTCAATACCTCACAACCCTTTTTGAGTAAATAAAGTTTTAAAATGTTTTTTCTTTAGCGTGACTGAATTCCTTTCCAATGTGACCTGAACATGCCATTCCTCTATCTTTATCTGCCGACACAGCAGAGCTGTTGACCTTTCACCAATGACCTGTGCAATCAATAAACAGCCGACAAACTATCTCAACAGAAACACTCCACGGACAAGTTTCTCCCTCTCTCTCCGCGCCGTCGAGCTCTGCCATTCCTGAACTTTTCCTCGGGCCCTCGGATGTGCGTCAGTGTGACTTAACAAGCAATGCGGGGCTCAGAAATACGCTTTCTTGGGCATTCCCTATCCAAACATATGAAACCTGTAAGTGGCTTTGCTGTTGTTTGCAGTCCCACCAACTGCTTTCAGGTTATGCGCAGGATCTACACGATCTCTGCCTCATGCTAAGTAAATGATCTTGACTTCCAAGGACAGAATCCAAACTCACATAACTCAAATACTCACAAACTGTTGGAGAGTAAGATAAAGACTTTAGAAAATAATAAATTTTATTAAAGACTTGCTCAAACACCAGTTGGCAAAGTCTCACCTCAAAGAATTTCATTAAACAAAAAAAATTAACACAGTCAGTTACAGATGCCTGGAATAAGAGAAGAAATTAAGGCAGGTCAGAAAATACTAGCGCTATCATGGATGTCTTTCGGATTAATTCTGTTGTATTGTTACACTACATGAGAAAGAATCTCCTACAACACTTCTATCAGTATGATTTAAGAAAGCACTGCATGTATTTTTGACTCAAACAGATCCAGATTTCAAACGTGCTACAAAACAGGGAACCAGTAAAGTGCTGCAATGTTTTAACAGGGTACAGCAAAGAGAACAAGTGTTCCCTGCAGTGGCTACAGCAAATACACTGAAGCATTGATCAACACCTGAGAAGCCAAAAGAATGGAAACTATTAGAGAATAGTTAAGCAGAAATGAAACTAATTAGTCTGTAGAGTCTTTATCAAACTGAGTGAACACACAGGTAAAGCAGAGGTACAAGTCCTGAAAAGGAATTTAAGATTATTAAAACTGAAAGAATAACTGAATAACAGTTTAAAGAGCTTATTCCCATGACATCTAAAATGCTTGACAGAGATGGAGTTTCTCTCTATATATACATGCACACATCTATATATTAACTATTCTTAGTTAAAGAACACTTGCAATGGCTCTTATAATGTTAATAATATTTGCTGATGCAAGGCAGCTGAAATTTCAAAACCCAATAAACCTGCTAAAATTTGGTCAAAATACTGTTTTATACTCTCCACATACTCCAGGAGATTGATTTACTGTTTCTCTCCCCACCATTAAAAAAAAATAATTGGTAGCATGATTACAGCTGTGTTTTGAATTGTTCTGTTAAATTAATAATGTAAATCAGTACTAAGTGAAGCATAACATGACACTCTTTTACATGGATTTTTTTTTTCAGTCTGACTTGAAAGTATGTTCACTGTGCCTTTTTAGGACCCACTAATGACAAAGATCAGCTCTGCAAAGGGCAGTGGCAGCAAAATTTTAGTAAAAGTGATCAAGTGATTAACCTGCTCATTACAGAAGTGAGAGTGTTTGCATCATTATCTGCACAGCAGAGAGCCAAAATGCATGCAGCAGCTCTGATTTAGTTATTTATTCTTAATATAAGCAAGTAAGCATGGTTCAAATCGCAGCATTTACCAGATTGCACTGATGGATCAATACAATATTCCACTGAATTTAAACTCCAAGCAGCCAAGAGCTACCAAAGCCCTTAATTAAAAACCTCTCAGTCTTTCTTTGAGTCCACATCTTACAGACTGATCCTCCAAGAAGGGAGGTTTTCCTCCAAATCCAAGCGGGGTTTCACAGGCAGAAGCCACCACATTTCACCAGCACTTGGGCTGCTTTCATCCATGATCAGGGTGTCAGCAAGAGCCGCCCAGGCTCTCTGCAAGCACAAGTCATCTGCACCAAGCCCCAGGTAGTCCTGAGGCATCCGCTAATAACATGGTGAAGTGAAAGAATACACACTTCAGATTTCCATGTGTTACAGATATTTCTCAGTGCGTGAGTGGGAGTCAAACCTCCTGCTTGGGATTGCTTAAATAAACTGGCACAGATTTCCAGCCAGGGGCGGCTGCAGCCCAGGCCCAGTAAACACAGCTTGCAGAAGAGCCGGGCATCCCTCCTGCCTGGCTTGTAAGCGCAGGACACAGGCGGAGGCAGGATGCTGGGTCAGGAAGGGAGGTGGTGTGACTCTGCCGGACGAGGTAGAGGTGCAACCAGGAGCCCTTGGCTATCAGCCACGGTCCTCACCTGACTCCCGCTGTGACTGAAGCCGCGTCACTCCCACCATACCACATGGTCACAGTGCTCTGACAAGGGGGACGAGCTGTGGCTAATATAGGTGGAAGAAAACACAAGCTCACCTTCCTGTTTTTTTAGCTCCCAGACCTTCCAAAAAGCCATTGAGATCCCAGCCCTCTCCAGGTCAAAGCTATGTGGGAATATTTGAGCTGTGCTGGTTTATTTTTTTTCTTCTTTTTTTTTTTTTTTTTTTTTTTTTTTTTTTTTTTTTTTTTTTGTCTTTTAATCTACATGGAATGAATTGAAAGTGCTGCTTAAGAAGAAAATAAGAATGCAAAACTGGAGAAGCGCCATGAGTAGGTATATTAATAAACAAACTCCTAATTTCTTATCTTTGATGGTATTCAGTACTATTTTAAATATTCTCAAAAGAATCACAAACATACAGAAGGTCATATATAAAATCCCTGATGAAGCAATTTAATGCTAAATTAAAGCTGAAACTAGGTAAGCCCAACTCTTGGGATCTTGGGTATTTTCAAAGACTAGAATAGAATCAGCACTACCCAAGAACACCGTGTGTTTTTCAGATTTTAAAATATTTATTTCCTAAATTAAATAGAGTAGGTTTAGCTGGTTCTTACAGCTTAGCAGGAAACAATTTAATTTCTAAGCCAATTGTATATTGACAGTTGGCAACAATGGTTTTACTTTATAAAAAGAGAACGGGAAAATAGTTGTGCATTTCTGAAACGCTTCCAGAAAATTTCCTTTGAGAACACATTCAGTGAAAAGTATACAAACAGGCATTAAACATGAATGTAATTTAATAAACATCCACTCAGCTATATGGTGTGATAAATAGGTAATAAGAATGTAATACAGGCATTTAGCTTTCAGCTTCCAAAGGAGCTGGAAGCTAAAACAATAATACTTTCATTAGACTCTCCTGCCTGGCATCAAGAGCCAATTTCCACCTATTAATACAGATTTCTATTACCTGCCTTGTGAATACTGTTAGCCCATTTATCAAGCAAGAAGCTGTACTTTTGTCACTTATTACAAGCAGAAGGGGAGCAGAAGGATTGCTAAACCATGTAACATTAGAGAATCAGATTAAATCATTTGACCTAGAAGATAAAAACATTCCACTTACATTTAAAATGGAAAAAAAGAACCCCAGCCCTGCTCATATTACAGCTAATAAGACCTCTTGCAGGATCAAATCTTTCCTCGCTGCGTCAGAAGGAAAAAAAAAAATCACTGTCTGCAGACTAATTGTAAACTCAGTGCATGTGCAATTAAACATGCCTCATTGGTTCTCTTGATATGTCAATAGTGGGTAGGAGGAGGTTGATTTAAGTTAAACAACTCAAGTCTTACTGAACATTTGCCCCTTTCTGTGTCCTCTACGCAAAGCATCATTTAACACAACAACCTCAGCCAAATATGAGGAGCTTGGAATTGCTTATTATTCACATTACAGTAGCGCCCAAAACACGCCAGGTACTTTTCTAAGTGCAGAGGGAGGCAATGGACACATCCCTTTCTCTACTCTGGAATTACACCAAGAGCAAACGTGCCCCCTGAGCAGAGAGCCGCTCTCCCGCTCCCCTCCCCCAGGAGCCGAATGGAGGGACCACAGTGCCATCGCAGAGATGACAGGCACGCATCTATTAATCACGTGTTTGTTGCAAAACACACAATTCCCATTTTCCCACAGCGCCGGAGTCTCCTTGTCCTCACACCCGGCTCCCAGCTGCAGCGAGCTGTGCTCAGCAGCCAATGAGTCCAAATGAGCATTTAGCTTTAGCCCCCTCGGTATCCCACTGCTCCACCGCTCACCTTCCTGCTGGGGTATTAGGACCATAAAATTTTTCTTCTAGATCAGATTATAGAACATGTCTGCTTCCATGCCTGTGATAAAAGCTCCATGATAGTCACCTCACCCACTTCTTCAGGAGAAGCACTTGTATTCCTCCTACCCTACACATCTCCGATACAGATGCCAAAAACACTTAAGACCTCAATCCACAAGGGAGAGACAGGACCTGGTAAGGCAGCAGAATGCGAGCAAAGTTTCTAAAGTTATACTACTTCCAGTTTTGTGGAGTCATTGAAGATACCTGAATTCTTTAACTAGGATGTCTCAGCTTTCCTTGCCTCATTCCCTACTGCTGTACATCAGCAAACCCAGCTCGCTTGACTTCAACAGCTTAGTGCTGGCTTACCCCTCTCACCTGGCTATTCTTGTTTTGATTCAATTTTGTCAAACCATTGAAGTCTCCCAATGTGTTTCTTCTGGTAGGATGTCCATGCAACTCCCACCCTGGCACAGCAGAGAGCTGCCCACTCCACCCATGCCAGTGGAGCCAAGCGACCTCCAAAACTCCTGCCGAGGAAAGAACATTTCTCCTTTCCTTTACTGAAGCCTCACAGTGATCAGTAAGTTAGGAAGTTACTCAGAAGTCATTGAGCAATCAGGCTGCTCATTATACTCCTCAATGAAATTATTACCACAAGTAATTCTCAGTGCAGTACTACCGGCTGGCCAATCTTACATCCTTTCCAAAGGACTGGAAGAAGTACTGCAGCTTTGTGAAACAGATTTTTAAATTCCTCTCATACTCTCGGGCAGTCACTTTATCCTGTATTTTACCTTTTTGCACCCTGCGAGTTCATCCATGCCCATTTCTTTCTCAGCGGTCCTTTAATCCCCCTCTGTTCACGCTGCAGCTCAGCACAAGGACGGTGTATTTCTATAAGCCGCGTACTCGGGAGGCTCTATCAATATGCATGCAGGGTGCAAGGAGGAAACATATTTCTGCTGAAGAAAAATCCAAAGTTAGGGTCAGACGTTTTATATTTTAGCCAGATTTTGATAAGACATATTAGGAATTCATAGGGCTTTTATCATTTTCAACAGCGAGAGGATTAGACCCTATGCTGACAAGAGCAAGACCACCAATTGTCAAAAGAAATATGCGCCACACTGAAATACAGAAAAGCACATGGAAGACGTAACATTCTGCCTGATAAAAACATTATAAGCACTTTCAAATTCAACCCAGAGATGACTTGCCAAGTCAGTGCTTCATTTGTCTGGCAGAGCCAAAATTACAATGACTTCTGTTCTAATGCTCAAAAATGCAACAGAAGTGCAAAGGGAAGCCATGATTTAAGCCACGGCCTCACACAACAGCAGGGATTCAAACTATGGGTAATATACTGATGCTTAGGACACAGGACAGAAAGAAACAGTAAGAATCTTTATTTGGATTCAGAAATTTTATCCAGCAAGCTTGCAATATTGATGAAAAGACTCAAGTCTTAATTAAAAACAAAACAAAACAAAACCAGTGATTTTTTTTTTCAAATGCAAGGAAAGGTAAAGGTATTGACTCAATAATAACAATAATCTCCTCCCTGCCTGAAGAAAGACCCCAAAACAAAAAAGCATCTCAAATTCATCCTTCTTCCCCCTAAAATACTCAGAGTGCTGCAAATGTGTTACGAACTAAATGACTTTTTGTACTGAACTTCTAAAACCCTTGACTTTTAATAAGGTCGTGCATCATTTGATTTTAATTACAGATTTTTTTTTATCCCTTAAATTTGACTAAAAATGATGTGATTTACAAAGCAAACAAGCCAGTTAAACAAAGCTAATTAAATTCACCAGAGACAGCCTTGCTTTTCCCCTCAGTGAGTGTTTATTTCAGCTCCCAGTGCTCTGATAGCTCCTGACAGCTTGCTGGGACACAAGAAAGAAGTAGGTCAGGGTAAGCCGGAATCAGCAACAGAGGATCCCATTAGACAGGCTTGTAGGGTAATACAGAGATCGAGGAAGTGTGTGATGTAGTGACAGTGTTAGAGACACATAACAAACAGCCTGAGGACAGCCTCCAGCAGAACCGGTACATTTATCTTCTCTATGCTATAATGACCCCTCACACAGCTTATCCAGTTTGTGATTTCTCGTACAAGAGGTGCTGTATAAACCTGATGACAAAAATGCGCTCACGGTTTCCAAGATGATGCCAAGCCAGAGGGGCAAGGACCCTGCCAGCTCCCCGGCCAGGCAGCGATGCGGATGAGTGGAATGCGTACCCCTCTCTCTGGCTGGGAACATGGCAAGGAATCTCACTGTGCACAGAGATCAAAAGGGAATAAGACTGGTTTCTCCTAACCAGCTTCTAAAAACATTATAGTGGTGATTATGGTTGAGGTGCCGACACTGGATCAGAAAGTACCAAGCACCTGTAGCAAGAAAAGCTGCCGCGGCAGCAAGGGAGCAGAGCAAACCTGCGGTACAGGGCACAAAAGATGCCTGCTTCTTACTGAGCTGTTGGCTGGGGCCCCCCCCATGAGCCACCACCCCAGTTCCTTGTGCCATCTGAACCGGTGGGAGAGCGGGGGTATGTCCTCTCATCCCATTGCACCACTGCCCCTGGGAGCCGCTACCGTCAGACAAGAGGCTGAGAAACCTGCGGTTCTGCTGGCTTGTCCAGCTTGGGATCACTGTGTAATGAGGAAACATCCACCGAACCAGGGAAGAGAACAAAAATTAAAAGACCAAAGTGATCAGTGTAAAATATGTTTTATGATTCTACCACTGTATTAGATTTTTCAATTAAAAGTGTATTTTTACTGGATATGTGTATATACCCGGACGTTTGCTAATGCAACTCTTCCCAAGAAAACAATAAGAGTATTTTTTTTTAAGTGCTTTGGCAATAAGAGCAGAAAACAGAGTGTCATAAACTCCGCAGTGCAATATTAAGTCAGAGGCAAGTGGAAAAGCAGAGCTCTAACCCTCCTTGTTCTCATGACTGCTGCTCACACCATTAAAAGTTCAAAGTCTCCCACCATCTCCGGCAGCGCTGTACATACCCCAAACATTTCAATTATGAGAGTCAATTTCCCAGGCTTACACACACAGCCAGAGAGATTCTCCTCAGCTCCAAACTGTGTAGCTTACATTAAAAAGAGAGCGCGAGCTTGTGCTATCTCAGAAAATAGGTACGTTTGACAGGAACAATTTAAACCGCCATGGGCATAAACAAACACAAATGGAGAATGTTGTTTTATTTTGTCCAGAGCTCAATACATTCGCTTTGCTTAGAGATGTCTCCAGCATCCACTTCACTTGAAGTGCCTGCCTGACTCGGTTTTCAGAAATGATGGGGTCCGTACTGATAAAACAGCTCGCGTTATTTCAGGAGTTTAATTTTTGTTGTCCAGACTTCATTTTCATGTTTATTCAATTAGAGTACGTCATGTTCAGCATTTATCCCCTTCTTTGTTCCTAGTCACAATCTTTCCGCAACACAATTCATCTCCTGCGCTAGCAGTGCTTCCTGCTCTTCAGGGGGTCACACTATATGGTCACTTGCACCCACCCATTTTACAGCACAACACATCCCTTTCCTGCAATTTTTATTGAAGCAGACAGTTCCACTCTGTTTGCAGAGGTTTTGTCCGAGTGACGCCTATTTACTCCAACTGAGCATCTAGGTAAAAATCCCTACCTGCTTAAATGTCCTAAAGAAAAACATGCGTGTCCTAAAGAAAATACGCATTAAGATAAAAGCATTAAAATAAAGGAAGACAATGAGAATGATCAGAGCAGCACTGCCTGCAAGGAAGGAAGGAAGCTTTTAACAGCACTAAAATATAAAATTGATTTGTACACATATTTGATAAAAATCAATACAATTAGCAAGTAACTGAATACTAGAAAGGGAAATTGATTGCTCGAGGGCCCAGAGGACTCAGGGCAATCAGTCCATTCTTCTACCTCCTCCACTCTTAATAAAAATTTACTTTTTCATAATCCTGCCTGAACTCTTTGCCCATTAATAATGCCGCTAAATAGCTCTTCTTTTAGCACTATTATTGCAGACCTGCTTGAATTACATTTAGAGGCAGTTTCGAGTGGCGTGTCCTGGCCATTTTGCTATCTGCAGCACACACCTCCAAGCAATAGCATAAAAGAATACCAGCTAATGAACGGGAGCACAGGAACACTTGAGAAGAGCTTATAAAATTAAGTACCAAAGTTTAAATAAACGGATTACCATAGAATTGATTTGCTACATCAATTTGGTCAGCTTTTGCTGATACATCATTCCTTCCTCAAAGGAGGAGAGCCACCGTTTCGAAACAACTAATTAAACATTTTGAACCATGGCCTTACAAGGAGAGCAGGGCTGCATTGCTCCGCTCTCCTGTCTCCCTCCTCTCGCCGAGTGATTCCTCACCGCGGTGTAAAAAATCGTTACTCCACGTGAAAGAGGAGACTGAGTTTATAGTCAGCTCTAGACTAAATGAAGTGGCTTCTCAGCTGCTATCTCTGAGGAGATTCCAGTTTCAGGCAAGAGCATCCTCTCTTCCTTCATTAAGGTGGGATCGGAGGAGCTAAAACGCAATTGCTCTTCCCTGCACAGCGGGCGCGAGGCTCCCGGCGTGGCCTCCCCGGGTGAGGATCTCCATTGCAGCTGCACCATCTGACAGAGGGTGCACACAACTCGCACGCAGCTACAAAGGAGGTTTCTCTTTCAAAAGTTGAGATGCCTTCTCAAGATAAGAACTTTCTCAGATGTTAGGGTTTGTCCACTGACTCATCTCGATAGGAAGCTCTTTAAACCAAAAACTGCCTCTGGGCCCTCAGCAGCCTCTCCACCAGGCTGCAGTTTGGGGTGACGCCGCTGCTGCTGTTCACCAGGTCCCCGACTCTGCAATGCACTGAGTACACACTTAAACCGAGGTCCACGAGCAGCCCTATCCAAACCAACGGTAAACAAATCATTTTTCCATATTAATGAGACCACTTGCATGCTTAAAATACAACTATATAACTTAATGTAACAATACAGTCTAAGCACTTTCTAGTGCCTCTCCAAAGGAACATCTCAGAAATACACCGAGTTAAATGAAATAATGTATGCTCCTCATCATACTCACTCCAGCAGAAACTCCTTTACTTCAGAAATTTCAACATACTTATGCCTCCAATGGACCAGTGACTAAACAGAAACATTATATCAGGCCAAGAAAAGGTTCACAGACGCTTTGCAACCTGAGCAGCAATCTGTGGTAATGCCTCCATAGGGGTGGACCAGAGACCGCAGTGCCAAGGGAGGACAGTGCATTGCTCTGCTGGGCACTGCCTCACTGCCACAGGTGCAGCTGCAACATCTGCAAAGTTGCCTCACTAACTTCTTATGATGTTCTTACTCAAAAGTTTGTCCTGCTGCTTCTTCTTACAAATACGAGACATTAGTCTGGACACAGAAACAGAAAACAGAAATTACACAGTTTCAGCGCTGGCGCTTCTTTGTAACCATGAAGAAACTACTTTAATCTCTTTGATTCAGTTTCGTTGCCTTTATTAATAAAGCAGAGCCAGTAAAACTTATTTCACCTAACTCATGCATCTTTTGTGAAGATGAAATGCTTGTTCTGTCTAAAGTACTTGGAAGATGAAAGGCATCAAGTAAATATTAATCATAGTTACCACACCTACCAACAGGATCTCCAGTACGCTGATCTGGATCCGTGTTTGAAGAGCCTTTCTTTGTGCAATTCCAGAACTATGCTTTCCTGGAGGAGTAGAGCTGAATTAAAGCTAATCAAGAATTCCCATGTTAATCAGTCTTCTAGTCTTCAGAAGATCATAAGAAGAAAGATGCTCCCATTTCAAAAGACAGCACAGTGCCACAGAACGTATTACATCCAACTGGCTGAAGCCCATTTACAGCTTGGTCATGGAGGAAACTACAAGAGTTCATCCACCGACATTCATCTGAGAGCACACACACTTGTAAATCAGCTCCTATTCAATAATGAAATGTCAAGTGACTCATTCTTTCTACGTGTGAAAAAGCTCTCAGAAAGAACCAAAGAATCCTTTACTTTCCCATCTGCCTTTATAAACACTGAATTACGTCTCCTGACTTTGGAGAAGCTACAATGCTTCAGAGCCAGCTGTAAAAGAGAACATGACTGCCTTGGGTTGACAGAATCCAAGGCCACCTTAAGATCCCAAATTTCTCTTGAAGGAGATTTGGGAAGAAGGTTCATTGGCACCTCAGCTGATCTCCTGAACCAGCTTCCCGGGCATGGTGAGGCACTGATCTCACACAGACGTGCCCGGGAGGCTGGCCCGGGGAAGGCTGGCGACGCTGCTCCAGGCACTTTTGCTGCTCCATGTGGGGCAAGTGCAGATGATTTACTTAAATGTCTTAAGCAACTTCTGCAGCTGGAACTTGGCTCAGGCAACCATAGCTGTCCTGCTGGCAGTAACAGCAGGTTAGCCAGGTGAAAGCAGTCTTCGCTGCTGCTGCCTGAAACAGTGAATTTACACAATGAGGCCAGCAGCACAGACATACCTCTTGACTTTCATCCCAGCGTTAGCACCGGCTGGAAGCCAACCTGAACGTACAGCAGCTGCACACTGAATAACAGCTGCGTGCTTCGGTCAGCTGTTCAGTAGCTGGGCTGCCCAAGCATTGTGCTCTCCCAGAGAAAAACCCTTCTAACAAAATAAACCAAACCAGCACACGCCCGTGATCAGAGGGCAATCAAAGGTGTGCAGCCCCAGTGCCGTGACTGCTCCCTGCAGCAGCTCTGCTCCCTCTGAAGAGGCAACACAGGGTCAGCTCCCTGGAGCATCTCTTCACTGCAGCTAAGAGAGTCCAATTTCTCCAGCAGAGCAATCACAACAGAGGTATGAAAGCACAAGGAAAAGAAAAACTCACAGGAGTCACAAACTTAAAAAAACCAACAGAGATAAAGAAAAGCACTGTCTGTAAGTTTGTGTTGGAGGAACACAGAAGGAGTTTGTACACAGCAAACAATTACTGCTTGAGTGGAAGCAATACAGACCTGGCGGAGCAGGCACGTGAGGGATCCCAGCCTTCCCGAGGTGGGTCTGGACCTGTTCTGCCTCCAACCTCCCCCCAGACACCTGCCTGGCTTCCCCAGCTCTCCCTTTGCCTCCTGGGCTTTTCCCTCCCTTCAATCCCAGCCCGTCCCTGCCCTCTCTCCCCTACCATTGCCTCCTCGTGCTTTGGACCTCTTCACCTCTACGCCTCGAGGTCTCTGGCTGTCCATCGGTGGCTTGGGCAGTACCAGCCCGCGCAGCCACGCCAGCCAGTGCCGCAGAGCAGCTCACGCCTGCAGCGCTGGTCCACCTCCTTACCGGGATCCAGCAGCATTCATAAACAAACAAATTATGCTACAGGCACAGAGCTATGCTCCAAAAGGAAATGACCACTGGATGTTATTGCTTAACCTTTCTTAATAATGAATGTGTATTTCTTGAAAATATATGCCACCTAATCCCCTTGGCATTGCAAACATGTACAACAGCAGGGTAATTTAAGTTAATCAAGCCCTAAGCTCCACGCAAAGTTTAACAGTTTGCTTCACTACATTTTGGGTAGCAGATGGCAAAGTACTCAATGGTACGTTTTCTGCAGTCCTTGTACAAAAGCCTGTACCTGTTTCTGTTCTGGGTGTGAACACCAACAAAGGGATGTTTGCTGGACTAGCTGAATGCTGCAAAATGGGTGACGATTTTAAATCCTGAAATAATAGACATGTAGTTATCAATATAGATGCTCCAACGGGAGCCAAAATTGGTCATTTACCTGCTAGTTCACTGTTACTGCCATTATTAGATATGATAATAAAGCTACAGGCTGACATCAGACTATGGGTAATTAATATGCCGCTTATCTGCACAAGTACCACCATCCAAAATCCATTCCATGCAGGCGAGTAACAGGGCTTTTCTTACACAACAGCACTTGACACTCTTCCTGTAGCTCACAATATTGCTGTGCATTCTGTCCTTACAAATGACCCCAGACTGGATGAAGCCTGGCACATGGGCATCAGAAACCAGTCTGAGTGGCTAACGTGGATTTCAAACTTCCTCTATGGACAGTCACTCAAATGCTCTATTTCTGGCTAGATTTTTGGGGTCTGGGGTGGGGGAAAGGAAGAGGTGACAAGGGAAAAAAAAATTGTACATGTGTAGAGCCAGAATGATTTTAAAGAAAGGGCAATTAAGACTGCCCAGGTCAAGATTTCTCCAGGTATGTTAGAGTGACTGGGAAGCAAGGGAGTGAGCAATAAACAGTTCAGCCTTTGACATTCAAGATTTTCATCATTTATAACCAACAGAAGACACACACTTCTTCAAAACACAGAACACACCCCCCAGCATACAATTAATGGCGGTGTGTACAGAGAACATACTTACACTAATTGACTGGTCCAATAGTCACGGCTGCCCCCAAGCATTTCTGGAAGTAGCATTTCTGCAGCAGCACCATGCAGAAATGCTTCACATTTATTAACTTGTTTGGTTTTGATTGCTGGATTGGTTCCCCATTCCCAAGGCTCTCAGATTTATTCTTTTAGCTGAACACTACAAAGTAATCAAATCACTCCGTTACAGCTGGCAGACTGTAGGAGCCCTGAAGGGGAGAGGAGAACATGATCAGAAGAAACATCTACATTTTCTCTTACATCCTTCACACTTGCCCTAAACTTTAGATTTGACTCATCTATATCTCTGGAATTCAAGAATATTGAACTTTAACTGACATGGAAAGTTATTTGAAGATGCAGGACTTTCACTTGAAATTAAGGCTGATCTACCTTCTGGGATCAAGGACCAAGATTCACTTCTCATAAAGACTGAAAAGCCCTCATGCATTGTCCGTCTGCTTCAAGTCAAACACAAGTGTTGCTGCAACCAAGAAATCATCCTTCCAATGCTATGCAAAGTTCAAACCAACCAATCCATAAACAAGATCCATCAAGAGGGATCTTGACAGGCTTGAGAAATGGGCCTGTGCGAACGTCATGAAATTCAACAAGGCCAAGTGCAAGGTCCTACACGTGGGTCGAGGCAATCCCAAGCACAAATACAGGCTGGGAGGAGAATGGAGTGAGAGCAGCCCTGAGGAGAAGGACTTCGGGGTGCTGATGGATGAGAAGCTCAACATGACCTGGCAACGTGTGCTTGCAGCCCAGAAAGCCAACTGTGTCCTGGGCTGCATCAAAAGCAGTGTGACCAGCAGGTCAAGGGAGCTGATTGTCCCCCTCTACTCTGCTCTTGTGAGACCCCACCAGGAGTAGTGTGTCTAGCTCTGGAGTCCTCAGCACAAGGACATGGACCAGTTGGAGCGAGTCAAGAGGAGGGCCACAAAGATGGTCTTGAGCACCTCCCATACAAGGACAGGCTGAGAGAGTTGGGGTTGTTCAGCCTGGAGAAGAGAAGGCTCCAGGGAGACCTTAGAGCAGCCTTCCAGTACTTAAAGGGGGATACAGGAGAGATGGCAGGCAACGGTTATAAGGGAGCGTAGTGACAGACAAGGGGTAATGGCTTTAAACTGAAAGAGGGCAGATTTATTTGAGATATTAAGAAGAATTTTTTTCCTCTGAGTGTGGTAAGGCACTGGCCCAGGTTGCCCAGAGAAGCTGTGGATGCCCCATCCCTGGAGGGGTTCAAGGCCAGGCTGGATGAGGCATTGAGCAACCTGGGCTAGTGGGAGGTGTCCCTGCCCATGGAAGGGGGTTGGAACTTGATGATCTTTAAGGTCCCTTCCAACCCAAACCGTTCTGTGATTCTATGAAGAAGAGGAGATGAGACAGAGGATTCACACATGCCTTTTTGCCCTTCCATCAAATGTGCAGAGTAGGTAAGAACAGGAAGACAAAGGAGATGGCTCAAAGAGACAAGATTAATATGGAAATTAAGAAAAAGGCCATGCCTTTGGTTGGATTTTGACTATGTCTCTTCAGTGCAGTTTATTTTCAGCTTTGTGCAATACAATATTAGAAAATGCTTAGCACACAACCCTTGATGTGGAAGACAAAGAGAATTTTTTTTGATGCAGACAAATTCCAATGTCCTTGTCTAATGTTGCCCAATGCAAAATCAGAAAGAAATTAGTGCTTGCATGGTCCTGTGTGTCTGAAAATAATCTGAATAACCCACTGCTTAAAGTATCTAAAGGGTCCTCTGTTACTGAAATCCAAACATATTTTAGACTGTATGCAGACTGACAGGGTAAAGCACAAAGAAAATCCCCCAACAACTTTTTTTTTTTTTTTTAATCAAGAAAAACAACAAAACAAAACTTCATGGAGCCTGTGATCAAATAATCTTGCAGAGTTTGGACTTAATACACCAACAATGTCAGGCATTTCAATGCAGTAGCATCAAAACTAGATATTTACTGCTTGGTAGTGAGTAACCCTTTGAAAAGGGAGGAACAAAAATTCCTTTTTAATGAGTCACCATTTGGCAGTCAGAGATCAAAACCTTTTGCCTGCATTTCTGACTGCAGGATTGTATATACTTGGGGTTTTTTTTCAGTCTGTGTGATTTTATTTAAATCAACACAGTTAATTAAAAAAATAAGTTAAAGGAACAGGAAAAGTGAAGTCCTTAAAAGTACCTGATTATCAGCATTATCTACTGGGTTACTGAAATACCAGATGAATGGGGAAAATCTTCTCATGTGTGAGTGGAACTGTGTATGACAAATGTCTTTGTAAAATATTATTTTGTTTACCTTTACCCAAAACTTAACCTATGAAGATCTGTGACTGAGAATGAAACATGAAAATACATGCCTGAGAGTAGATGTCATTTTTGTCTTTAAATATGTTCTTTCCCTCTATATAAAATTCTTAAGTTTCAGCAAAAAGTAAGATACTATAGTGTCATTTCGGGGAAAAAGAAAAAAAATCCACCTGTGTTGGCATTATAGGCAAAGCAAAGCAATAAAACTATCATTCACACTGAGGGTCCCAGAGTAAGATGTACTTACCTTTAATTTGAATATAATTTCCAACCATGTAAAAAGTCTCTAAAGACCTCAGCTAGTAACAAGCACTTATGATTTACAAAATATTTACCTAGTTAGCCTTCACACTAAGCATCCCTTAAGCACCCTTAAGGTAAAGCACCACTATTCCCATTTTGCAACAGACAAGGAAGAACCTGGGAACTGTTCACTCCAAAAATTGGCCCCGCCTCTGGAGGCCAGTGGGGCTACAGATATCCAGACCCTCTGAAAAAAATCTGAGTTTTGACATTAGAGTAGGCATTATTCGGGCTAGGCTCCTATCTCAGGAAATCTTCAGATTTTTATACGAAAACTCATATCCACAAAAATTAGAGCAGGGACTTACAACTAACTCCACACAGCTATCAAACAGCCAGCCCGTGATCAGCAAAAGCATCTCCATACTTTATCGCCAGCTCACTGAACCACCCCGTCCCTTATATCAGTTGATCTTAATTTATGTTCAATTTACTTGTAGATTGGAAGTTATTACAGTAAATAATTACAGTAACTGGTTGCAGTTTGGGAATTGAGAGAACTGAATAAAGAATTCAGAGAAATAACCTGATCTACTACTGTAAAGAGAATCAATCATCCATCTCCTTCCATTAGTCTTTTTGGCAACCCCGTGCCACTGTTGTCACAAGCCTGGATAACGATGCCACATTAATTCTCCTTTTGAGAAAGGGACTACAGGATCTGACTCTGTAACTGTGTCCTATCTGACCTTGGGGAACCTTTGGGGAAAGTTGCCCATCAAATACAGTTACAGTTTTTACTGAAGGAGAATTACTGAGTTGGGTCCATGCTTTGTAACTTGAATGCACAACACAAACAGCCAATCTTCTGTTTCCACTGGAAATAAATCATCAAAACATAACCAACAATTTTGCAAATCTAACCCTATGCGAGAAATTACATTTTCAAAGTAATTTCATCAAGCCTGCTCAGAGGTGATGGACGTGGGGCGGAACAAAGAGACAGCTACAGGAAATTTCTCCTGTAACAACAACAGTTCTTTTATGCGCGTTCACCTAACCTGGAGATGGGCTGCACTTCCCAACCCATACCTTCCCAATTCAGAGGAAAAAAACCTTTGTTGTAAGTCTTACAGAACACAGAACTGGAAAAGAAGAAAGTAATCCTATGTTTTGTAACAGAAACAGATTCCTTCCCTTCCTTCAAAACTACACACTGCTCTCAACGCAATATGAGCTGCTGCATCGCTGCTGCCAGTGGGAGCAGGCAGGAGGACATATGGCCTTTGTACTGCTCCAAGATGTCTCATGTTAAAAAAAAATAAAATAAATATATATATATATATATATTCAAAAATCATTATCCAGGCTGGAAGAAACCCAAGCCATCGTAAATGTGTGTTTACTACAATTTGGAAGAGCTTTTCAGAAAAAAAAACCAACACACTACTCTTAGACATGTAATCCTACACCCAAGCGGTGGATGGGAATGAAGCCGAAACCATGCATTATTTTGGGGAAACCATGCGTTATTTTGGGGAAACTTTTGCTGCCATGCTCATTTGAATGCTTCTCTGTAACTAGGTATCATTTCTATTACTTGGCTATGACTAACGAGTTAACAACACTATTTACACTAGTACTGTTGTATCATTAGAAACAACAAGATTATGTACTTTAACTCTAATGCCAGCACAATTATTTTAACACCCAGTGTGTCAGATCTGACTCTGTACCCCCTAAATTAATTTCAGAGTAGTGGCTAAATAAAATGACATACTTCTTTGTGCTTTTGTTATAACACGCTCATGTGCAGCAAACTGTGAAGAAAATGTAGTAATTAGAGGTTAAATTAATCCCTGACAGACAGGCAGCTTAGTAAAGCTGGGCCCTCTTCAGAAAACATAGCATAAAGCTTGCCAGTCTTTCAGAATTAGGCACAATGAACGGGTGAGATTGGCAAGTCCCTCGCCACTGCAATCCAACCGAAGGGGAACGCTGAAAAGTCGGAGTAAGTCTTCGAGCAGCCAATACTACCAGGCAGTGACAAATGTGATTTAGAGCTCCCAGCAATTGCTGCTGCAGCCGCTCTAACTGCCTGATCAGGATCAGCCACTTGAAATTAAAGACAGCCTTTCGCACAGCAGAACAGGCTCCTAACCACCGGATAATCAACCTCCAGACGTTAATAAAAGCGAACAATGGCATTATGTTTCACAACATAACTAGAAAGTTACCTTGCTGCTTCTGATTTTAATGCAGGTAATGGGCTTCGTTGCCCACAACAGAGGAAATGCACTGTGTTATTCTGAAACAATAAATAGGTACGTCTCGGGTAGGTGTAACTCCCGAACCTGCTCTGAGTTCTGAGATACTTAATTCTAGAGAAAAAGAAACTTCCACAGAAATGCAAAAGAAAATGCAAAACAGAGGCAGGCAGATCATGCTGATGGTATCCAGTAAGTACGGCTTTTTTGTTCGTGTCAACAGAAGTAAATGTTTTTTTCTGATCTCCCTAGCTATATCATGGCACTAGTAGCTGGTTTTGAAACCCATGCAAATACAGCCTGGTATCAGAAGGGAAAAAACTGAAGGGGGCTTGCTCTGTGCTGTGTAGAAATTGCCCTGGCTTCCCCGTGCCACTACATCCCAGTGCAGGAACCAGCACCGCCACGTCCATCCCACTTGACTTCCACCTTACCTCCAGTGGTGGAAGGTACAAAAAAGTGGCTTCCCCCTGGGCTCACACTGACACCACTCAATAGATTGCCTGACATGGGGTGAAACAATAACGTGGTTAACACCCTCCCCTGCAGAGGTAATCTATATCATGTCTGCAACGGGCTGAGCCCCCAGCTGTCCCTGCCTGGACAGGAAAGCGTGACAGGCAGCTGTGGTTGGATCACCACATCAATTCAAAAGAAAAAAGAAAAAAAGGAAAATGCCTTTATTACTATTAAAGTAAAAGCAAAACAGGGTGCTTGCAGAGATCTGCACATCAGTGTGGGAGTGCATTAACATCATCGGTATTTCTGTACTACCCAGATCATCAATTATTAACAAATTAGGACATGCCTGATGGGGTACTTATGTAACATTTCTTTATCAATAAAACTGCCAAGTCCCTCGCAGGGAAAAGCAGAGCGGATTTCAACAAGTCATAATATGACACCTCCCTTTGGACAGGGTACAACGACGAATTCTGGTTCCCCCCTCCTCAGCCCAGCCACCCATCCCCAAAGGACCATTTTGGTCAGTCCAGCAGCCCCCCTCAATGCCCAGGTGCACCCCAGCTCCCCAGGGAGCAGCGGCCCTTTAACCAGGCCAGCGTGTACCAATGGCTCATTGCAGCAACAAGGCAGTGCTTGGAGTAAAGGGCTGCACGAAATCCCACATCCCCCCGCAACTCTCACGCCTGAGCCCCACTGGCTCTTCCTTGGCCTCACAGACACAGCCCCTGGGCACAGCCCCTGTCCCCCAGCCCCTCCAGCTGGCTGGGCTGCATCGTAGGGAGAGGACGAAGGAAACCCACAACTCTTTCCCCTGCTCTGCCCTTTGGGCACAAGTATTCCTCCACAGGAGCAAAGGGCCAGCTAAAATTCAGGCTGCAGAGACAACATGCTTGGCCCTGCTTCGTTTCCACTTCACTTCCTCCAGAAAGTAGAGGGGGACCAATCCCCCTTCCCTACTCAAGGGCCTGATCCTTGAGCCCTTGATTCTAGGATGAAATCTGAGTCTCAACTAATATAAAGTGAAAAAGCACTGCTAGGCTAGGCCCTAGGAGAAAGATGGGTGCACTGTCCTACCACCCAGCCTAACAAACACCTTTCCTTCATCCCAGGTACACCCCAAAGTAAACAGCTCTACGAAGAGCTACTGCAACTTTGCAAGTAAATGCTGCACAAAATAAGTATTTTCCTCTTGAAGGCAAGTAATAACTTAGTAACACATTTTCTTCCACTTAAGAAAAATGAAAACTCTTACCAGTGAGGAGGTTTCCCAAGAGGAATAAAGCCTCTTTATAGCTCATTTGCATTTGCTAGTTATCCCTCTCTGACTGCATCACTCTCTGGTAGCGCAACTGGTGACCTCGAAAACGATGGAGTCACATCCCAAGAACCAGGAGCCCTGCTTATGCTGTCACCCTGAGACAGACTTTCCTTTTGAACAGAGCTAACAGGCCAGTCCATAGCAACTGCAATGAAAAACATCTACCAGAAGACAAGGACATAAAGTGAAACCTTTAACTGACAAAGACTTGAATTTTCTGTGCAAAGCGCTAGCAGTGATAATAAAGAACACGGGAAGGAGACCGTGATGCAAGCACAGACTGTTTTGCAAAGTTTCCCTGCAGCTGCTGGCAGCCCTGAAATGGGTTACAGAAAGTTAAAACTGTGTTATCGATCACTGCCTATTCTGCAGGGCTGCTTTTTGTTTTTAAATGGAACAGCATTGTTCTTTTGCTATTTTCACTTAAAACAATACTCCAGTATCTTCCAATATCCAGTCCAATCTGAATCAACACTAACAAGGATAGTACTAAACACCTAAACAGTTTCTTCACGTTATTTGTTAAGCAATTGCCTTTTCGAGCACACCCCTTCTACGGGTGCACAAAACAAAACTTACCATGGGTACACAACGGTATCGTGCACATTTGGCACTTCACAGCAATGCTCTAAAGTTCCCCTTCAAAATTGCTGGCAAGGAAGGAAGTTCTGCATAATTTTAGCACTCAACATCTGAAAAAATTAGAACAGTCCCAACTGCTCTTTGAGATGTATAAAAGAACAGTTGAAAAAACTTACAGTTGACTGGTGCTACCTAGGTTACCCGTCAATGGCATTGAAACTGGTATATTATTAAGAGAGGTGTATGATGGGAATTGGTTTATTGTGCTGATCCATAGTAACCAACTCCTGTTCGTCCATCATTTATCTCTCTCACCAGCGACATATGGGTTTGTCTATTCACACTCTCAGCATTCTCTCTGCTCCAACAAACAGTCAGCCTTTTCTGCTGGGATAAGGAGATTTTTTAGTTACATCCATTATGTGCGTATCAACATTTATGGCAGGAAGATAATTGCCAAAGAGCTCAGGGGGATAAAAGCTCCCTCTGTATAACACAAACCCCCTTAAAAAATCAATATTGATATAAAACAGTTCAACGCAAAGCCTTGGTCTGTCTTCTGCTTCCTTTGGTTCAAAATATTTTTTTTAACATACCAAGTCAAACTGGAACATCAGGTAGAAAGCCTTCATAATGAGTTACACTACTGCTCTACCCACAGAGGAAAAAATAGCAGTGTACAATATTAATTGTTCCTTAAAGAAGCGAGTGGCAAATGTGTCGGATATAACGAGGGTTCCTTGGAGAGGTGCCAGCATCGTTTAAACTGATTTAGCTATCTTTATTTGGAGACCATACCAATTACTAATGAATCGTAACTTATAGTCACCTTCACCTAAATGTTGAAAAATGCTGACACTCAGAAACAGCCAGCACCAGGGAACAATGAAAACCTGGGGATCCTGCCTCTTTTCCTATTTAAGAAGCTCAGGAAACCTTCCACTACTCCATCCCCCAGCTTGGATAAATCCATTTGTCACAGCTTCTGCAAGATTTACTTCACTTTCCCATGCCTACGTACTCATAAAAAGTTATTTTAAGGCGACTTTCATCAGAGTAGCAAGTAACATAGAACATTTATTGATTAAATGACTGGGAACCAGTGAGTTGCACTGTACTTAACCTACAGGACGACTCAGGGATCTTACTTACTGTTATTCTTGCCCTTGTGTTACCTTCTGCCTTCCTAACTTTTGTCCCTCTGATGAAGCCAGTTCCTAGGTCGATCCTTGTCCTACAGTTGCATCCAGGCAGGTTGGCGAGCATTTAAGTCAGGGCCAGAGTGTCAGCCTGACACCTGGGACCCTGAACTCTTGCAGTAAATCTTCCTGTATGTTCAGAAAGCATCTAGCACAATAGCTCCCTAATCCCAATTTACATCTCTGAATGCTACTACATTGTAACATTTATAACAAGGTCAGTAAAACACTTCTACCTGTGTAACAGGAGGCCATACAAAAGAATTAAAAAAAAAAATCATATAACTGTCTCCTGTAACTACCAATGCCCCCAAACCCCTTTAACAACTACCTTAGCTTAAAAAAAAAAAAATCCAAGAGATTTTGCAGGTTCAAACTACTTAGTTACAAGGGACTAAAAGCGAAACCCTGTCAATATTTGTTTTCCTGCTTCTGAAGTATTAGTTAAAAGGATTAAAAATAGAGATGAAAAACCTCAAGTCAGAAAAAAAAAACACCCTCTGAAAAATAAAAAGCTAAATTAAATTTGAGCTGCTCAATTCTAAACATCAAACAGCTTTTCACTCACTGGAGAGGAGCTGTTAACTGCCTGTTACCTGCCTCACAATACATACTATTTGTTTTTTATCCCCGAGCAACAGACTATTTCCTGGTTGAGTTTAAAAACTCAATGACGTTCCAATTGCAACCCACACATGTGTGTCACTGTCAACGTCAGTGGCAGGAAAACATTAGAAGTCACCCCTTGCTAATGCTTTCCTAACATGGAATTTCCTTGTATCTCACTCCCCCAGCCCACCTCCTCCCTTCAGCTGAGAGCATCTTTCCCAAATTGCCTTTTTTTTTTTTTTCCCTTTCCAAACATATGGCAGAGGGAGAGAACTGAAAATGGTCAGTGCCAGAACGACATCGCTGCTTTTTTAGGTGTTTGCGTGGAACTTACTCCACCGGCTCCCCCCCAGCCGGGGAGCTTCTCCCCCCGACCCCCCCGCCGTTACCCCACTCGGTAACACACAAAACACGTTCGGGCGGGAGCCTGGTCTGGGGGCGGCGAGGAAAAGCCGGTACCGCAGCCGGAGGGGGTGGAGCGAACCCCCGCTCCTCCGGGGGATGCCCGTGAGCCTGCCCGGGGGAGGGGAGCCCATCAGCTGCCGGGGGGGGGAAACCAAGCAGCTGCCGGGTCCGGCAGGTTCAAGGCCGTCTCTGCCGGAGGCACCATATGGCCCCTCTCGCTCATCAGCAGCTTTATCTCCCCAGCAGCTCGGCCCGGAGGGGGGGGCTCCAGGAGGGGCAGCCCTCCTCCCCCAGCCCCCCGGGGCACGGGCATTAGGCATTACCCCGGGATTACAGGGCTAAGCAGCGACACACTCACGTTATATAACAGGGGGAGTATTCCGCCCCTCCCGGCGCTCCCACACCCCTCCCTCTCCCCTTCCCTCCCTCCCTCCC
>WKFP01014131.1:104139-119758 GCA_011057875.1 Pterocles orientalis | reverse complement strand
GGTAGGAAGTCAAGGAAGGGTGCCAGGAGACCTGCATGGTTAAACAGGGATCTGCTGGGCAAACTCAAGTGCAAAAGGAGGGTCTACAGATCATGGAAGGAGGGGCTGGCCACTTGGGAGGAATATGAGAATGTTGTCAGTGTAGGGAGGCAACTAGGAAAGCTAAGGCCTCCTTAGAATTAAACCTTGCCAGAGGGGTCAAGGACAATAGAAAGGGCTTCTTCAAATCCATTGCAGACAAGGCCAACACCAGAGGCAATGTAGGCCCACTGATCAGTGAGGTGGGTGCTCTGGTGACAGAAGATCCAGAGAAGGCAGAGTTACTGAATGCCGCCTTTGTCTCTGTCTATACTGCCGGAGGCTTTCCTGAAGAAAACCCCTGAAGCCCCAGAGGAAGTCAGAACAAAGGAGGAGTTTGCTCTGGTAGATGAAGACTGGGTTAAGGAGCGGTTAAGTGATCTGGACACCCATAAATCCATGGGTCCTGATGGGATGCACCCACGGGTGCTGAGGGAGATGGCGGAAGTCATTGCCAGACCACTCTCCATCATCTTTGGTAAGTCATGGGAAACAGGGGAGGTGCCTGAGGACTGGAAGAAAGTGAATGTCACACCAGTCTTCAAAAAGGACAAGAAGGAGGACCCGGGTACCTATAGACCGGTCAGCCTCACCTCCATCCCGGGAAAGGTGATGGAACAACTTATTCTTGATGCTGTCTCGAGGTATATCAGGGATAAGAAGGTCATTAGAGGCAGTCAACATGGCTTCACCAAGGGGAAGTCATGCTTGACCAACCTGATAGCCTTTTATGAGGACATTACCAGGTGGATAGATGATGGCAAAGTGGTAGATGTGGTTTATCTCGATTTCAGTAAAGCACGTGGTCAGTAGGTTGAGAGAGGTTCTACTCCCCCTCTGCTCTGCCCTGGTGAGACCTCATCTGGAATATTGTGTCCAGTGCTGGGCCCCTCAGTTCCAGAGGGACAGGGAACTGCTGGAGAGAGTCCAGCGCAGAGCCACGGAGATGATGAAGGGAACGGAGCATCTCCCTGCTGAGGACAGGCTGAGGGAGCTGGGTCTCTTTAGCCTGGAAAAGAGGAGACTGAGGGGTGACCTAATGAATGTTTATAAATATGCGAAGGGTGAGTGTCAGGAGGATGGAGCCAGGCTCTTCTCTGTGACATCCAGTGACAGGACAAGGGGCAATGGCAGGGGGATTGGACTAGATGATCTTTCGAGGTCCCTTCCCATCTTTAACGTTCTGTGATTCCTGCAGCCACAGCAGAGAGGGGACAGGGCAGGTGTCCCCCTGGGTTGTTTTGTCTCCAGGGACACAGGTGGCTCCTGCTCCCATCGCCACAGGGCTGGGGACGTCTGCCTGTGACGGCGGTGAAAGGCGACAACGCGCTGGATGTCTCATGGATCCCGCGGGGGAAAGGCCGGGACACCCGTTGCCATGAGCCCTCGGCGGAGGCGCGACGTCTGTGCGGACCAAGGTCAGGCACAGGGGACGTCGGGCTCACTGGTGATGACCGGCCAAGTGGGGTTTAAGTCTCTTTTGGGGCATAAATGAGGCTTTTGATGAGCGAGGCCTGCGTTCCGCAGTCATGAGACCCTGTTCACAGGCCGAGCTTGGTCATGGGATCCAGGAAACTGAATTAAAACGTCTTAAGGAGCTTTTTTCCAAGCTCTGCTCTGGTTTTTCACGTGCTTGTCATATGAACAAAGATAGTATAAAAGGGCAGAGGGGAAGGATCCCATCCGCAGTCGGGCTGGGGAGAGGGGAGGGCACTGGCAGAGGGATGCCAGGGTGAGGGGCTCCGCACGGCGCTAGCTAAGATGGACGGAAGGGGACAGGAAAGGACAAGGAGAGGAGAGGATGCGCTGGCAGCAGCTTCTGGCTCTGCCCTGCCAGGTGAGTGAGGCAGCGACCTGGGGCTGCTGGGGACAGCTGGGGACAGGGAAGGCAGTGGGGCTGGGGGAGCAGAGCCCACCCGTCCCCGCTCCTCGAGCATCCCCGCAGCGGCACCGGCGGCACTGCCCGGTGAGAGGCAGCGAGGGCGGTATCATGGCACGGGGAGGAGGGAGTGTGGGTGGCAGCCGGGGCACCCACCACCCTGCGCTGTGGGCTGGGGGGCGGAGGGGTGGCGGGTGCCCTGAGGTCCCCCTGGGCTGGGTCGGGCCCAGGAGGGTGCGTGGGCCCAGCCTCTCCGGGGGGGCAATGGCAGGACGGACCCACCCAGCGCTGCGCCGTGCACGTACGTGTGCACACACCCACCCGCGGGCACCGTGTGGGCACACATGGGGCGTGTGCCTAGACACGCACACACGCGTTCACAGACATCTGAGCGCACAGAGACGTGCACACACCCCCGTGCACGCCCACGCTTCCCTTTTTGTGCCTCACTCCCTTCTGTTTGCCCACACAAACCCCCACAACTCCCCACACCCCCCTGCAAAGCCAGCGCTGCCCGACTGCGCAGCCCCGCTTGCACCCAGCACCCCCGCCATGTCCCAAACTGTCCCCAGGGGGGAGAGGCAGCATCAGAGCCGGCGTGTCGCACCAGGGAGACCCACAGGCTGGTTTTCACCTCCTGCAGATGTGGCACAGGTTGGGGACCCCCTCCAGCTCCCCCTCCCCTCCCCTCCTGGCTCACATCTCTCCTCTGTCTGCAGGAGCGCTCAGCGGGAGGAGTGCGGGGCCGCGGCCCCCTGTCCCCTGTGAGCTTCCCTTTGTCATCCTATGCCTGAGCGATGCCTGGAGGCTGGGGCGGCGAAGGGAGGCCCACGGGCTGCCACAGCCCTGCCGCGACGACGCCTGGACAGCACACGCAGGACCGTGCGCCCAGGGCCGGGGCCCAAGTCCTGGTGGGGCCAGGAGCACCCTTGAGGGGCTAGACCATCCCCTTTGGGGGGTCAGGAGCACCCTTGGGGGGGCTGAAGCATCCCTTTTGGGGGATCAGGAGCACCCTGGGGGTCTGGGAGCACCCTTGGGGAGCTAGACCATCCCCTTTGGGGAGTCAGGAGCACCCTGGGCAGCTGGGAGCACTCTTGGGGGGCTGGAGCATCCCCTTTTCTGGGTCAGGAGCACCTTGGGGGGCTGGGAGCATTCCTTCTGGGGAACTAGGAGCACCCTGGGGGGCTGGGAGCACCCTTGAGGGCTAGAGCATCCCCTTTCAGGGGCCAGAAGCACCCTTGGGGGACTGGGTGCACTCTTGGGAGGCTGGAACATCCCCTTTGTGGGGCCAGGAGCACCCTGCAGGGCTGGGAGCACCCTTGGGGGGCCAGAACATCCCCTTTAGGGTGCCAGGAGCACCCTGGGGGTCTCAGAGCACCCTTGGGGGGCTCGAGTATCCCCTTGGGGGGCCAGGATCACCTTGGGAGGCTGGGAGCACTCTTGGGGGGCCGGAGCATCCTCCCCAGGCTGGCCGATACCCAGCGGTCTGGGGCTGGGCAGCGTGGGACGCAGCAGCCGGGCCATTGCCCCAGGATGTGGAGGGGGTTGTGGGGTGTCACAGAGCTCCCCTGGACAGGGAGGGGCTGGTGGGCAAGCGGGGTGCTGCAGTGGGGCTGGGGAGGAGTCCCCATGGGGGACAGGGACCATGGCAGGATGCCTGTGGGGTGGTACTGGGCCGGGGGTGGCAGGAGTGCTGGGATGTATCGCCCCCAGCACCAAACAGCCCATCCCTGGAAGAGCCGACCCCGTGGGAGGACGTTTCAGCAGCTCCAGCGAAGCCCCTGATCCCCGCTGCCCTGTTTCTTTCTCCAACTTCACAAACCCCTGGCTGGCACCTTGTGCTGGGGCCGTGCTGGGACAACGGGAAAATGCAGAGAAAATCCGTAACCCCCACTGTGGGGAACAGAAACTTGGCCCGGGAGGTGCTTCTTTACAGTGATGCAAAATAGCAAGCAGGGAGCAAGGTGGGACGCTCCCACCACACGAGCATCTCAGGCTGGTTTCCTTTTTTTTTGGCTCTTTTCCCACAAAAACTCGACAAAATTCACCCAACCAAAGGTTTATCAGAAGCTGCTTCGCTGGTGGGTGGGGGTAAGGCTTTAGGGACACCCCCTTCTCCCCAGTCACCCTTGAGCCCCAGCACCAACCTCCAGTGCCAGGGAACAAACTGGGAGTATGCCTCCATGGCAGGTCTGGAGCCACATTTTGGGGTCACATCCTCTGTTTGGTCCCTGCTGTGTCAGGGGAGCCCAGCACAGCGTGAGGTCTCCTCGGCACAGGGAATGGGTCCCTGATGTCACCCAGCGGCTGTGACAGGCTGTGGGCCAAATGTGGTGGCATCCCTCTGCCAGGAGAGAGGCAAAAAAACGTGGAGGGATGTGCACCAGCGCAGCCCTCGTGCACGTCCTTCCGCACTGCCCCTTGTCCCACGTGAGGACAGCTGTGACAACCCTGAGGTGCTGTGACAACCCTGCCATGTGCCCGAAACTTGTCCCGAGGTTGTTCCCCTCCTGAACTTACATCGGGACGTTCGGCCGGCGGATGTGAGCCGCGCCAGGAGGCAGCATGAGCATCAGCTGAGCATCCCAGGGATGAGCAGCCAGGGAAATCACCTCGTTTCCCTGCAGGGGGTCAGGAGCTTTTGGGGGCGGAGGGAGATGATGTTGGTCTTGGGGTCCATGAGTTGATCCGGGAGGTCTCAAGGTTCATTTGTTGATCTGGGAGGCTGTGGTCTGGGGTTCAGGGCCTCGGCAGGGTTGGATCCACCAGCATGAGTGAATTTTGGGGGTCCCCGTTCTCATTTTTCCAGTGCTGCTAACTGGGAGCTGAGTGGGTGTCCCAGTTAACCGAGATGCCCCTTCCCATGTGGGGAAGCACAAACGTAGCCAAGATCATCCTGAATCGATTTCAGGCAGTTTTTCCACGTGGGGTCCTCCAGGTCTGGACAGAAATGAATGGTTTACTTTATATTATTTTATTTTGCCAGCGTGTCTGCCGAGTAACCATGGGGTGGGAATTACAAGGAAGGGAAACATTATTCAGTGTGTGTCTGTGCATGTGGTGTTTCTACAGAGGCCTCTCTATTACAGCTGAACTTATGTAAAACCATTTATCTATAGCATAAAAATAAAAATGCTTTCTTTTTGGGGGAAAGTATAACTTGCTTTGCAACACTGGTGGGAGGCAGGGAGCTGGCTGGCAGGAGCGTGGGTGTTCGGTGTGAGCCCTGCCCAGGCACCTTGTAAAGCACCCTGAGTCTCTGCTGGAGGGAAGGCTGTTGATCTCTTGGTGTTTCCTGCTTTTTAAAAGCTTTTTATTGATTATTCAGGTTTCCTGGGGCCAGCAGCTGCTTGTCCCCAAACCTTAGCAGTGCTGGGGCATTGGTCTCCTGCTCGCTCCCCGCTGCGTGTTGGCCAGGCAGGGTGGTGGGTTCCTCTTCCGATGTCCCCAGCTTCTGGACTCGCTCTGTGGCAGGATTGTTGCATTGTTGCGATGACGTATTTGAAAATAAAGTGTGGTTTGTTTTTTTTTTTTCTTTAAGACTACTATGAACCATGACTTTTGTGATCTTTCCCTTGTCCTTCCTTGGGGTCAAGGACTCCTCCATCATCTAGATGGCTCCCTGCAGTGCTCCAGTGCTTTCCACCCTCTCTCCCAACTCTCCTTTCACAAGCAATGAAGCTTTCCTGGATCATCCCTTCTCTCTGGGCTGAGGCTTCTGGCTTCCCTTAATGGGATTTCTCCTTGAAGGGCTTGATTGCTCGCTGTCATCCCAAAAATGGCCTCATCTGCCAACGGTGGAGACTCCCTCCGCTGACAACTCAAGGTAGAGGCAGCGCTGGGTGATTCCCAGGAGCTGTGGATGCCCCTCGCCTGCTTATCCCCCCACAGGGCTTGGTCCCAGTCCCTGCTCTGGCACAGCCACGTCACTTTTACCACGTGCCTCAGTTTCGCCACCAGTAAACATGGGTGTGATGACTGCCTGGGCAAAGGAGGGAGGGTCGGCTCTCCATGGCAGGGGCAGTGTGGCATGAGTTTCCTCCTCTGCATGGCCTCAGCTGAGTTATTTCTGCCTCGGGTCCCTTTTCCAGAACCTGGCTGGTGTCCTGCTGCTTTCCAGAAGGCTGAGGCAGTTCTGGGGGCGGTGGGGGGAAGGTTTTGAGGACTCCCCCTTCTCCCCAGTCACCCCCGAGCCGCAGGGAATGAACTGGGAGCACGCCTCCATGGCAGGTCTGGAGGTTTCGGGGTCACACGCTCTGTTCGGTCCCTGCCGTGTTGGGGGAGCCCAGCACAGGGTCCCTGCTGTCACCCAGCAGCTGTGACAGGCTGGGGCGGCATTCCTCTGCCAGGAGAGGAGCAAAACCGCGGAGGGACGTGCGCATCCCTTGGCTGCAGCAGAGCCACCTGGGGTGTCCGGGCGGCACAGAGGCCTGGCCCGTGCGAGGCCGCGCAGGGGCCTGCAGCCTCCTTCCCCAGCCTCTCCCCCTCGCTCTGTGGGGTTCGAGGGGGGAACCCCGGTGCACCCAAAGCCAGCTGAACTTGGACACGTTCCCCATGGCGTCTCCTACAAACTGCCCATCCGCCAGTTTGGCTCCAGGAGGGCGATGGGCGACTGACCCCCAGCCCCGGGGTCTGTCCCCCACCCAGCAGCTGGGAGCACCCAGAGCTACCCCAGACCCCTTCCTGAGGGACACATCCGCGCTCCCAGGCCTGCAGCCACCGGGCAGAGGCCAGGCAGCCCCCGGCACCCCGCGAGGGGCGGCCGAGGGGAGCTGACAGCGGGGCGGCGGCCCCCGGCCCGGGATCACCTCAGCGCGGGCAGCTCCCGGCCGCCATCTCCTCACGCTCCCGCCCTCTCCCTTAGCCCCGCCCCCGCCCCGCTCTCCGCTCAGGCGCGCAGCGGACAGCCCTGTGCGGGCAGTGGCGTCGCGGGGTCCTCGCCGGCGGGGCCTGGCGGTTCCAAGATGGCGGCGGGGCCGGCGCCGGTGCTCTGAGGGCGGGGGGGGTGTCGCTGCCGTTCGCATCTCCTCTCCGCTTCCCCGGGCCCCCGCGTCCCGGCCCCTGTTCCCGGCGGGATGCTGAGATCCACCGGCTACTTCCGCGGCATCGATTGCCCCTTCCTCAGCGCCGGGGGGCCGGGGTCTGGCGGGGGCCCGCCCTGCCGCCGGCCCTACTGCCACTTCCGGCACCCCCCGGTGGCGGCGGCGCGGTGCGGACCCTCCGGCGGCCCCGGGGCGGGGGTCCCGCTCGGCCATGGCGCAGGTACGGCCCCAGCCCGCCGGGTCGCGGTACCTCCTTCCCCCGGCTCTCCCCCTCCCCGGGGTGTGGCTGGTCCCGGCCCTGTCGCCCCCCGGCCCGGCTCTGAGCCGCCCCAGCAGCAGCAGCACGTTCCCCCCCGGCAGGGACAGGCCCGGGCCCTTCCTCCTCCTCAGGCCTGAATGTGCCTCTGGCGCCTCTAAATCCCGCCTGTCCCCAGGGCCCAGGTGTTCCCCGCCCGCCTCACGCCCCTCTCCAGTGGGGTGTCCCCCCGGGGGTCTGTCAGCATCATCCAGGCGGGGAGGATGGGTCCCCCTCGCCCCTGAGCTCTTGTGTCTGCTTGTGCTCAGCCCTGCCCGGCTCTGGGCCCTTGGCTGGTTGTTGGCTCTGAAGGAGGCTCTGAAGGGCTTTTTCTGAGAGGGAGATGGGGGTCTCCTCCTCATCAGTCAGATCCCAGAGTTGCCGTCTGACACGGGTGCTGGGGAGCAGCTTTTGGAAATGTCCGCTTGCCTGAGGACAGCCTGTCTCCTGGCCAGGATGGAGGCTGGATCCCTTTCTTTGTGCCTCCGGGCGCCCTGGCTCGCATGGCGGTGAGGCGTCAGCAGCCCTTCAAACCTCTGCCGAGAGCTGCGGCGCCTCACAGCTCTTCGGGAGGTCTGTGGATTTTGGGAGCTGGAGGTGGGGTGTTCTCTAGCCCGGTGCTGCCGGTAGGGTGTCGCGGGGGGCCTGCGATGAGCCGGGCCCCCTCCCGGTGCGGGACCTGAGAACGGCGTGGAGTGCTGCCAGGTTTCTCAAATGCAGCTTGGCTACAAAAAAGATAGTGAGCTATTGTTCTCCTCCCTTCTTCCAGCAGCTCCTGTTGTTTTATTTATACACATTATTTGCTGATTTGTTTATTTGGAGAGAAAAGCCTTCTTTCTTCTCCCTGTAGAAGGCTGCTTGCTTGCTTTTCCTTACAGCGTTGTTATTTCAGGTAGGTGTAGTTGCTGCTGTGTATGCTCTCTAACGACTCGAAGCAGAAGTTGTCAAAGTAAAGCACCACTTGTCATGTTTTTTTTGTTCTTGCTTCACTTTATTCACAAGTTTGGAAGGTGCTTAATTTTTCTTGTCTCCTGGTTACCAGGTCAACTTACCGTGGCTGTGGTTTAGTTTAAAATGAAGCATGCTCAGGGCTCTCACAGACAGACAGGTACCGTATTAGAAAAACAAAAGGTTTTGCCTCGTTCAGTGTTCTTTTTGCATTTTAAAGCTGTCTAGAACCTTTTAGGATGGTCCTCTAGAGGCTTGATGTTATCATTCTCTTCCATGGTACTGTTTCTGTTTGTCTTTAAATATCTGCAGAGTATCAGTTTTGGAACTAGATTTACTCATTTTGGTCTGCCACCTGGAACAGCTACTGCCGTGCTAAATAAATGCTGGTTTCGGTTTTCGAAATGGGTAAGGGAAGGCTGGTCTTTAGTAAAACCTCCTGGTGCACCTGGAAAGCGTGTGCGGCTTCTAATACTGGCCGAGAAGTGTTCCTGTGAGAGCTGAGTGTGCAGGACAAGAAAGAAATGATCCTAGTGCTAACCTGGTTAGGCCTGGCTTGGGTATTAGTGACCCAGGAGAGAAAGCTCGTGTTTTGGGGAGTGAGAGCAGTTTCCTGACTGCATTGTGGCTCTTAGAGAAGCTCTGGCTTTTGTGAAACACAAATACAAGCATGGGTCTGGTTTTCCTTGCGAAGGAAACAGGATCCTCAGGCTCAGCTTCCAGCCTCCCACTCCCCTCAGCGGGCTCAGCGCGAGCTCCAGCCCTTGTCCCCAAACTCTTAATGCATGACACGGCTGACATAACCAAGGATCTGTAAATTCTGCCTCAGCTTAGTGATGGACTTCGGCTATTTCTTCTATGCTGATTTCAGTTGAGAAATGGAAAATGAGGGATGAACGTGCTGCAAGAGGGCGTCAGCGGGATTGCGTAAGGTGTGCGATTTCTGCAGGAGCAGAAGATGCTTTTGCGGTTATTTTTTAAGCAGTGCTATGGTTTAGCTTCACCCGAAGGGTTCGGGTTGAAGTGCTCCCGTCTTTTCCTCTGTCTGTCTGAAGCTCGCCTAGCCTGGAAGGATGTGTTTGAGATTTACACTAGAGGGTGTAGTAGTTTAGCAACCAGGCAACCATCTTCTCGAAAGCCGGTTCTCCATCCAACGTAAGTTGCTCCCTGTCAGTGAAACTGCCTGTCTTGTTTTAAAGTAGCCTCATAACAGTGCACTTGGGCATATTTGACCTATTTAATCACATCACTCGATAAATAAGCTTTAAAAGCTTTTTTTTTTCTTTTTTTTTGCCAAAGCAGGTGGGTACCTACCCCAAGAGCTGCAGTGCAGATCTGTGCTTTGCGGGATAGCGCCTAGAAAAAAGAACAACATCTAAAGAATCAGCCTGCTGAATGTATTGATTCAAGGCTGATGTTGACTTTGATGTTTTTGGATCACCGTAGGACTGGTAGTAACCCTGAAACTCTCGGTAGATCTTCTGTAGCCTTGAAAGTAGCTTCTGAAAACTGAGGAGTGGAGCTGGCCGTACCTGGTGGCGGTGGGAGGAGGCTGTGGACGTGTACCAGATGGAGGAGCAAGGAGGTGGAAAGAGAAATCAGTGGGACGTGGTGCTGTTCCCCTTTTGTTTGTCCCCCTCGCTATTCCAGGAGTTCTGAGGAGCGTAGTGTTCAGATGTTTGGAACAGATGATCCTTATCTTTCACACAGTTCTCTCATGGTCCCACCCACTGCCAGACAGGGGCCTCTGTCCCTGGGAGGGGATCAGCAGGAGGACCGAGTTTTCATGCACACAGCAGGCATCCCTTTCTCTACCCCTCTGAAAGCAGCTCAAACACAAACTTGTCAGGTAAGGAGGGAACCGGCGTGATGTGTTTGGTCTGCAGGGCACGCTTGAGCTGGGTTCGGAAATCAGTTCCAGGTATTTTCCTGTGTGGTGAGAGTGTGGCTACCTGGGGGCTTGGGGAAATTCGGTGCTGGCCCGCAGCTGGGGAAGGCGCTGGGGCAGTCGCACGCACCCATGTGGTGTTTCCACCATGCCGTTGGTGGGCTGGGAAATCAGCCATGAGCCTGGGCAGGACCGGGAATCTGGAGATTGCAAATTCTCCTCCTGACTTGGCTGAAGTGCTTTTTCCATCTGCAAAACGAACTAAAACTCACCTGCTTCAGAGCAGGATGAAAAGATTATTGAATGCGTGTGAAGTGCTTTGAAAGCGTGCTGTGTAAGTAGGAGGGAAGGCCTTCAGTCCTAAAAGCATCTCTTCAAGAGCTGTGGAGGAGAAAAATAGGTCTGTCTTTAAAGTCTAGGTCCTGAGGATGCTGAAAGACATAAAAGAAGTGTAATACATCTCTTCATAAATATCTTAAGGAAACCAGCTCTTTGGTTTGCCGGGTTTGATAGGAGCTGTCAGGAGATGTTTAGATTTTTTCTGAACCCAGAGCAGAAAGCCGTGTCCAGGTCTGAAGGTGTGAGTTCCTCTTTGTCTGCTCTAATCCTGGTGTTAGCGTGAGCTGGGAAGAGCAGGGCTTTCAGCACCCTGCTGCAAATGCTTTATTCTAGAGCAGTGTGTCCTGACGGTTGCTCGGCAGTTTTCTGCTGTGGTCCAAAGCTTGTGGATTTTCTGTTTGGACAGGCAAGGCTTTGCACGTTAGCTCTAGATTGCAGCTTTGAAAGGTGACTGGGTGGGTTTGTGCGGCACCGTCCAGCAGCAGAGTTTTTAACCTCTGTGTGATTTACACCAGTAAGCTGCTCTAATGCTGTTTGGCTCCTGTTGGCCCGGGTCAGGTGCAGAGAAATCCTCGGGCTTATCTCCCCAGCTTTAGCTCTGCTGACCCTGTCACTGGTGCAGAAAAGCACTTCACCCCTCCCTTCTTCAAAGTCTTCAGCCAAAAACCAACCCCGTGGACTGGCTTGTGTACAAAACGATGCTTGGTAAGACCTAAAGTGGCTCCGTAAATGTTCAAACCCAGCTTTCACCATCCTCAGCCCGTGCATCACCACAGGATCAAGGCCGTTGTCGTCTTCACTGGTCGGGTTCCTCATGCAGCTCGTTCCGAGGGGCTGCGCGTGAAACTCGGCTGCGCTTGGTGGGAGCAGCCCCTGTGCTGCCTGGGGTTGCCTTTGTAGGACTTGTGTTGCGGTGCAGGTTCGTGCCATGTGTAGAAAGGATAAAAAAAAAAAAGTCTTTAACAGCTGTGTTTTCCCTCCTGTGCGTGCGGAGGGCATTGCTAAGTCTGCTTTTTTTCCCCCGCATTTGTGTTCAGGACAGTAATTACCCACATGTCACTGGTAGATGGCTTTTTAACCGAGTTTTGAAATGAAGAACAGAAAACCCACCTGAGGGTAAGGCCAGGACGTGGCGTTTCGTGTCGATCAGCGGCTGGGGATCTCGGCATTTAACCGAATTGTCGCTTGCGGCAGGTTTCCTGTGGGTGGGCAGGTGCAGCTGCGTCGTCGTGTGTCGGGATTTCAGGGACTGATTTTCAGGGACTGCTCTTTCTGCGACTGGTCGTGTGGCTGTGGGAAGCCTCGGCCCTGAACTTGCACGCGGCTCTTCCTCGCAACGGTTACACACAGGAGCAAAACGCAGGAGGTGGGAGCAAATCTTCCTGCCAAGCTGGAAGGATTTTGAAGCCTCAAGCTGCAGTGAGCTGCCCGAGTCCCGGAGGCACTCGCCTTGTGAGCTCCCCGGACTCCTCTCCCCCACCACAGGAACCCTTTTTCTGCTCGGAATGAATTTCTCTCTCCAGTGTGTAACATCCTACCTGACACACATTTCCTCTGATTTTTTTTCATCTAGTCAAACCCCGCAGTGCTGCGTTAGTGCTGGAGAAGCCGACAGCACAGTTCACTAGTCCAGGCTTTCCCAAACCGCTTTCCCCCGGCTGCCCGGTGCTGGGGGAGGCGAGTCGGCGGCACTGGGACGGCGTGTCAGCTCTCGTAACACCGGAGCAGCGGCAGCGCTGGGCTGCCGGCAGGCACGCACCCACAGCCAGGGCCAGCTCATCTTCCCTCCCCTCTGGGACCGAGCGTGAGCCGTGGGGCTGGAGAAGTGGGGTGGTGCTGGGCTCTGGCTGGGGACGCGGCAGGATGAAAGGGGACAGCTGGGGACCCGGCAGGATGAGAGGGGACGGCTGGGGACCCGGCAGGATGAGAGGGGACAGCTGGGGACCCGGCAGGATGAGAGGGGATGGCTGGGGACCCGGCAGGATGAGAGGGGACGGCTGGGGACCCGGCAGGATGAGAGGGGACAGCTGGGGACCCAGCAGGATGAGAGGGGACGGCTGGGGACCCGGCAGGATGAGAGGGGATCGCTGTTTGGGACACTGCCAGCCTGTGTGGCTCAAATCAAGTAAAAAACCAACATGTACAGGTGGGGAGTGGGGAAAGTGAAGATGTCGAAAAATCCCCTGAGATGACAGGCAAGAGGAAACCGGTCAAAAAGTCCCTGCAGACAGTCAAGTCAAACCCCATCCAACCTGGGAGTAAATGAGGGTGAAGGCGGGACTCTGGGGTGGTAAGTCCTGCCCTAATTATCTCTGCGGCCCAGAAAGCGCTGTGTCAGCACACGGTCAGCGGGATGGTGCCATGAGCCTTTGCCGGAGTCTTTTAGCACGTTACCAAGCAAGATATTAAAAGGCTCAAGTACAGCATGAACAAATATCTGCAATATTTATTAACCGCGGGGAGCTCAGGTAATTCTTTGAAGTTTTTGACTTGCTGGGGAGTGTTTGTGTGGGTTGGTGGAGAAGAGCTGCGAGAGTTGTATCTCCGGAGAGGCTTTCACGTGTCAGCCATTCATTTAACCTGGGACGTTGGTCCTGGGGGTTGCGTCTGCCTCTGAAGCAAAAACTCAGCTCTGCTTTGAAGGGTTTAGTTGCACAAGAATTTTAATTTCTCTGTGACATCTGGAGCCTTTTTATTCACGAGAGGATCTGTGCTGAGAACCGGGGAGTGTGGTGGGTTCGCTGGTTACGGGTCTGCGGAGCTGCAGGTGGCTGAGTCGTCAAGGAGCTGCAAAGAATTAACTCCAGCTTTTGAGTTTACTAAAGGCGGACAGGTTTTAAAACCAGTTTAAGTTTTGGTTTTAGTCCTTTGTAAGTCACAGCTGTAGTTTTGAAATGTGATACAGCTTGAAAGGTGCTTTTCTTTAGTTTTTAACTTTGTTTTTCAGAGTGTCCGGTTGTGCCTGTATTGAAATACTGTTTGTTTGGTTTTTTGTTTTTTTTTTTCTTAAATGGGAATTCTTCACCCAAAATAGTTAAAGAAATAAGACAGGTGTTGAGAAGATAACTTATCTTGAGCAAGCCAGAGAAAGGCTGGAAAAATGGACTGGTGGGTGAGGAGCAGTGTTACTGCTTGTGACCATGCTGGTCAGAGGAAGTTTTCAAGAGAATACTTGAATAATTTGGGTTTTTTCTTCTGCTTCTTTGAAAAGAAGTTTTGTTCTACTAATGAGGTTTTGGAGTAGATCCTTAGTGTTACCTAGCGCTCACACAGGAGATGTGGAGATGTGTTCCGGTCTGTCTTTCTTGGAAACAGGAAAAAAAAAAGTCTCCGTTAATTTTTTTATTTTTTTCCAAACAGAATTTCAACTTTTCTTGTATATTAAGGAATAACTTTAAAGCTAAAATGAGAGAGGGAGTGGACAGCTCTCCACAGAATCCAAACATTGAACGTCCACATTAACGTATCATCGATTTTAAAGCGGTGAGACACCTTCTAGCCTGCCGATGACAGGCTGTGGACTCGGGGTAGCAGTCGTGAGATTTGGGGTGCCAGCCTTTGCTTCCTGCCCCTCTCCTGGCCAACACACCCGTTCTGTTCCTCCCCTTCTTCCCCAGGTTATAGAGGAAATGTACCAAGGGTGTGATTTCCTTTATCACAGATCTGGACACACCTCTGATCTCTTTGCCTGCCGCTGTTGTTTGAGCCCCAGAGCGGTGGGACTGTAAATCTCTGCGGCGATAGAGGGATGTAAATGGCGGCTTTTGCGTGGGCCAGCCCGGCTTGTTCTGGCTTTTCCATCCTTGGATGTAACTAGCGTTGCTGTGTGAAGCAGTGGCAGTCCCAGCTCTCCTCCAGGACTGTCCGTGAGGCTATCAGGAGGGTGAAAATACCGTATTTTGTAGCCTTGAGGACATTTTAGATGCCTCTTCTGCTGCATCAAAGGCAAAACTGCACAAAGTTGCGTTTTCTTGAATGAAACGAGGCGGTGTGTCCTGCTTCCCCGGATGGTGCTGTCTGAGCTGCTTTCAGGGGTGTGCCTGAACGTCCTCCTGTCCGAAGGAGTTTCCCACCCCAGCGAGTTGTTCTCTGGTGACACAGTCGCCGTTGGAGCTGCTCCCTGGCCGGATTGAACCCACTCGGGCAGGTCCGTGTCCCCTCTCCGGCCACGGCGTGTCAGCACTCTTGGGCGACTGAGCTGAGAAAAGAGCTTCTGGCTGGTCCCAGGATGAGGTCTGGCTGCTCTCGTCCCTCAGTGTCATCCACCCCTCCCTGTGCTGGTTGTTCACCCTCCAGTGAGCCCCCTGGTCGACCAGTTCAACCCACTGGGACATCCTTCGGCGGCACTGAGTGCTCACGTTGGCCGAGAACACCTGGTGAAACCATCCCCTGACCTTAGGCAGGCTTTTGTTTAAAAATACCGCCGTGTGATGGATGACTGTTCAAACTTTTTTTGGCTTTGCTAATCTAAGACTTTCTTTTCTCGCATTCGCTTGGTTTTTTTCCACTAAAGAAATGACCGGGTTGGTTCACGATGTACTTTGCCGCTGTGGCGTCAAATCCCTTTTGTGGGGTGCGCAGGGAGAAGCCAGCTTGGGCTGGACTGGCTGTAATGCTCTCAAACCTTGCTTCCCTGATGGACTTAGCCCAGCACAAGGTTATCTGTGCTTTTAATAATTAAATTTCCTATTTAAAAAGAGACGGAGCAAAAAAAAAAAATCATTATGACCAGGGTTATATTTAGAGTTGAAGGCACATTTCTTTGAAGACACATTTCTCTTCGTTCCTTCTCCTAACCCATTTACTCTGGATAATTATTTGAAATGTACTATTTTAAATTTCAGTGTTAATTATTTCCAAGTGGTTGGGTATTATTGTTAAATTAATTGTTGGAGATTTGTTTTCAGTACTCGCAAGTGAGGTCTGAGCCGAAACCTGCCGTTTCTTTTGAGCTTTTTAATTTTGCAGAGCAGCAGAACTCCGGCGGCTGGTAAAGCCTTTCTGAAACATTTTGTTCTTGAGAAACCGCTGTCTCTACTGTGAAGCCTTAAATGAAAAGCTTATAATAATTTTCCAATAATTTTCCAATAGTGATAATTTTTCTGTGGTCAGAGGCTGTCCATTTGCTGAGTACTGGCACTGTAAACACA
>WKFP01014131.1:72715-93985 GCA_011057875.1 Pterocles orientalis | reverse complement strand
TTCCTGGTTACCTTCATTTCTTTGTGGATTCTAACAAGGATATCAATCTGTCCGAGGATATCGGTCTGCCCGGTGTTCACCCTCTGCTGGGATGCTCTGGTTTTGCTACCTTCTCCCTCCCTCTCTCCCCCAGGCTGTGAGCTGTGCTGGGCGTTGTAGCAGACACTGGTTTTGCAAATGCTCTTTGTATGGTGGTTGTAAAGTACTTTGTAATAGGTGGAGGTGGAGCTAGCTATAGAAATCGTCACCTTGTTCCTTTTTCCCCACATTTCTGGTCCTGAGCGCAGCCCAGACTGTCCTGTGGAGGATGATGAAATCGTGCGGTGATTGCCCAGAGTCCCTGCTCAATCAGGAGATAATTGCTTTGGAAAAAAAACTTTGCAAACCCAAGGGGGTAAAAAGTATTTTATGAAACTGCTGCCTTTATTGTAACCCAGTCTCTGCTTCCTTGGAGGCTAGTTCTGCTGCTGCTAGACAGGTTCTTTTCTTATTGCCAAAAGGAGCTGTGCATTCGTGGATCCTCTCAAGGAAAAAACAAAAGGAAAGAAAAAAAAAAAGGAAAAAAAAATCCAAGTGAGAATGGTAGAAGCAGCTCCTGTAAACACTGCTCGTTTCTGGCTGTTAGAATAAATTCTCTCATCCTTCTTAGACTGGAGGGTTGGGTTTTTTTCTGTCTTTCATCTCTCTGCTTACTGTTTTGTTCTTCTACATATTCATGTTGGAAAGGCAGTTTTACTGCTGTCCTTCTAGCAAAGAACAAAAGGTTCCTCTGGAATAGCAGCATCCAGAGACGCTGTGATAAAACAAGAATTGAAAACTGTTCAAAAAGCAGCCCCTAACTCACCCGTACCTTGCTAGACGCAGTCATCTTTATTAACGGTTCCTCTGCTACCCGTCTGATTTTTCAAGGTGACGTTATTTTCCTGCCTGGTGGGGTGCCCGTCCCTGCTCCCGCGGGTGGGTGCTGTCCTTTTCCTGTCCTGTTCCTTTTCACCAGGAGCTGGGAAGGTACACGGGAGAGTTTGGGATGCTGTGGCAGAAAGTAGGGAGTGTTTATACTTGTGACAACTGCTCCCGTGTCCTTTTCGAGGTGAATGGTACAAGATGAGCTTTGATAGTTGTCAGTTGTCCCTCGGATGGGTTTCTTTGGCGTTTCCATATGGTTCCATAGGGTGCACCATCGCTCACCAAAAACTCTCCTGTGGAGCTGTGGTTGGAGGAGCCGTGCAGCCTCATCAAAGCGTATCCTCTGGTCATCGTCCTAGAAATGACTGTGGGATAGAGGCCACCAAAGGGACTTGTCTGAAAAGACAGACATCAGAAAAATGTTCTGGATGTTGAATGTTCCAGAGAAGCTGTGGATGCCCCATCCCTGGAGGGGTTCAAGGCCAGGCTGGATGAGGCTTTGGGCAACCTGGGCTAGTGGGAGGTGTCCCTGCCCATGGCAGGGGGTGGCACTGGGTGGGCTTTAGGGTCCTTTCCACCCCAAACTATTCTGGGATTCCTGGCTTGGTGGCTGTTCTGTGCGGTTGAGTTGTGTTGCCTTTGTATCTGTAGTTTTTCTTTGTAGCAGCTCTCAGTTTGTCAGTCTGAGTCAGACTGGTTTGGCTGCCATGAGAAATACTGATCTTTGAGGAATGTCGGAGGCTTTCCGTGGGCTTTAGGCATTGGCATTGATAAGTGAGAACCTAATCCACAGTTTTCACACCGGAATCCTCTTTCCTCCCTTGGTTCCTTCATTACATTAAGCAGATAATGCTGTGCGTACTCTGCTCCTCTTGCTCCTAATACAGTGATTATTCTTTGGTGCCCTGAAGAATATTTAATTTATAGAGCTTTTCCATGAGTAATGAAAGCACTTTGTTAATAGATTTGTCGTCCTTAAGACCTGGGAGTCGTTTGTAAAATCCAGTCGAGCCACACACCTGCCACTGGCCAGAGAACATCTCTGGTGGCTTTTGGTACCAAACGTTTATTCTGTGGTGATGAGAGTGTGGCTTTTCGTTGGGTTTTCATGAGAGCAGACCTTAAAAAGAACTTTTTAAGAATTTTACTCCAATGAAAATTTTCCCTAAATTGCTGGCAGTAAATGATTTTTTTTCTTTTTTACAGAGCGAGGCTACGATCCCTACAACCCAGACCTTCCGCGGCCCTCGCTTGAGGCGGAGGATTGCGCTCTGGCTGACATTACGGATGTGACACCTGGTATTCTGGAGTTGGAGCTGGTCAACAAGGCCATCGAGGCAGTCAAAAACGAAGTGGAGAGAGAGCAGAAAAAGTATGAGGAACTGCTAGAAACGACAAAGGAGCTGGGTGCTTCAGAGGCCTCCTCACTCATTTCAAATACGCCCGTTTCAGCTGCTGGGACCCAAAATGACTCGTTTACCTCCTTAGAGTATAATCCAGGTAGCTACAACTTCAATAATAACTCGGACTACAACCCTACTCCTCTCACTGCTGCTAGCCGGTCAAGTAAATACACTTTGGACACTTCCCGATCGAAAGGTAACTCACTGGAATATGTTCCCAAGGCTGTGGTACAGAATAAAAAATACAGTAGCACTGTCACGAACAATAAATACGTGATCGATGACTCTAAGCCTTCTACAGACTTGGAGTATGACCCGCTTTCAAATTACTCAGCCAGGCTTTTGGGCAAAGCCACAACAAAGGAGCCAAAGGGGTCTAAACGGGGCAGGGTGTCTAGTTATGACGAATCTTACTCTCCTTCGCGAAAGAAGCTCTGTGAGGAACCCGATGAGTTTGAAGTGTGCGCCAGGTTCTCCTCCTCTGAAGACGAGGCTGATGCGGAGTATAAACCAACTTCTGTTAGTTCCCAGTCAAAGCCTGGTTCTGAAAGTGATTCAAACGACGGGTTGTCCAACAAAGAGCAGAGCACCAAACTGGATGACTTTGCTTCCCAGGATAGCAAAGAAGCGTCAGCGCCGTATGGCGTGGAAGACCTTCCAAGTTCGCAGAAGAACCTCGCCAAGAACTTATCAGGCAAGAATGCAAAAGCAGCGAAACTGTGCTCTGGTAGGAAGGACCAGGAAATGGAAAATAAAGACTCAAAAGATAAAACAAAAAAGAAGAAATCAGATGTTAGTAAAACATCCGGCCACAATGAAATTGGTAAGAAGGAGAAAAGTAAAAATACAGAAAAAGACAAAGTGATCAAGAAAGAAGAAAAATTAAAAACCAAGAATGAAGAGAAAAACTGCAAAGATAAAAGTGTCAAAGTGAAAACTGATGGGAATTTAAAGAAACCTGAAAAACAGAAGTCAGAAAAAGTGGATGGGCTTAAGAAAGAAAAATCCAAGTCTGCCAGCAGTAGTTCGGGGAAAAGCAAGAGTGAGGGTGTCGGCAAAGGCTCTAGCACAGAGAAGGTGGGGAGCAGCAAGAAGGATTCCAAGCTGAAAACAGCTGACATGAAGAATGGTAAGGAAACCTCGGGGCATAAAAGCAAAGAGAAAGGGACCAAGACTCCAGCACTGGAGCAAAAGAAAGAAAAGGTCAGTTCTACAGAAAAAGGAGATCCAAAGAGTCGGAAGCAGCGGAGTTTGAGTCATGTTGACCTGTTTGGTGATGAGAGTGGAGATGACGATGACAAAGGCCGGCCCTTGCCATCCACGTTGCTTGACATGAGCTCGGACTCGGATGGTGATGATTGTGCTTCAGACTCTGGGAGTGAAAATGAAGGGGCAAAGAAAGTGAAGCGCTCTAAATTGTCAAAGTCGTCATCGTCTTCCTCAACATCTGTTGACATTGATTATTCCATCCTTGAGAAAGACGTGGACTTTGAGTCAGATCCAATGGAAGAGTGTCTCAGGATTTTTAATGAATCTACAGATGTGAAAACCGAAGACAAGGGACGACTGGGGAAACAGGTAATGCTGGTTGGGGCTGGTTGGTTCTCTCACCTCTAAACGTGGAAGGATTCTGGTTTGGCTCAGTGGTGTTGCTTAGTTCAAGTAGCTGAAGAGGGCTACGGAAGGAGACTCCGTGTGCTGGAATAATCTCATTCTTGTGAGCACTGAGTGCTCTGAAGAGTTTGCACCGGAATTTACTTTCTGGATTGAAAGCTGCTGTGAAATGTAAGGATTCTGTTCCCTTTTGTGTGGAAGCTTTCAGGGTTATCAGTGACTTCTGGCTCCTTCTGGCCTAAGAACGGTGGTGGTCTGGGTGGCTGAAGAAAAGGCTTCAGAGAGGATGTTGTGGGCGTTTCAGAGCTAATCCAAGGTTGCTCACCTGGGCGATACCGTCTTGGTGCAGCATAGGTTAAGGAACAGAGTGGCAGGGAGAAGCAGGACTATGTGTTGGTGCAGATCAGTCAATGTTGTTTGCGGTGGATGCTTTGGAGACTCCGCAAATTGCTGTTTCCAATTTTAAATGCATTCTGTAGGTATTTTATGAGGATCTCCGGATGCCTTGTAGGTGGCACAAATAAGAAACGGAGGTAAAATTTCTTCAAAAGGGTATAAGGGGTTTCAGAATAAGGTAAAAAGGTGGCATTTATATAAAAAGGCTTCTGCTGGTGGCTGTGAGGTGGTCCCCAGAGGATGCAAGACCCTTGTTTTCAAAGATTAAAACAGAACGGAGCAAGTGTAAAGGGCTGGAAAGCAGGTGCTGGCAGTGATCTAACAGCGTCCGAGGCAGGGAAGTAGGAGCAGAAAAAACTCATCCTTTGACATCGGAGTTCAGCTGGGCAGCAGGAGCAAAGCCTCGGTCCCGGGGTGGCTGCCGGTGCCCGGGCAGGATTGTTTGACTTGCTGTTGAACCCAGATTCTCTGGGTGGGATGATTCTGCTTGTGTACAGAGCAGGTGTTCAGGGAATGGGATTGGAAAGAGCTTTTAAAAAGAAAAAGGTGACCGATTTGGCAACGGTGAGAAAACACCCCAAACTTGTCTCTGGCGTTGTCCGTCTGGCACATCTGACCGCAGGGCAGGGGGATCGGGGTCGCTGAGTCGGCTCTGTTACCTGGGAGGCTCAATGGGGTGGGGGAGCTGGACACAACCCCGCTCGGTCCCTGTCCCCCTGCCCAGGGATGGGGAGAGAATTAAAGGGGTGAAGGGGAAAGAGACTCGTGGGGTGAGATAAGAACAATTTAATAATTAAACTACAATAGTGGAAATAATAGTAATTATAACAGTAATATATACACATGAGTGACACCCAGTGACACTGCTCACCACCCCATGGCTGGCTCACCACCAGCCCGATCCCAGAGCAGGGAGAGTCCCGAAACCACAAACCTGGGATGGAAATAAGAGACCGAGACAACCCTGAGAGAGGGGTGACCCGCAGGGAGACAACCTGGAGCAAGAGAGAGAACTTCCAGGCAGAGCCTCCCCTCTCCCCTGGCCGTGCCGGGCATGGGATGGAACAGACCATCGGCCAGTTTGGTCTCAGCCCTAACCCTGAGGTCGAATCCTGGGCTGGTCCCTGGGGCTGTGCTCCCTCCCAGCTCCTCCTGCCCCTGCAGACACAGGCACAGCAGAGAAGCTGGAAAGTCCTTGAGTGTCCTGGCAGCAGCTCTGCCCATCAGTGTGTGATCAGCTTCTCCTCAGCACAGACCCAAACCAGCCTCTCCCAGCTGCTGGGAACACAGTTAACCCTGTCCCAGCCCAACCAGGACACAAGGTGACGACATCAGGTGCCCCCTGTGTGCTGGGGGACAGGGGGTGCCAGAGGATGGGGGTATCTCAGGAGTTACTGAGTGGCTGCAGCTGTCCTGCATCCAAAGCTAAGGGGGGTACTGGGACACCACCAGGGCTTCCAGCCTGTTCCAGTTTAGACACAGCAGGACCCCTTTGGGATTATTGATCTGCAGGAGGGGCAGGACGAGTGCAGCAGGAACCACGCGGCTGCCTGGCGGAAAGGCAATTTCTCCTGCTATGATTGATTGTTGACTTTTATTCTAAAAACAGCATCAGAGACCTGTGCTGGTTTTCAGGCTTTTGTTAGCGAGGTGGGTGAAGTGACCACAAACAAAATTCATCCATTCATGGCCATCTGTATGGGGAGGACAAAGTGAGCCGGGATCTGCGGCGTGGGGAGGAGAGCTCCTCTTTTGAAAAGGAAAGCTGGACTGTTAAAGCTTTTTGCTGAACTCTTTGTTGCAGTGATGTCCCCGATCTGTTCGGAGAGAAGTCTGGGCTGATGAGTAAAGACCTTTTTTTACACTCGGATGAAATGCTTTGGTAGAAGGAACTCTATAAAGCAGTTCAGCGTAATGATTTTCTTCTGAACTATTAAGCTTTACTTGATTTTCCTTGTTTAAAATTCAACTGTTCTTTCTTCAGCATTTAGTAGAATTCCCGGCTAGGAAAGAGCATTTTTTTTTTTAGCTTTGTTTCTCCAAATTGCTCAGTTGAAGTGACAATAGTATAAGGACACACGATCTATAATGGGAAACACTAATCCATTCCGAGCTTTCCAAGTAGGGGGTGATTCAAAACGGGCTGAATTCACAAAGTGCTGAACCAGGGGCTGCGGCTCGCTGCAAACAGTTAATTCTGGCACGGAGCGGCAGTGTCCCGCGCTCCGCAGCCGCCGGTGCTTTGCCTTTCCCTTCTATCCCTGCACAGAAATTTAATTCCTCCCTGTTTCGGAAAGGGAGGACGGAGCGGAGGGCTCCTGCTTGGCGAGATGGGTGTTTGTGAGTAGGTACCCGCTTCCCCGCTGCGTTTCTGGCAGGTGGGATTGCTCACGGGGATTTTTCGTTGCGGTTGTTGTTTATGGAATAATTTTGGAGATGGAACCTGTGTCGTTTGGTCTCAGCAATGTCCAGGGGGAAGGTGCGTGTGGGCGGTCTGGAGGCTTTTCAGCGGGAAGGATGGCTTTGCGAGCGAGTTTATTAGGATGTAACTGAATTAACAGCCTTGCCGAGTTCCTAGAGAGCGAAGTGATTCAGTGGGAAGCGCTCATCCCGAACGCCCTCGTGGGGATGATCCATCTCCCTAAGTGGAGGCTGAGCTCATCCCAAACCCAGCCTTCAGCTCCCTCCCTGGGTTTCTCAGGGATCGTCCGGCTCAGCTCTGCTCAGAGCTTTGCTGGGGCTTGTGTTGGAAAACTGAAAGCAAGATGGACTGCTAGAGTTTCGAAAAATAAACTTGTGAAGTGTGTTTTCTGTAAATGAACAGCTGAGTCCAATTCAAAGAGGTTTTAAAGTGGTTTTTCCCCCCCACTGCCCCCAGCAGCGAGTCTGGGACGTTAGCTCAGAAGTGGCTTCAGCCGGAGGGGTGAAGTTACTTCATCCTGGGCTTCTGGCCGTACAAATGTGTCACCTGGGGATTTGTCACCGCAGTCTTTCTGCAGATCAGGCTGTGGATAAAACTGCAGAGAAATGTTTTGTTAAACGTGGAGCGGGGGCACCGTGGTTTGGCTTCGAGCAGGTTTTCGGGACCTGCTCTGGCAGCACGTTCTGCAGGGGCAGAAATGAGTCAGCTCCCACGTTCGTACCAAAAAAACCCAACCCCAAAACCCTTGGATTTTAAGAATACAGTGAAAGGCGCGATGTGTCGGCGGCTGGCAGGAGAAGGGTGTTCGAGACTCTCGTGGCAGGTAGGGACTGTCCTCAGTCGTGCCAACGCTGCCTCGTGCAGAGCTCGTGGAGCGGCTGCTTGGGTGGGAACTGATGCTGCTGTTCATGGCTTCGGTGGTGGCTCTCGGGGTTCAAACAAGGTTTGTTTCAGTAGTTCGGCAGCTGCCCGCGTGTTGTTCTCGCCTGACACCTCCAAAGACTTTCTGTTAACCCAAAAGGAGACTTTTCAGATCACCTCGGTGAGAGGGATCGTGAAGTCTCTTCCATTTTGGAAGCTTGTTCTTTTGTTTTCCAGCCATCCAAAGAGGAAGGACATGAAGAAAAGACAGAAGAGAACTTAACTACTTTGTTTCCTGGCCAAAAAAGAAGGATCTCTCATCTTGTCAAACAAGGAAATGTAAGTGCAGCTTTTAGGAGCAAACGGTTAGAGTCTCTGAAGTGAGGATTTTCTGTCCTGTGGACACTGGGAAGTGATGCGGTCCCAGGTTCAGGCAGCAGCGTGTGAGTTGTTTGCGCTGCAATCCGTCTCTGACAGATTTCTTTCTGATTTCTGAAGGTTAGGTTATCTGTTATAAGTGGCAGCAAAACTCCAATAAACTTTCCAAAAAATCAAGGGCAAGCTGTGGAAGAGCAGATGGATTCTGCACCTTATAACTCCTTGAGGCAGATGGAGATGTTCATTTTTCTACTAGTCAATCACTTCGATAAAAATTAACTGGGCAGGAGGTCAGTCTGCATCTGATGGTACTTTTCTTTGTCTTGATCGCTGAAGGAATTTTGTCAGATGTTTAAAACCATTATATCTGTGCTGGATCAGCCGAGAAATCACCAGGATCTTGTTCAATACTCTTCTTTCACAATTGTGAAAGGAATTGAAACAGAGGGGAGAAAAATTAAAAAAAAAAAAAAAGAAAAGCAAGGAAGACATTCTGATTTTTGTATTTCTTTCTCACTGGGATTTTAATTCATGTTTTCTCTGAGGGTTTAATGTGTTTCCCTCCAGGTGCTGAGCACAGATTAGTCAGTTTTATGTTCCAGCAGGATAAGAGCGGAGACTTACACGCTGATATGAGCTGGGCAGTCCAAATTAATTGTTCTGCCTTTCCTGTCTGCCTAGAAAAGGTTTCTTGGCTTTTAATAATTTCAAGCCCTGAGGTCAATACAATGTGTTTTATTTAACTACATATCTTCAGCCAGTTCGTGTGTTGTGATAAGAGCCTTTTCTTCCAAAGTGAAGAGATAAGGCTGAAGCAAATGGGTTGGAAATTCATTAACTCAAATATTTATTGTAAATAGGTGCCTTTTAGACATGTACGAATCTTTAAATATATTTTCTTAATGTGACAGCTGATCTCAAAACGCTTTCCAAAGAGGTGAGCTCCAGCGGAGCCGTTGCCTGGGCAAACAGAGCCGATCTGGTGTGCTGGGCGGCAGCTGCCGGCAGCACGCACCGCGACGTGCCTTCCCGGGAGCCTCTCGGCTCGGCGGAGGTGCCGTAAGACCTGAATTGCTGCTTTTACCTGCAGAGTTGAGGCTTGCGCTTTGCTGTGGCCCTCCGAATATTTGTTCAGTCTTGCTTGTGTTTGATAGCTCAAGGGCTGAGCGAGCGGCAGGGGAGGGAGCTGAGTTCCAGTTGAGTTGTCGGGGGAGATGGTGGCCCAGAGGTGAGGCAGAAGAGGAGTGTCCCGTCCTGCTCGGATGTCTGTAATTATCGGTTAATGGCTGATGGCACTCAGTGTGGTATCCAGAAGCTGGTGTCAGCATCAGAGCTCAGGAATGCAGGAGGTGCCAGCCTGGCCCCAGTTTGCAGTCTGGGAAACGCCGCGTTACGCACGGGCTGTACGCACCCCGCTCTGGAGAGGTTCCAGGAGGGAAGGCTCGTATCTCAGACTCCAGAAGTGAAGTAGTGGGCAGGAGTTTGTACTACTGCTGCTTCTCCTGTACTCCTGCTGCTAGAAAACGTCTCTCTTTGCTGACATAATTCCTGGCACCTTTCCTGCAACCTAAATTTGGACATCAAAGGAAAGGCGTGGGGAACGTGTTTGTGCCGGTAACGGCTGGAGCGGTGAAATGCCTCCAGCGGTGGGCAGGGGCAGAGCCTGCTGCAAATGGAGAGCTCTAATCCCGTAAATACGTGTATGGGAGACTTTTAAGCAGTTACAGCAACTAGGAACCCAAAACAAGGCTGCTGAAAGGTGGGGAGCTGCTGGAATCCAGAGTAGGTGGCACTGGTTCTTCAGCACGGGAAGGACAGGGAGGGAGAGAGCTGGAAAACTCAGCAAAGGGCAGTGGAGAGTGGTCGGTCGCTTTTTCATCGCAGCGTGCTCTCAATCCATTCTCCTCCCAGCAGCACATCTAGATTCATCTTCTGGTGCGAGACTGTAGAGCTGAGAGTATTGGCAGGTCCAGGAGTGAGTTAGCTGCAGCGATGGGGAGCGTGACACCATTGAACGAGCACCTCAAATACCACCCACCAAATAATTTAGGAACATGCCAGAGCGCTGGGAGGCTGTGCCTGAGGGTGAATCATTCCCATCGTGGTTTTTAGTGGGTGACTCTGAATATTTTGTTCTGGAAGGTGGCTGGGATCTTCTCCTCTCAAAAAAATCTGTGTTTGGTTGAGGAAAAGAGACCTTGCTTGGGTGAATGGAAGGCCGAGGGTGGGAATGGAGCAGGTGAGCATGCTGGCTCTTAAAATTTTTTGTCTGTGCAGGCAGAGGTCCCGAGCAAGCCCGTAATCCGGCCGTACCGTCCCCCCACTGCTCAGGAGGTGTGTTACCAGAGGATCCAGCTGGCTCAGCAGCAGGCGGCACAGCTGGCTGTGGCCGTTCAAAAGGCCTCTCTTTCTTTGCCAGGAGAAAAGAGGAGGATTGCTCACGTGCCAAATGTAGCCCTTTCCGCAGCAGCTAAACAAAGTAAGCCAGCAGCGTTATTTATGGTCGCTGTCCTGTCCTCCCTCCTGTTAAAAGACTCTGCCTTCTGTTTAAACTTCTTGCGAGCAGATGTGAAACCTTCGGAGATGGGTAGCGTTGGCCACGACTTGAGTCTTTGCTGATAGTGATCAGTGGAAGGTCTTTCCCCTGAGAAATTCCATCCATTCCCTTCCGAAAAGCAACAGACTGGACGTCTCACCCTCTTCCCATGTCTCTCAGCCATCCTCCCTCACTTCAGCCTGTGTTTTTTATATTTATTTTTATTTTTTTTTCCTTGGAGTGTGTTTACTCCACTCTTCCAGCCTTCAGAGGTGGCAGGAACAGGAGGGAAGCACTAATTACTGCTCGCTGGTATCCCTTTGTAGTTGGAAGGACTCGGAGCTGACGCGAGGGCAGGTAGTGCGTTGTAGCTGACGGGGTCACCTCGTTAAACTCTGCTGACTCAGTTACCCCAAAACAAACAGGCATGAGGCACGTTTCCCGACAGAAGGTTCCTTCACCCTTGCCTGGAAGGTGATAAAATTACCAAACCATATCCCTTTGGAGGCTTCCGTTCGATAAATTCACAGCTTGCAGCGTGGGCCTTTTCTAGTAAGTTCATTCTGGCAACTCGAAGCCCGGTGGCAGGATTTCTACCTAAATACGTTTTCTGTTTCTCGCAGGTCTCATGAGCAGTAAGCCGCCGGTTGCTGGCAGGAGTGTCGCGCCTTCCAATGACTCCGAAGCACCCACCCTTTCTCTGAAGGCTTGCACCTTGGCTGGGATGGCTTCAAAGACCACCAGCACCATCGTGCCAAAAAGGATAGCACATGTTCCCTCCTTACAGGTAAGAGAAATGGGAAATCTTTGTGTTGCTGGTGGTGTGTTTAACCGTGCTGCTCCAAATAGAGCGTTCTCCGAAGAGCGGTGTTTTGATGAGGTTGATTAAATGGGTTTGTTTCTTCCTGTGGTTTTCCTCGATGGCATTGTATAAAAAATTAAACACTTGAGGGGTAGGAGCTTAAAAAGGTAGAAATACTTGAGTGCTGCTCTGATCTCTGGATATCGATCACTCCTCTTCCATTTGAGTCTTCTGTTGTGCCGTCTGCCTCGGTGTTTGTGTCGGGGACGCGGAGCCTCTCGTGTTAAAGGCATGACTGGACTAATGGCCCTCCCAGGCTTCGTGGCCGTCCTGACGAGGGTGGTTATGAATAATGTCCCACAGTGACCTACATGGTCACAACGTGATCATTTAAACCACAGTCTGCTGTTAATGGCTGGGTGAAAAAAAAAAACATTTTTTTTTCTCTTTTTAAAAATTTTTTTTGCCCCCTGGAAAAAAATACCTGCCCAGCTCTTGGGTACTTTTGCTCTGGGTTCCTCAGCAAAGTCTCTTCTTTCCCCACGGGCGCTGGGGAACGTGTTCCTCGCTAGAACAGTTCAGAGTTCCTCGTGTAGCATCGTGCGGATGGCGTAGGAACCTGTTTGCTGGAGTGGATGGCAAGGTATGTGGTTAATGCCAGGACTTTAGATTAAAGACATCGTTATTGATGATATCTTGTGTCAAGATATGCCATAACATCCATACTCTGATTATTTCTCTGGGAGTAAAAAGTCATTTTCTTCCTTCCCCACCCAAAAAGCCACCGTAGTAACCTATAACTTGAAGCTGATTAAAAGTAAAAGAAACAACTGAAAGAATAAAATATTTGTCGGTGTTATGGAGGTGCTTAAGGGTATCAAGTAAAGGTTGAGAAAATATATATATATAATGAAAAGGACCAAATCCCCTTGAGCAGGGTGTCAAAGTGGGAGTCTCGTGGGAAAACTCTTCCCATTGAGACAGGACCAGTTGCTCCCCTTGGAACGTGCTCCCATCTTCTGTGGGGGTGTTTTTATGGCAGGTTGGCGCAGATGGTTTGGTTTGTGGATATCTCTTGGGTGGGAGGGAGAAGGGCTGATAAAACACTTGGGTGCTGTAGAGGAGAATGTGCAGTTAGTTTTCCGAAAAAGAGGCGAATTATGTGATTTGGTGGATCAGCTGGTGTTAAATGGAAAACCGCGGTGGTAGGTCAGAACTTGGGCTGACATGCAGTTTTTATGGATGAAGAACATGTTCAGTTTGAGGGGGAAATCCTTTCAGGAGCATCGTGGTTGGCATTCCAAAAGGAAGAAAAACCCCAAAGCAGTGAAGTTCAGGGGTCGCACAGAACGTGTGACGATTGAGCTGGCTGCCAGCCTGGCAGGAGGGGGCCTCCCGTTGTCTCTGCACAGCGGGAATACGGAAAGGAAAACCCTGTCTGTCGTGCACGTAACTGGTGTCGTGTGTTCACATCTCCGATTCGAAGCGTGGGGCTTGGTACCATCCTGGTCTTGACTCTCGTGATGTAAACGTCGTCATTTTTGTGGTCTGGAATGCTTGGATGTGTAAATGCAGCCTTGTGACAAATGCCCGGAGCCCGGAGGAACTGCGTAATGAACCGTGGTTGGTTTTTGAAGTAGTTCAAATACTGAAGGTGGGACAAAAGCTTCCAGTGGTGGTTTTAGTACCAAAAATGCTGCGTGTTATGTTTGGCTTTGGGCAGATTTTCAGAAAGGAAGTCATGCCGCTATTAATAATCCAGCAGGAAATGTGCGAGTCTCAAAGCAACATGCTTCTAAACCCTGAATAGCCTCATTCTGTCTCTCTCTGTCTCATCTCTAGAGCGCCAGTTTACAGAGGCCTGTTATTCCCACAGAGTTTGGTGCTAAAGTCCCAACAAACATTCGTCAAAGATATCTCAATCTCTTCATCGATGAGTGCCTGAAATTCTGCTCCTCCTCCCAGGAAGCGTTTGACAAGGTCTGTACTCATGATTGCTTCTTAGGAATAAAGTCCGCAGCAGGGAATAACGTGGCCGAGACCTTCTAAAACAGCAGCAAACCCAGAAAACTATCTCCTGCCCACATACAGTTCTGTAGAGACGGCCAGCATTCAGTAATTCCAGCCTGGACAACAGAAAGTGGGATTTCAGTGGGGGGTTTCCGGTAGGACATCTTTCCCTCCATTGGGAAAGCAGGCACGACCTTTTTCGTAATCTGAGAAGAGGGACTTAGGGGAGTGTGGTGAAGGTGGACAAAAGGGTGTTTTGCTTTGGTGCAGCAGCAGGTACCTCCTGGAATGTAAGCGTTCAGCAGAGGTGAGTGTTTGAGATGGGTATACAACTTGCTGCTTGCCAAGGGCAAGGCTTGTAAGGAGCCTTCTAGCAGTAGGGAATAGTCTAGGAGGATTTCCAAAAGCCAAGTTGAGAAAATAACGTGTTTTACTGGAAATCCTTGGCCATTGATGTTCACTGGGTAAATACAGGACACTGCGTGGTGTGTTTTGTAACCAAAACAGGTGCCACGAGGATTGCTTTTTGTGGGATTTCACCTTCACAGCTCCCTAAGGAGCATCCTAAGGAGCATTCCTGTTGCATTCAAGGGGTGACCGTTCACCAGGCTTCCTTTCCTTACCAGTTAAGATCTTGCACTGCCACCCAGGTGGGGAAAACAGCCTTTCCCAGGCAGTTCCAGCACTGCGTTGGTAATCTGTCAGGTTTCACACAAAAATGCTTCTTCCAGCACTTTAAGATACAATTATTTTTTTTCCTCTTACCTAAGCAGGCACCAGAACCAGTACCTATTTGTGCCATGTTCCGCTTCGTTATCGGTTCCTTGACAGGCAATTTTTTTTTACGATCATACTTGGATTCTGTATTTTAAGAGCCAACCGTTTCTTTTCTCCAAAAGCAGTAAGAAAGAGAGTGTGTAGTAATAAATTGCATCATTCACAGGCTCTGGCGGAAGAGAAGGTGGCTTACGAACGTAGCACCAGTCGCAACATCTACCTGAACGTGGCGGTGAACACCTTAAAGAAGCTCCGAAGCCTCGTACCCAATTCCCCGTCCAGTACGAACAGTATGTACCACTTTTGTGGTTTAATAATCGGAGCCCTGCTTGGATTAGAAGCCCCGGAGAGGAACTTGTTGAAAAGACAGATCCATTTCTCCGAAGCATTATGCTGAAAGGCAAACAACTCCAGTTAGCTTTTTATAGCCTGGCAAGCTTTAATGGGCCTTCAAGAGGCAAGTCCTGCAATGCTTTGTTGGCTGTCTGAACCTAAATGGAGATAATGCCACATGGATTTATTTTTTTTTTAGCACAAGTTCTTTAAAATGAAAAGCCCCGCTAATGGAGTAACTTTCACATGATGCCTTCAAAGTGATAGACTCGTCCATCACCACAGAAATCTGTTACACACATTAAGCTTCAAGAGAGAAACGAAGAGGGTTAAGACATTTCATTATTGGCTCTCGAGAGGGTACATTAAACAATCAATTTGTGCTGTTCTTGTGAATTATTTTTTTTTTTTTCCTGGTCTCTTCCCTTTTCTCCCCTCTGTCTTCGTTACCTTCACGGCCATTAGTCGGAACGGCTGGACTGGGGAGGCTGGCCTTTAGGAGAGGGCTGCTGGTTAATGATCGGTAAAAAGCACCCGTCTGCCATTATCTTCCGTGCTGAGCCTGTTCTAGAGTTTGAACTCCTTTCTAAAGGAAGTTGAAAGACTCCGTGCGGGAGTCCGGTCTGCGGGGACCGAGCAACCAAGCTGCTGGCCGTGGGTGGGCAATCCCACCAGGCGGCACGTGCAGCTGGGTCAGGGTGCTCCTGCGCTTAGTCCCCTCTCGCTGTCGGTCAGGAGGAGGGCTCGCTGCGCAGCATGAGCAGGTAGAGCTGCCAGAGTTTCCAGGGGATCTGTAAAAATGACCTTGCTGCCCTTAAAAAAAGAAAAAAATTTGCTGTGGGCTGACAGTGCAAAGAGACAGCCCTTAGTGCCAGGATGAAAGTGGTGGGTCACCACCTTACACGAGCCGATTTCTGGAGCAGAGCAAGAGTTCATAACGCGGTCCTTTTGCCAACGGCCCAAACTCTAGGACTGAAGTCGCTCGCTCTTACCCGGTGGGTACCTGATGTCTGTCCTGTTTTGCTTCTTCCCTCTTGTCGCTGCAGAGACAAGTAACAGGAAGGTGGTGTCCCACGAAGCTGTGCTGGGAGGGAAGCTGGCTGCTAAGACGAGCTTTACGCTAAACCGGTCAGGGAGCTTGAGAGCGGAGGATTTGACAGGTAAGACCCTGCTCCCGCAGGGCTGTAACCTCTAAATTATAGCTGGAGGTGTAACGCTGGGACCGGGGAGGATCTCGCTGATGCTGTGATTTATCCGTGGGCCAGCGTTAGGGGTTATTCCCGATGTGCAGCACGGCGCTGGGTGCACCGGTCAGCGCCTGCCTCACCTCCCCGCTCTGAGCTGCGAGTTCCCTGCTGTCGTCTGCGCGGCTTTGATGTAGCATCGGTAATGGTTGGGAGCTGCTTTGTGTGTTTTGGATATTACTGACTTTGGGGCTTTTATTTCTGTCTGGATTTTTACTCTGCTGTTCTTGCCCTGAAGCAGTACTTTACAAGGCGTCTGTCAGATGAAAAGAAAAAATTACAGATATCTCCATCTGCTCTGCTGGGCTCATTTTCATGTGTACGAATGTCATAGTAAGGTCATATCGTAGCCAAAGGATTGTGCCACGAGCGTTATTCGCGTTGGCTCAAATCGGTTCTGGGTATTCTGGTTGCCCAGAGATGTAGGGAAATTGTTGAGGAGATCAGAGGAGAACCAGGGAGGCCACAGAGCAAAAGGGATCGACGTGGAGAAAGCTTAAAAGGGCCCGTAGAGCTCAGCTGAGCAACATCAAAGGGGAGACGGCAATATCGGAGGGGTTTAACGTAGCAGCGAAAGAGGAGGTATTGAGCAGAGCGCAAGAAGTTGTAATTATTCTGTGAAACGCAACGAGCAGCCTGGAATCAACAGCAGGAGGAAAGCTGATAAGGAATTTTTTCAGCGAGCTGTGGGTGGCCTTTGAGGGCTGTGTTACAGATGATGAGTTAAAGGATTTAAAACATTAGAATGGGAGAAGTCTCACGTTAGGACAGAAAGGGCTGAAGATGGGCCCTTGGGAGGAATTGCAGCTGGATTTCCAGACCTAGTGCTGCTTTGTTGAAGAAGTTAAAACTCAGCTGGTGCACCCATGAGCAGATATTTAAAAATACTGCCCGGGCACCTATTTCCCTCTCAATCCTGAACAAAGGCGGTGAAAACAGGTTCCAAATAGTGTGAGTCCCTGCTAGGAGGCTTGATAAAGCAAAAACCAGTGAGAGAAACAGCCCCTACTTGAGCGAGCTGGCTTCAGCATTGTCTTTGTGTGCAGGAGCCGCTCTGTACCGGCGACTGAAGGAGTATCTCATGACTGAGGAGCAGCTGAAGGAAAACGGTTACCCCATGCCTCACCCGGAGAAGCCCGGCCGCGCTGTCCTCTTCACTGCAGAGGAGAAGAAGACGACTGACTGTAAGCTCTGCCGCTCTTTCCTTCTGCAAGGTTTGCTAGATGGGTGACAGCTGGAGACGCCTGTCCTGCTTGCAGCTGGTGTTTTTTGCATCCAGATGTTCTTGGTCTCATAGAATCACTGAGTGGCCTGGGTTGAAAAGGACCTTATAGATCATCTAGTTTCAACCCCCCTGCTGTGGGCAGGAATAAAAATAATTTACTGGGATATCAGACTCTGCAGCTAGAGCAGCAGTGTATGAAAAGAATATAAAGATCTTTCCAACAATGGTAGAATGAGCACATTTTAGAAAGGATCATCATTGCTAAGCTATCATTTGAATTCTCAGTGTCCTTTATTTTCTGAGAGTCATGACCTGGCACTGTTGGTGAGTAAATCTCGGCGTGGAGCCATTTGCTCCTGTCGTGATGGGTCCCCTTGGCTGTCACCTCTGTCCCTGCCGGCCAACTGGTCGCAGCGGAGAGGCGTGTGGCTGCAGAAGCCTCCTGCCTTTCTAGAGGATGAGCTTTTGCAGCCTGCGTGTCATGAGAATGTTATTTTTGACCCAAGGTTTATAGTTTGTGGGGCTGTGTGAGGTTTCGAATCGCTGCCAGTGAAGAGGAATTGGTCAGGGTGCCTCCCCGGCTGAGCTGCCCCCTCGAAGAGCGTTTTGCTCTTGCTCACCCAGCGCAGGGTTTGGCTGTGAGCCCGTTGCACCGACCTGGGGGCTGCCTGCTGCTGTTGCAAGGGAAACGGTTGGAGAGAGGCTCCTCCTTAGCATCTGATGATGCTCCCCTCTTCCAGGAGAAGGATTTTTTTGTGTCTCTCTGGGTATGAACTGCTGTTACGGTGTGGTATGGACCTACACCGGGCCAGGCTGGTTTGGATTGCACAATTTTCTGCTTGATCTCTTGGCAGTGCTGGGGCAGTTAGTTCCCAAAAGCCCTTTTTGCAGCTGGACAAAGTGATCTCTGGGGTGTCCTCAGGACAGGGTGATGTCCTCTGAATTTTCTGAACTCCTGGAGCAGGATTTGTGCTTCTCCAGCGCTGATTAGAGCAGGCTGTGGTGCTGCAGGGATGAAACATACTCGGGATATATTTTGAGGTGCCTTGCCACACTTCTCTGAGCATCTCTTTGGAGAGACCTTGCTGAAGTGTGCTAAGTGCTCACCCGTGTTAACACCTTGTGTCTACATTTGTCCTGTGGTTACTGAAGCGACCTGTGCGAAAGCTCTCTCGCATTAACACTGTCAAGCACTGTGTTTGTCAGAGCCCTCCTCTCCGGTGAACCAGCTCCTTCATACGATTCTGAGATCGTGTTCCTGGTTCTGTAGCTTCCTGCAGACGTTCTTTGAATTTGTTCTTATTTAACCAAAGCTATTGCTTGTCCATTCATGCTGTGACCGTGGTCAGAGGACAAGAATGGTCTAGACTGGTGTTTGCAGAGCTGGGAAGGTGCTAGGGGTGTAAATGCTCAAACTAGAATTCGGGGAATTGCGTGGAGATCAGAAGCATCACAGCCAACTCCTTTGCTGTGGCTTTGTGCACCTCCTTTCTCTGCGCTGCGGGCAGGACAAGCAGAGCTGACATGACGGGAGGGAGCGGTGGCCAGGCTGTGCTGCCAGCGTGCCCGTGTTTAGATCCTTACGGAAAAGCTGTGCCCAAGGAGAAGAACTCAATGTCATTTGGAAGTGACAGGGCACAGATCCCCTGGAAACCAGGCTTCGTTAGCTCTCCTGTCCAAAGAACGACTTATTTATCCTGTTTTTCACAAGAACTGTGGTAGAGTACAACGCAGTTCGCTGTGGATGGAGCAAGGATGCAGCAAATGTTGGTGGGAACTGTGCTGGAGCTGATGTTGCACACCAAAACCACCGGGGAGTCTTCTGTTTGCCTCCAAGAAGCATTTGGGGGACAAATGCCTCAGGAGTGCATTTCCAGGGGGGTTGCGATGTCTTTATGGGAGTTTGAAACAACATTTTGGAATCCTTTGTAACAGGAAAAAGTTGTTTCACCGGTGTTTGGGGCTTGAGTGATTCTGCTTTACGGGCGCTTTGGCTGGGTTTAACGGGGAAAGGATTTCTAGCGACCTGACTCTTGCTTTTCTCTTCTCTTCAAGCTTCCTGCAGGATTTGTTGTCGCTGCGGCACAGAGTACATGGTCTCAGCCTCTGGCAGCTGCATTCGCAAAGAGGAGTGCGTCCATCACTGGGGAAGGCTGCGCAAGCAGAGAGGTACAGCGCTTCGGATGGGGCTTAGTCCCGTGCTAGCTGTGGTCCAGCTCTGAACAGGGTCTGCCTCGGGTTTGAGTTGCTCTGGAACATTTTGTGACTTTTGGGGGCTGGGCACGGTCACTGGTTGTGACAGTTCCCAGTTTTGTCACTGGGTGGCCCTGCTGCTGCTGCAATAATCCTGCAAATCGCTGCTGGTGAGCAGCTGTTCAGTCCCAAAAATATGACACTGGGGCTGGAGCAGAGGTTGTTCACCTTTCAATTTAGAAAAAGTAGAAGACAACCCAAACCCTCCTGTGCCTTTTGAAAAAATCAGTCTTTTTAGGAGGCTGACTTGGGAGCACTAGAATCTGTCGCTGCCCAGGAGGGTTTGCTGGTCTCGGCTGAATTTATTTGCAGCGAGACACTAACCTAGTTTGAGCTCTGCTGTGGTTTTCCATCAAAGCATTCAGGTGGCTTCTGGAGTTTGTCTGGCTGAATAGAAGAGACTTAAACTCTTTAGGCTCCTGCGTGCGAATCCATACTTATTTTTCCCTTTTGTTTGACACGTTATTGTTGCTGTGCTCATCCAGGCTATCTCTGCACGTGAGAGCTGAAGTTTAGGGCTCTCGTTAGCGGGACTCTTCTCTTTGACTCTCATCTCTTGCTCTTTCAGTGCCGGGTGGATGGGAAACACATTACAGCTGCTGCTCAGGAGCTGTGGGTTCACCGGGCTGCCAGGTTGCTAAAGTAAGTTCTTGAGCAACACCTTTTCCTTCTCAGTGACATTTGTCCTCTGCTTACGGTGGCGATGACTGTGTAATCATTGCTTGAGCCTTTAGAAGAACGGTGGCTTCCCTTAAGGGGAGAAAACAAGTACTTCTGAAATTTCTTCTGCTATGCAAAGGTAGGAAAAATCAATGTTGGGCAGGAAGGAGGAGACTGGGCTGTCTGGAGTGAGGTGGTTTCATCTGTTCTAAGCAAATGCCGGTGGATTAAGCTGCCCAGCAAAAGCTCAGGTACTGACTTATTCAGGGAAACGTTGAGAAATAAGGAATTTTCTGTTAAGGAACACTCTCAGGGCCTTGACAACACTGTCCCAGACCTTTTTCCCATTTTTTCCTTTCCCAGATGCCTGTGCTAAGGTAACTTTCTGCTGTAGGGTCAAATCTTTCCTTAGTTTTCCATTTACCGCGTGCCCTTTGTGGTATGAAGGGGAGGAACCTCATAAATATTACTTCTCTTGTGGAAAGAGGGGAGGAAAGGATCCCCCAGCACTAGAAACCAGAATGAGAAACATGCTGGGGAGTAGAGTTCTGGCCTTTTGATAGAGCTGAACACCTTGGGACACCTTTGCACAGGTGCTTTTTTTTTTTGATTTTATTGGGCAACTGAGAGTTGGCTTCCCAGGCTGGCATCACCTCTTGAACCATTGACGGAAGGGAGCAATCCATCTCTTCCCTCTCCCTTAGGTCTCTGGGGATGCTCCTCGACACTTTATTTTTATATTTAGCAGCTGCCACGCAGGTGAGAGGAGCTTCGTGCAAAACTGAGGGAGAGAGGATCTAAAAGGGTCACGTCCGGTGGCAGGGCTCCCACGGCACTGAGGTTATAAGGCTGATTCATGTTGCGCTGTTTGAAAGATCTCGGGCGATACAGGGCCAGCAGCGCTGGCTGTAGATTCTGGAGAGGTGTGTGTCCTTGTTCTGGCCAAAAGCCAGAGCTAGGAGGTGAATTCTGGAGCAAAATCCAAGGCTTGTCAAAATAGGAAGAATTCTCTCTCTGGGCACCCTGGAAGCCTGCCCTGCACCGTCCGGAGCGTGGATGGGATCAGGCAGGCTGCGACTTTTGGGTTTTTTTTCATGTGAACCTAGGATGTCTTTTTAATCAGTTTGCCAAAACACATCCAGCAGGGGAGTCAGAAGGAATTGAGGGGGCTATAAAACCAAGATTTCTCTGCATGTTTTTGCGTGGCTGTTGTAGACCATAAACCCTCATGGCCTTTTAAGAAACAAACAATCTCTCTAATAGCCTCGTACTCAGTAGAGCGTGCCGCCAGCGCTCTAGGCTCAGGCATCCTTTTGCATCTGCATCCTCGTTGTTGTGCTGCTACAGATCGCTACGCTCTGGCTTGCTTGGTTTTCTCACCCCGATGAGCCAGGTTTGCAGCATCTTTCGGTAAATTGAAGGTTGGAGCCCGCAGCCTGCTCAGGATGGG
>WKFP01014131.1:33544-57420 GCA_011057875.1 Pterocles orientalis | reverse complement strand
TTGTAGCTGCTCGGCCGCTCGGAACGGAGCACCTGGAGCCGCTCGGTCCACGACCAAAGGTAAAAACCAGGCTCGAGAGTTTAACTCTTCCCTGCAAGCGCGGGAGGGAGGCTGCGCACAGGATCCGGCCCCTGCCACCATGGGGCAGCGCCCACCGGGGTCTTCTGCTCCCAGAGTGGGGGACACGCCGGGACGGTCATCGTGGCACCCGGAGGAGCATCCTCCAGCCGGCGATGGGCTGTGCGTGGCCTCGCCGCGGTCGCTTAATTGCAGCAGGGGGTGGGGGGCTCAGCTAATCGCGGGGGCGATTGGTGGGTAAGGATGTGTCACCTTCCCCGGATGTGCTGCCAGCGGGACCTCGGCCGCTCTCCACCAGCGTCATCGGTTCCTGGGTGCCTGAAGCCACCCACCGCGTGTCCCTGCAGGGGGGACGTGGGGGTGGGATGTGGAAATCTCGTCTCCTTCCTCCGCATCCAGCCCAATGGGGAAAGCCTGGGGGGGGGGATGCGGGGGTTTGGTCCCCAAGTGGCCACTGTCTCTTCCTGGCCGCGCCGGTGTCACCCTCGTCCCAGGGTCGTGGTGGGGGACAGCGGGTGGGAGATGGCAGATGGGCCCAAAACACAGAATTTCCTCGCGGATGCTGCTCCAGGGCCGGGCATCAGCCCCGTGGGAGCTGTCGGGGGACAGCAGGCGTGAGAGGCAGGTGATGGGCTTGGGGAGTGGGGAGGGAGGAACTGCGCCTGTACCTGGGGAGAGGAGCGGGTTTAATGGCAACGGCCGTGAGCCGGGGCTGCAAAAGTGGCTCCCAGGGGCTTGGCTGGACCCCACCACGGTCAAGGACAGAGGTTCCCCCCGCCCGGCTCCCCTCCGAGCTGCGCCCCTCTCTCAGCCCCGGTTTTATTTCCAAACGGCCCGTGTCCCATCCCCGCCCTGGCGTGAGGATTCCCGGGGACTCAAGGGGCTCATCCTGCAGCACCGGCCCCTCAGCAGTGCCTGGGTGAGGGTCCCCCTCCCTTTGCAGGGGCGAGGACGAGCCCCCGCAATGGGGGTACCCCCAAATCTGCCCCCACTGCCGCAGGGCAGGTGCTGGCTGGTGTCACCCAAGTGCCCTTGGGGACACGGGGACATGGGGACACGATGCAGCCGCGTGGTTTATGGACCCTGAGTGAGTTATTCACGACCGCGCAGTAAATGCTTTATGGACTGTTGGGCCAGCGCTCGGTTAATTGCCTCCAGGTTCCTGTGGTTAATTGCAGCAAGCGGTTAATCTAACGAGGAGGATGCTGCGGTGGGAAGTCTCTGCAGGCGGGATGCGGGCAGGATGCGGGCGGGATGCACATGGGATGTGTGTGGGATGTACGTGGGATGCACACGGGATGCACACGGGATGTGTGTGGGATGTACGTGGGATGCACACGGGATGCGTGGAGGATGTACACAGGATGCTCATGGGATGCACATGGGATGCACGCAGGATGTGCACAGGATGTGCATGGGATGTGTGTGGGATGCTCATGGGATGTGCAGAGGATGCTCATCAGATGTGCACAGGATGCATGTAGGATGTGCATGGGATGCTCATGGGATGTGCACGGGAGGCGTGTGGGATGCACACGGGATGTGCCGAGGATGCTCATTGGATGCGTGCGGGATGCACGCGGGATGCACGCGGGATGCACGCGGGATGCACGCAGGATGCGTGTGGGATGCACATGGGATGCACGCAGGATGCACACGGGATGCATGTGGGATGTGTGCAGGGTGGGATGGGAGATCTGGGAGACCCCGGGCTGCCTCTCATCTCGTTAGCTGCTGTCACTAACGAGGCAGCCTCTGTCCCCAGCTAGCTTTGCCGCCCTGGTCACCACGGGGCTGTTCAGAGGTGGCGTGGTTCCTTTGTGCCTTCAGCCTCCTCTTCCTCGGTGGGGTCAAGGCTGACCCCTGCTCCCCCCTTCCCAGCCCCCCTGAGCTGCTGCCAGACCCCCGGGGCTCTGGGGGGGGTGCTGAGTGCTCCCCAGTGAAACCAGTCCAGCCTTGGTGCAGCCTGGCACCCCCCTGCCCAAATCTGCCCCCTCCCTGCCCATACACCCCCCTGCAGATGCACCCACCCATCGCCCCCGGACCCGGCTGGGGACCACCTGCCATGTCACCAGGAGGGTGGCAGGGACACCCAGGCCAGGACACCGTGTCCCCATCCCACGGGAACAGCTCCTGCCGCAGCAGCTCCGGGTTGTTCTGAACCCATCGGTGTCGAGACGATAAATCAGGGGTTGAGCCACGGCCGCTGCCAGCACCGGGGAGGGGAGCCCGGGGGGGCCCGGGCAGCAGCGGAACGGGAGGCGGGCAGGGCTGGCAGAGCCCTGGGGACACCGGCGCTGGAGGTGTGGCATGGGCTGTCCCCACGGTCCCTGTGTGGGGCAGGATGGGTGGCAGCCGTCCCGCGTTGGTGGCAGGAGCTCGGCGGGGCTGCGGGCAGGATCGGTGCAGGTACAGGGACACGGGGAGGGGGGGGAGCAGGGCATGGTATCCCCCCACCTCAGGGCATGGTATCCCCCACCTCAGGGCATCAGGTCCCCAGAGCTGCCATCCTCCTCCTCCTCTTCCTCCTCCTCCTCGCTCTGGGGTACCCATGGGTGCCCACTGGGACCTGAGTGGGTGCGGTGGGGGGGTCACGGGGGTGGGTGCTTCAGGGCTCCCCTGGGAGCTGCATCGTGCCCTGGGGAGAAGGGGGGACCCCGGGAAGCCCCCCTCGAACAATGCCGTGGGGCAGGGAGGAGGGTTTTGGGGACGGGGATGGGGGGAAGCCACCTTTTCACCTGGAGTCTCAGCAAAGCAGGTGGAAAAATAGAGCGAGCAACTCACGGCCCAGGCACGTCCTGGGAGCTGGAGAAAAAAATCCCGAGAAATTTTAATGAGCCGTGATCCACCCGCCCGTGTGCGGGGGTGTTTCCGGAGTGACGAAGGCCACCCACCTGCGTGTCACCGTCCTCAGTGCCACCCATGGCTGGTGCGATGGAACCAGACCTGGGGGGATGCTGGAGCCACAGCAGCCGGTGGCTGGAGGCGGGAGGTCCCTGGGGGGCATGGGCTGGGGTCCCAGGGGGACGTTGCAGTCGGGTAAACAACAGCCACGCTCGCGGGGATGGTGACGGCAGTGCCCACCCGCCCCGCGCAGGGGAGCAGGGGGTCAGGGTGGTCTCTCCTGTTCCCCCCCCCACCAATTTTTTTTGACTGGGAGGGAGCAGGAGGGGCAGAAAGGTGACCAGAAACCCCCCGGGCATGGTGCTGGGTTTGCTGGGTGCTTGCAGGGGCTGTGCTGGGTCCTTCCACGGAGCCCAACGCATCTCCCACTAATTCCTGTCCTGAGCAACAACTCAGCATTTATCCGGAGATTTCAGAAACAAAACCAGCACAGAAACCCCGCGGCAGCGGGTCGGATCAGCGAACACCAGAAATCTCCGCGTGTTTCACTGGCCCGAGCCAAACTCCGGTGGCGCGGTGCCCGTTCCTGCTTAAAACTCCTTTAATTTGCATTCAGCCACGCAAACCTCTGCCAGCCTAAATCTCTGGGTTTTGGAGCGAGAAAGCCCGGCTTCGGGTCTCGCAGCACCCAGCAGCACCAGGACCTGCGGGATGGGACGTTCCCCACCGCGCCAGCTGGACCGACCGGTTTGGCCCCGGCACGGAGCTGGAGGCGCATCCCGTGGGTTCGTAAATCACCGCTGGTCCGGGTGAGGTGTGGAGCAGCGGTCAGAGGGTGGCTCGTGCCTTTGGCCATCGTTGGCCCGTTCTGGCCCGGGGATGCTGGGGCTGGTGCGGGGTTTGGCCGCCCGCCCGCGCTGGGGGGCTGGCAGGGAGCCCTGGCACCTGCTCCCAGCCTGCTCCCGCCTGCCCAAAGTGCAGTTTTTATTTCTAATTATTGAAGCGATAAGTGAGGGTTGTCAAGAGGTTTCTTGGAACAGAGGTTTCTTGGATGCTTCCTTGGAAGTATTACTCCAGTGCTTTGAATGACTTTTTAAAAATTATTATTTTTCGGTCCTTTTTTCCCTTTCCCCTGCTCCTGGGCTCTGGCAAGGGGCTGTTTTCCCGGCTGCCTTTGCACGGCGCTCAGCTCCACAGAGTCTCGCATCTACCCACTGCAGGTGCTTCAGCAGCTGTATGTTCCCGCTGGAACATCCCAGGAATGGGGGGTTTGGAGCCGACGCGCGGTGTGCGGAGGGTGATCATTGGGGCTCATTGTTGACACGATGGATGGTCAACTTCAGACCAGACCCTGAGTGTAAGAGGGACCTGCTGAAAGGGGGACCACGGACAAAACCAAGGTCCCCCAGTGTGTCTCGGGGAGACTTGGGGTGGGTTTAGACCCTTTGATCAAAGCCATCGCGCTGTTTGCTGCTTGGGAAGCAGCGAGCCCCAGCAAACACCTAGTGCCCATCCCTGCTGGCCTCAGCTTTAACATCCATGTCCTGGAGCAAGGAGCAAGGTCAGAAGATGCTTTGAGCAACGGGTCAGGGCCCTGAGAGCACTAACGGGCATCGATGGCCCCAAGCAGCCTCATGGGGGACCTCGCCCACACCTACCCATGGGCATGGGTCTCTAAGCTCAGCCCTGGTGCTAATCCCTAGCCTGAGCTTTCCTGTTGGTGGGTCTCTCCGGAGCTTGGCCATCCCTCAGCGCAGGGACTGACTTTCTGCCTCGGCCTCAGTGCCATCATGACCCAATAGACCTGCCCGTCAATCGTTATCTCACCATGGCCTCTGTCACCAGACCCGATCCTGCCCTGTGTGTCGACTTCCCCGCTTGAATCTGGATCAACATCATCATCGCAACCTTGGCTTGGAGATCTGGGCTCGGGGTTGACCTGGCTGCCATCCCCGGCTCTGCCCTGCTTGCCCATGGTTGGGGACTGCAGGATGGACCAGGGCTTGTGAGGACCTTCCTGGAGCAGTGTTGGGGATGGGGTCACGGCAGGGATGGGGTCACGGCAGGGATGGGGTCATGGTGGGGATGGTCACCTCCACCGGTACAAACCAAGGGGCATGGGCTGGTTTAGAGAGGTGTGAGCGGGCAGCTCAGTTCTCCCCACTCTGGACACCCTGAGGTCCCTCTCATCTCCCGTTGGATGTTCCCTCTGGTGCAGGTGACTCCATGGAGCCTGTGTCCCTTGGCCATGAGGTCCATGAGGAGGAGGTACCCGGGGAGTTGGGAGATGTCCCTGCTGGGAGCAGGTGGAGGGTGGTTTGGTGTGTCCCCCCCTCCCCTTGTCTCTCTGCCACCAGCTGCAGCCCAGAACTGGCTGTTTGCAGAAAGATGTCCCAAGCTGACAGCTTGACGGGACCAAGGACAAGAGTGGGGTCACAGCAGGATTTGTGTCTCTGTGTCAAAGCCTTTGCCACCTTATTTTGCCCAAAGTGGGAACAGCCAGTCTGGGCACCGAGGGGGTCCTGTGCAGGTGGGGATGGAAGAAATCTCGTCCCTCCAGGTCTCTCTGCTCTCCCTCCTTCCCTCCTGCTGTGACAATGCAGACGGGACCCAACCGTGCTGAGTCCATGGTGTCACTTAGCGTCCAAGCACAGTGACAAACGTTGAGTCCTTAGTGGTGGAGAAGGATGACCTTGTGGATCGAAGCTTTTTGGGGGCAAGTTTTTGGCTGTGGGTGCTGCGGTGCTCCCCGTGTCGCTGTTCAGGGCCTCTGTGACCTGGGATGAGGTGACAGCTCTGGCTGGTGGCATCCGAAAGTGTCTCAGGGCAGCGTCATGCGTTGGGACAAACCAACATCAAATCTGCCCTTGTGCCACAAGGAGCAACGGGGAGAGAAGCAGAAGCTTTGGTGAAAGAATGGAAAAAAGAAGTGATGAAAGGAGCGAGATAAAAAATAATGTCAGGGACAGCCTTCCGTGCGGGATTATTTAATAATAAGGTAATTAACGCTTTATACCTCACTGGCTCCCTTTATGTAAGGATCACAAAGCGCTTCACAAACATTAATTAATCTTCCCCAACATTCCTGCGGGGAAGGTCACTGAGCTCCTGAGCGTGAGGGAAATCTTGTCATTGGTGAAGGTGGCAGCTCTCCAGGCATGAGGGATGCCAGGACATGGAGAGCTCCTCTTCCTCGCTGATGACTTGAAATTATTTCATAGAACTTCCTTGGAGAGGAAAAATGTCTTTGAGTTGTCATGGGCAGCTGGGACTGGGCAGAGGCGGGTCTGAAAGATCACAGAGTCACAGAAAGGTTTGGGTGGGAAGGGACCCAACCAGTGCCACCCCCTGCCATGGGCAGGGACACCTCCCACTAGCCCAGGTTGCCCAAAGCCTCATCCAGCCTGGCCTTGAACCCCTCCAGGATGACCCACACCAAAGCCATTGAGCATCCCAGAGGACACCGAGGAGGCCGGGGTCTCTCCAGGCAACCTCCAGCGCCAGTGCCCATGCGAGGGTTGAGTGAGCGTAAGGCACCCGCGATGGGCAAACCTGTGACTGTTGGGAAAAAAATCCCAGGGTGAAGTGGGTTTCCATTCGGATCTGAGCTGTGGCTGGTCCTGTGAAAGGCAGAGCCAAGAACATCAGGTGTCAAAGGGGGGAAGATATTTTCTGATGACAAATATTCAGCCTGATGTCACTGATTTGTGACATTGGGATGGCTACAGAGGACTGCGTGTCAATGTAGGGTTTTACATCCCCAGGGTAGTAAAAAGGTCCAAGTTTGTGGCTCCAGGGAAGATGCTCATCCCCAGCTGTGCCCAGAAGAGTGTCTCTTCTGTAGGATGTCCCGCCCTGAAGAGGCGGAGGGCCCCGCTTTGGGATGTTGGAACATCCCAGTGGGATCACACTGTCGTTGCTCAGCGTTGCAAATATCTTTGGTTGTCCTCATTCGTAGGTCCTGGTAGCGGTGCCGGCATGGCTGCGCCAGACCCAGCCTCGGGCTGCCCACGTGGAAAGAAGCAGCTGCCAGGTCTGTGTTTTGGGTTTTTTCCCTTTTTTTTTTAGACAGCTTATGAGAAAGTTGACTGTGGGACAGGGTCATGAGATGGGGAAAGAGCAGAATTGGGGTGAGATGGTCTGGAGGGATTGACTGGGATGCAGGAGGTGGGGAACATGGCTGGGACGTCCCTTGCTTGGTGGTATCTGCACTGGGAGAGCAAAAATGAAATCAGGAGAGGAACGACTAGCTTTCAGAACAGCAAAACCTGTGCTTGGAGGAGTCATCCTTCACCTGGCCTGATTAGACTGTTAAACCAAGACATGAGCCCAAACGGTCAGCCTGAGGCTCAGAGGGGAAGCGCAGTCCTACATCTCTAGAAGCTTCTGCCCCCCATCCCCTCTGTCCGTGACCCAGCTGGTCCCGAAGACCCAGCTCTGTCCCAGTGGTCCCTCCAGCTGCTCTTGAGGTGCGGAAGCGCTATGGAAAGCCCATCTCACCAGCAGTGGGTCACCATCAGCCCAGTGGCACCATCACTGGTCCTTGTGTCCTTGGAGGCCAGAGGCTGATGGCCAGAGCCCGGCGCTGGTGCGAGCTGGTGGAACTCCTCTTGCTTTTCCAGCTTTCACCTGGGAGGTGAAGGCCAATGACCGGAACTACCACACACAGTTCAAGAAGAAATTCGCTTTCTGTCTGACCAAGAAGAAGTATGCGGTGAGTCAGCCCAGGCCAGTCCTGGGCCATTTCCTTACTCAGCCCCTGATTCCTGAGCTGCGGGTGGTTGGGGTGACATGACATCGTCAATGAAGAGGAAGGACTGCGCCCTGCCTGGTGCCTCAGATGCCCTCTGAGGCTGTCAGACAAGGAGCAGAACTGTGTGAAAGACAATTTTTAATCTGGTGATCAAATCAAAAGACAGATTTTTTGAAAAAAGTTTTGATTGAACAAAACCAGATTTATTTTTTTTCCCAGCTGAATAATGACCATCGTGTTGGGGGTCAGTTGGGTATGCTTCAAATGATCAGAAGCAAAGTATTTTGTTTCAGTTTTAAGTCTTTGCTTTAATAAATCTTCTTTTTCCTTATGGCTTTTGTAAGTTTTTAAAGGAATCTTTGATGCCGTACAAAGTTGAGAAGTCCTAAAAATACCAGAATGTTTTTGGCATTTTCAAGATGCATCCTCGATGTCATGGGGCTGAACTCCCACGGTGGCTTTGACCTGCCTTTCTCCTGCAGGGCAACGCCATCAAGACAGCCAAGTACAACATCTTCACCTTTCTGCCGCTGAACCTCTACGAGCAGTTCCACCAAATGGCCAACGTCTACTTCGTCTTTGTCATCCTCTTACAGGTGAGATGGGCACCAAGGTGAGAACAAGCGTGGGTGAGACTGTCTAGCAAAGAAGGGTTGTCTGGTGTGTAGAGTAGGGGACTCTGCTCTCAAAGGGTGTCAAGGACGCTGCTTTTCGGTGGTGTTCATGGTCTTCCATGAACTCTGAGGGGTTTTTAACCTCCATTAAGTTCAGTTACTTTAAACTGATTGGATTTGGATGGAAGCTAAACTCACGTAGACCACACCTAAACAGAAATCCTACCCTCAGTGACCCACGTGCATGTCACTTGTCCATTTTAAATAGAGGTGGAAACTCAACAAAACAGAGTAGACAGAGATGGTGATTTGATTTGCGAGATGGGTTCCTGCCATCCTCGGGCGCTGGCTGGGGAGTGGAGCTGGGAGCAAGGGGGAGTCACTCAGTCACCTAAATTGTCCCAAAGTGGTGTGAAAGTTGTGTCAGTGGTGTAAAATTCTCCTTCTCTAGGCCTTCCCCGAGATCTCCACACTGCCCTGGTACACTCTGCTGTTCCCCCTGAGCTGCCTTCTTACCATCCGGGGTCTACGAGACCTGATCGATGACATTGTGAGTACGAGTTGGAGTGAACGTTGTGAGCGTTGGGCATGGGTCCTGTGGGGCACGGTCAGCAGGACAGGTCCCTTTGCTGTAGGGAGATCTGAAAAGTTGGGAGTTGCTGTCATTCATCGCTCCTGAGGTGCCATCAACTCTACCATGTCCAAAACGCTTTCTATTTTCCGTTGGGAAGGATACGACTGGCCGGTTGCTTTCCTTGAGGTCTAGACCCTCATCTCTGTCGTCTTTACTCTCTTACCCAACGGCCGTATTCCCAGGTTGGTCCCTAGAAATACTTTGGGGGAATTTTGCCTCTTGATTCATCGGAATACATCTTCCGATCGCTCCAGAAAGTAGATCTTGCCCTGGCACTGAGGAGGCAGGTTGTGGCACTGAGAGGGTTGTTTCCATGAGACGAGGAAGCCTGGCATGGCCCATCCCTTTCTTTTTTCTCTCCTTTATGCAGGGCCGTCACCAAAGTGACAGAAACATCAACAGCAGGCCATGTGAAATCCTGTCTGGGAAGAGGTGAGGGGCTCTGGGGAGCTGTACCCCATGATTTCCAGCCCTGGGTGGAACAATGGATCGTCCGAGGTGCTGAGCATCCTTGAGTATAGCAACTGGGAAGAGTTTTGGTGGGAATGTCCCTGACTCTGCAAACTACCATCACCTCCCAGAACCTGCTGCGGGTCCAGCTGTAGGAACGATCGTATCCCAATCACAGGTCTAAAAAAGCCCTAATTTGCTGTTATAAGCTGGGAGGAAGGTTTCCTGGCCACCAAAGTTCCTCCAGATCTTCACATCTAACCCATGGAGTCATATTCCTGCTGTTGGTGCAGGGAAGGACCAACATTTCCCACCCACGGGCAGGGGACCGAAAGTCCCCGCCACTTGTAGGTACGGGGGACATCGATGTGACAAATGGGTCCTGGCCATCCCCGGTGCTCACCCACCCTTCTGCCACGCGGATGGGACCATGGTGGCAGAGGAACCAACAACCTGGAGACCCAGTTTATGCAAGAAGCTGGATGGAAACAGCCCCAGCCCCCCTTCCCACTGCTCTGCAAGGGTAAAAATTCACAGATACATCCCCCCCCCAAATTCTCCTGCAGCTTCCGCTGGCAGAAATGGCGTGACATCTGCGTCGGGGACATCGTCCGCCTGCGCAAGGAGAGCTTTGTCCCGGTGAGCAGTGCTCCGGAGCTGGCTGCGCGCTTGGGACAGCGGGGCGGGGGGGTAGGATTTTATCAAGGAGGTGCTCAGACAGGTTCTCTGTCCCCCCCTCTTTTGCTCTTCAAGGCTGACATGCTCCTGCTGTGCAGCTCGGAGCCCAGCAGCCTGTGCTATGTGGAGACGGCCGACATCGACGGGTGAGGAGAGGGGCGAGGGATCGCCATTGCCATGGGGGGAGAGGGGCAGGGACATCCCCGCCAGTGGCTGGAGCCTCCATCCTTGGGGACTCCCCTGGCATTGGGGGGGTGGGTCAGGCAGGGATCCTCTGAAAGCCAAACCTACAGACACCCTAGAGATGGGATTTGAGCCCCAAATCTTGAAAACGGGAGTACAGAAACACTTTGGAGGCTTCCAGAGAGCAGCCGGTGACCTCGGCCATCCCTCTCCATCTCTTGGCTCCCTCCCAGGCAGGCAGAGGAGAGCAGCTGCCCGTCCCTCCCGCCTCCATCCACAGGATGATTTAATGGCCGGGTCTCCAGGCCAGGGCTCTCTATCTGCGTGAGCGCTCAATGTCTGGCATGATAGGTCCCTATCTCACTTTTTGTTGCCATCACTCATGTTAATCACCCGATAATTAACGGCCATCTCTGTCCCATGGGACCAACAGCAGAATTAACATCTCTGGCATCCCCCAGGGTTGTTTTATTTTTCCCTCCCTGGCTCTTGTTCACAGGGAAACAAACCTGAAGTTCAGACAAGCCCTTCTGGTCACCCACCAGGAGCTGGTGAGCGAGGAGAGCATGGCTGCCTTCGATGGTGAGTCTCCCAGACGGGTGAGGATGCGGCCGTCACGCCAGGGTGGGATCAGTTCAGCCTCAGGACATCTCTGTCCCCTCAGCCACCAAGTTCCATCAGTCCAACGGGAGGTTGCACTTGCTCCTGCCTCCAAAGAGCCAAAGACCTTGTGTGGAGGCTCTTCCCCAGCAGGGTCATCTATCGGGGTTGTGCACCTTCCCCCTGCCCTGGAGCTTGATTTTCCCACTGGAATCAAGTGCTTGGCTCTCAAACTGAGCTCAGATCCTGGATCTTTTCCCCTTTGGTCCTCCATAGGATGCAGACTCTCCTCTAGATGTCCTGAGGATGGAGAGGGTTGTGTTTGTACCTCCTCCTCTACAGCCCAGTGCAGCTCCTGGAAGGAACACCCCCCAGCACTGCAGGGTGACCCTCCAGCTTAGCCTTAATTTGAGCCATCCATACCCCAACCGCACCTGGAGATGCCCTGAAAAAACCTGAACCTCTGCGAGATCGGAGAGGTGGGGGGAGAGGAAGGTCCTCTCGTTTCCCCTAAAGCCATCACCTGTATTGTGTCTCCTGCTTCAGGGCGAGTGACCTGCGAGGAGCCCAACAGCCGCATGCACACCTTCACCGGCACGCTGGAGTGGAGGGGCGAGACCTACTCACTCGACAGCGAAAGGATCTTGCTGAGAGGCTGCAAGCTTCGCAACACCGACATGTGCTACGGCTTGGTGATCTACGCAGGTGGGTGCCTAGGCCCAGGTCAGAAAGGGCAGAAAACACCCAATTCCCAGGGATTTTAAGCTACCCAAGCGCTTCTGGCATCAGCAGGTCCTGTTCTCAGCTGATACAAAGTGGGAGGACCTGTCGCTGTAACCAAGACCCCAGAAGTTTGTCCCAAGCTTTGCTGGTGTTGGTCTCACTGGGAGGGAGGCGGTGTGGTGGTACCAAACCTCTGCCCACCCCAGGTTATATTTTGCCTGCATCACATCCCGGAGCCACTTTGTGGCCTCTTGCGCTTTGTGGCTCAGTGCAGCCAAGAGCTTGGCCATGGGTAGCTGTGGGTTGGGGAGAGGGTAAGATGTGGTGCCAGCAGCACACCTGCGAGTGTGCAGCCACGGCTCCATTAACCACCGATCAAGGGATGACGTCCTCTGGGGTCTTCAGAGGTGGGGAGATGTTGTTAAGGGAGGAAACCAGCATCACGTAGCTGCAAGTCAACCTTCTGGGGGCTGTGGACTTGCATTTTGACTTCTAAAATGTTTCCCGTCCAGGATTTGATTCCAAAATTATGAGGAACTGTGGAAAGATCAAGAGGAAGAAAACCAAGCTGGACCGCATGATGGACCGGCTGGTGATCATAGTGAGTGTGGTGCAAACACCTCTTGCCCTGGCCCTCTGGCCTCTTAGCATTGCTCACAAGTCTTCTCGTGAGAGGCTGCTCGCTTGGGTGATGCTGATTTTCTTAAGCTTGTAATATTTTGCTCAAAATGTCTTGGGTTTAACATGTTACGGGCAAGTACCAAGTGATGCTCCTAGGAAGTGGCAGTTGCTGGGTCTGGAGCAGGCTGCATGGCGGCTGTGTGGCTTAAACTCTGGACCCTGGCGGCTCTGAGTTTTTGGCTCTAGAGCAGCTTCTTGGACCAGCCTGTTTCAAACCAGGGAGCGGGAGTATTGGGGATCTCCAGCCCCTCCTGGTCTGCTCTACTCATCCGTAACCTCACAGGTCCAAGGGGGTGCTTTGTGCTGAGGGACCTGCAGGCTATGACTTAGCATGGAGCAGATGGAGGACACGGGAAGGAGGAGCCTGTCTCTGGGAAGCAAAGCAGCACGGTCATCACAGTGAATTGGATGGTTCTTGTTCTGGTTCCTTGGACTGGGTGTCACCACTTCTCAGATTGGACATGAACGTTCCTCTATTTGCTGGTGTCCTGGTTTCGGCTGGGACAGGGTTAACTGTGTTCCCAGCAGCTGGGAGAGGCTGGTTTGGGTCTGTGCTGAGGAGAAGCTGATCACACACTGATGGGCAGAGCTGCTGCCAGGACACTCAAGGACTTTCCAGCTTCTCTGCTGTGCCCGTGGCTGCAGGGGCAGGAGGAGCTGGGAGGGAGCACAGCCCCAGGGACCAGCCCAGGATTCGACCTCAGGGTTAGGGCTGAGACCAAACTGGCCGATGGTCTGTTCCATCCCATGACCGGCACGGCCAGGGGATAGATGGGGGAACTGTCTAGAAGTTCTTTCTCCAGGCTGGCTCTCTCTGGGTGCTCCACGTTGTCTGCCTCTGGGTCGTTTCTCTCTCAGGGTCCTCTTGGTCTCTTGGACAGGGACACCTTTCTGCGGGTTTACAGCTCAATGACACGAGCAATCTGGAAGGGGCGATGGTTGGTCCTAGGAAAGGGTCTGGAGGGCTCTGTGTGATGGCACACTCTCATCCTGCCTTCCAAACCTCAGATCTTCCTGCTGCTGTTGGTCACGTCGCTGTGCCTTGCTGTTGCCTCGGGGTTCTGGGCCAGGATGTTCCAGGAGAAGCACAGCTACCTCTCTGCTCTCTACAAGCACACGACTCCTGCCCAGCAGGCCTTCTTCAACTTCTGGGGCTTCACCATCCTCCTGAGCATCATCATACCCATGTCCATGTATATCACGTAAGAACAACTGACCTTGCAAGTCATTAGGGATCAGAACCTCACTGCTTGCCCTTGGCCGTCATCTGGCACCTGGGTGTGCAGCCACAAAACGGGGCCGCACAGAAGATCCAGCTGTGGTCCTGAGCAAGTCATTCCCCTGTGTTCCCTTAGCCATAGGAGGGTAAGGGTGGATGGAGGGTGTATCTTACAAACGTTGATGATGTGCTTTGAGATCTTCTCAGAAGAAAACTGGAAAAGAGATGCAAAGCCACGTGCTGATGTTAGAAATAGTGGGGAGGCTGAGGATGAGGTGGATGAAGGTGGCATTTCCTCACCGAGCAGCAGCAGGGTGGGGAAGAGAAGGGCACAGCCCACACTTTGTGCTGGAAGAAGCAGTTCCCAAATTTTTCGGCCCTTCACTGAATCTCCAGATGGATGGATTTTGTCATTAAAGGCCAGATTGACAGAGGGGAGCCCAGCTGCCTGGGGCCCAGGGGGCTCTCAGTCTGGTGCAATGAACCTTCTGGAAAACAGGCCACCAGCAATGAAAACCTCTAGCTTCCCTCAGACTCAGAGCAAGAAGAACCGGGTGGGGAGTTCCCCTCTGCCTTTCCTTCCCGTGTCAGATCCCCCAGGCCCCCGGGATGTCGGTAATGCCATCTCCTTCCCCAGCGTACGTTTTCTTCTATCCCTAGGTTTGAATTCATCTATCTGGTGAACAGTTGCTTTATCAACTGGGACCTGGAAATGTATTACGCTGCCAAAGACATCCCAGCAAAAGCCAGAAGCACCAGCCTCAATGACCAGCTCGGCCAGATCGAATATATCTTCTCGGACAAGACTGGCACCTTGACACAAAATGTCATGAGCTTCAAGAAATGCTGCGTCAACGGGACCATCTACGGTAACTTTTGGTGGACACAGGTTTGCAGAGACTCAGGAGTGAGGCAGACCTTGAACTTAGGCCACTTTGGTTCTTTCCACTCCTCCTGGCTTGCTAGAGAGCTTGGGGCACGTGATTGATCTTGGTGGACCACGGAGATGGGCAGAAGCTGTCCTCCCGTGCGAGGACAGGCTGAGAGAGTTGGGGGTGTGCAGCCTGGAGAGGAGAAGGCTCCGGGGAGACCTTCCAGCACCTCCCAGTGCTGAAAGGGGGCTCCAGGAGAGCTGGGGGGGCTCTGGATCAGGGGGTGCAGGGACAGGCCCAGGGGGAAGGGTTTGAAGCTGCAAGAGGGGAGATGGAGATGAGATGTGAGGAAGAAATGTTTTCCTGTGCGGGGGGTAGAGGCAGTGATAAAAGGGAGAAAGAGATCTGGCAAAGTTTTTACGCAGGAATAAAACCAATTTTCCCCTGCCTGATGTACCGTGTTGTACCTCTGCAATAGCAGCATCGCCGTCATCCTGCCAGGCTCTGGCCAACTGCAGTCTCCCGGGAAACTCGGGTGAATTTTTAACATTAAAAATCTGTCAAAAGTCTGAACAGCCCAAGAGCCAAGTAAGTCAAACCTGGATCTCCTGACGGAGCCTGGCTCATGTCCGACACCGAGCAGACGCTGAATCCCCATCCCTTTCTGCCAGTCCTTTTTCCCTTCTAGACAAACTGCCCGACACCCCCACTAGTGATGCTCTCCGCCAGCTCTCTGTTAATTGAATTCTTTTTATTTTGGCAGGTCCAGGCACAGGCCATGAGAACAAACAGCCACGGGTGCGTAACTCCTCTTTCCCATGTACCGTGGGGCCAGACATCGCTCCTCACTAGGGCCAAACCCACGGCAGCAGGCTCAGCCTGTTGTTCTGGAGCAGAGCTCGCTTACAAACGGGGTCCCGTGCCGTAAGACAGCAGCACGTATTTCCTTGGGCTGGCAAGTTTGCTAGTTCTCAGCTGCCAGTTTAGACCTTGTTCCTCTGTTCTTTAAAATAATGCAGTTCTCATTATTTTTTTTTATTCCCAACCTTTTTTATACTCACCCCCTTGGTGCAGGCAGTGCAAAGCTCAGCTCACGGACTCCAAATTGGCTCAGATCGTGCCACCCTGCATTGCAACCCAGCAGCATCCCCGATCAATGCAGAGCCCTGTGCCCACTGTCCCGGGTGCCTGCAGCCTGCCTGTGCCTTTTGCAGGGCTCGGGGTTGACCTGGAGCCACCACGGGGAGAAGAAGTTGGATTTCTGTGATGCGACGCTGCTGGAAGCTGCCCAGCGGGACAGCGACCCCGTGCTGCGGGAGTTCCTGAGGCTGCTGGCCCTCTGCCACACCGTCATGGTGGAGGAGAAGGGCGGTGCGTTGGCCGTGGTGGTTGGCGAGCTCGGAGTGGGGTCAAGCTGCTGTTTGAGGCATCGAGGCCGTGATGGGTTTCTCCATCACCCAGCAAAGCTCTGCTGTGGGGGGAGCTGGTGGCGTGAGAGCCCGCGGATGCTTTGTGCCATGGTCCTGGCATCACGCATGCGTCCATTTGGGTTTGTTTTAGAGAAAATTAGTTAGAACAGAAGCACCGGGGGATAATTCATCCCTGTTTAGGCACTTGTCTTGCCTGGGGCAACAAGCAGAAATGACGAGACGCGTAGGACTGAGTTTGGACTTTAGGGTGCCCGCAGATGATATTGGTGCTGGGCAAGAACAGGGTGTTTCAGATGTCCAAGAGATGCTCAGCTGAGGGTGTCCTGGTCTAACCTCCTCTGCAGACCAGCTGGTTTACCAGGCAGCTTCACCGGACGAAGAAGCGCTGGTGTTGGCAGCCAGGAACTTGGGGTACGTCTTTCTGGCCCGAACGCAAGATACCATCACCATCAGCGAGCTGGGGAGGAAGAAGACGTACAAAGTGCTGGCCATGCTGGACTTCAACAGCGACCGCAAGAGGATGTCTGTCCTGGGTGAGCGGGGTGGGGTGTCTCCGGGGGTCCCTTCCATACTCAGCCCTACAAGGGATGGCACCGGGATGGCCGCGATTGACCGCAACTGGCACAGGGGCTCCTAAGGATCGTCCTGGTCATCCCTGTGGTTTCCCTTGCCCTGATACCTGGGTGAAGGCAACCCAGATGGGTTTGAGCAGCCAAGAGAGAACAAGTAGATCAGGGGCCATTGCTGTCCTTTCCCTCCCTCCCAGTGCGAGACCCCCAGGGCACAATCCGGCTCTACACCAAGGGGGCTGACACCGTCATCCTGGAGAGGCTGCAGAGGCGAGGGCCCAATGAGACCTTCACTGAGATGGCGCTGGATGTGAGTCCCACGCCAGCCTGGGGTGGAAATTGCTGGTCTCCCTGCTGCTGGCTTTAGGCTGGGTGTCCTGGGGTCCCCTGCTGCTCTTTCTCACTCTGGCTTTAGGAATTTGGTTCTTCGTTCTTCCTTCTGCTCTAGGAGCCTCCCCTGCAGATGGGACAGGGGCTAAGAGGGCGTCAAATCCACCTTTGGTGTTCTGCCTGGACCAGTTGCATTGCAAGGATGCTCATGGGGATGCTGTAGGATGGGGGAGGGAGTCAGAGGGAGACCCTTATATCCTGGAAGGTCTCTGGCTCTGCCTGTGGGAGCATCGCGGCTGGCTGGCGTGATGCCCTGGTCTACCGTGAGAGGCATCCTGGTCGAGGGAAGAGAAACCTGATGTCTCATCTCTGCAGCGCTTTGCTGAGGAGACACTGAGGACTTTGTGCCTGGCCAGCAAGGAGGTGAGCGAGGCAGAGTACAGCGAGTGGAGCAGGAGGCACCACGAGGCCAGTGTCCTGCTGCAGGACCGCGCACGGGAGCTGGACAAGCTGTACGAGGAGATGGAGCAGAACCTGCAGGTGGGATGAGGCTGGGGTTTAGAAGGAACCATCTCTGCTGGTCCCACAGAGGGCAGGAGGGGGGGTTCAGCTCTCCGGGATGTCCAACCCAACACCCATCCCCTGGGTGGAAGGGCAGGTTGAATTCCCCACAGAGGGTGACTTTGTGACATGCCAGTAGATGCTGGGTGAGATATCTGTCAGGTTGTGTCCACCCATGGTCAAGGACCCCGGCTGGATCCAGGAGCAATTCCCACCTCTGCATCCGGCCCTGCCCCATGTCAAGACACCCCCTCACCCTCCTTCCAGCTGCTTGGGGCCACAGCCATCGAGGACAAGTTGCAAGATGGAGTCCCCGAGACCATCCAGCTGCTGAAACTGGGCAACATTAAAGTGTGGGTGCTCACGGGAGACAAACAAGGTCAGTGGAGGCAACCCTCACCTTCTCCCTGAACCAGAGAAGAGAAATGAGGCCCTGGGAGTGGGCAACAACCAGGTTCTGCTGTTCCCTTTGATAAAAGATCATAGGATGTCCCACAGATCATGTCACCCATGGGGAAACTGAGGCAGGGGAAGCTATCTGAGTGATGGAGCAGAGCCCCCAGCTGCCCACCGAGGGTTGGGAGCTGTCCCAGGATGAGGGAGGGCAGCCCCATGTGGCCGTCAGCCGTTGACACCCGCATGTTGCAGAGACCGCCATGAACATTGGCTACGCGTGCAAGCTGCTCACGGACGACATGGAGATCCTGGAGGAGAAGGAGATCAGGTGAGGAACCGTGACCTCCTGGCTCAGGATGTTGTTGTCCCCACTGAAGACACCCGAGGGCACAGGAACCTGTGCAGGGCAGGCAGGGCTCGGCTCTGCCAGAGATGCTTCTCCTTCCCCATCCCATCATCCGCTGGTGCTTTTCCAGTTCTCCCAGTCTGTTCCTGCCCCTACAGCATTCTCTCCCTTGGCAGGTTTTGACCAGAAAGCGCTCACGCTGTCACTCCAGCCTCTAAACCCCAGGGACAGTGGCTGATTTCTGACATCAGAGACCCCTTGGGGGCCCCTCTCCGTCCTCCCTGTTCCCACCCCTGGGTACCAGCCCCATCTCCCTGGGGCTGTCTCTGACATGGCAAAGGCCAACTGTAGGTCTCAGTGGGAGCCAGGCAACACGCCCAGTGTCCTCAGCTCAGTTCCCACTGCCCCTTCCTCACACAGCGAGATCCTCAAGGCTTACTGGGTGACCAACAACAACGTCAGTGGCAGCAGGGATGCCCTGTGCAGTGGCCACCTCTCCCAGCAGCGCCCGGAGCCTTCGCGCCACAAGAAGAGAGCTCTCATCATCAGCGGGGACTTCCTGGTAAGGTGGCACTTGGATGCTCTCCTCTGGTCCCTGCCCCATGGCTACTGAAGAGCTGGGTGGCACCAGCCACAGTGGAGGTGATGGTCCTCCTGCCCAAGGGGTGGGAAAAGCCCGTTTTGGGATGGAGAATGAAGAGTGGAGAGGGGAATGACCTCGTACCCATCATGGGGTGTTGCAGGGGCTTTGACCACATGTTCCTGATTGGTCCTCTGGGCGGGTAATCGCACGGTCTTCTGGACATACTGGGACAAACTGGTCTCATGGTCACAGTGCCTGCTGTGTGATGAACTTGGAGAAACTGGGGTTGGTTTTTTGTAGCACCTACAAGACTTAAGAGCATTGTTGAGGAGCTTGTGGCCCTCAAGCTATGGGTGAAAGTCCCAACCCTGTGTGATCTCCCCCCTAAGGACAAAATCCTCCACACGGGAGAGGTGCTGAAGGAGAAGAAGGGGCGGCTGTGGCGGCGGCTGGCTTGCTGCGGGGCTCCAGGCTCAGAGGAGCTGGGCAGTCTGGTGGAGAAAGCTTTCGTGGACTTGGCCACCAGCTGCCAGGCAGTGATCTGCTGCAGGGTGACCCCCAAGCAGAAAGCCCTCATCGTGCAGCTGGTGAAGAAGCACAAGAAGGTCATCACGCTGGCCATCGGCGATGGGGCCAACGACGTCAACATGATCAAAAGTGAGGCTCGGGGCAGGGGGGAGTGTGGGTTTTGGCTGGTGAGGGGGGATGTGCCTTGTCTGCCATCTCCACCGCCTCACCCCTTCCTTTGTGGCAAGGAGCCATGAGGGGAACCCCCAAACCAGTTCCCCACGTTTCAGTGCTGGGAGGGGACCGAGAGGCACAGGACCAGCCTGGGACAAGGGCCAGGTGGACCACTTCCTTCAGCAGCGGGGATGAACCTTGATGACACTTTAAGCCCCAACCTGGGCAGCTGGAAGAGACCTCTCTGTCCCCCTCCAGCAGCCCCGACACGGAGCTGTGCTCTCCGCATGCCCAGCCGTGCCTGGCATGTCCCTCCCGCAGCCGTGGCACACGATGGAGGGAGCATCTTCCCATTGCCCATCATACCTGGATTCGCCCTCTGCCCATCAGCCTGGGGGCAATCCACAGGGAATTCAAGGACACGGCTTCCCAAAAACCCCCCAACCTGTGTCTCACACCCTCCTGTCCTCTGCAGCCGCTGACATCGGGGTGGGCATCAGTGGACTGGAGGGCATGCAAGCCGTGCAGTGCAGCGACTACGCCCTGGCGCAGTTCTCTTACCTCCAGCGCCTCCTGCTCGTCCACGGCCGCTGGGCATACCTCCGCATCTGCAAGTTCCTCCGCTACTTCTTCTACAAAACCTTTGCTGGCCTCATGGCCCAGGTCTGGTTCGCTTTCCACAACGGATTCACGGCTCAGGTGAGGGATGCTGCCGTCAGCAGGGCTCGCATCCATCCGATGGAGGTCTGCACGCCAGTATTTCAACCCCTGGCTGAGGAACCTGTGCAGGTCTCGTGCCTGGTGCCGCCTAATGGGCACGTGTCCATGTCGCCTCTCTGGTCTCCTTTCTCCCTTGCCCTGGTAACTGGGCTGTCCAGTTTTTTGGTGCTGCCTGGCTGAGGTGCAACTGGTTTTCTACTTTTTACCTGGCTGGGTTGGGAAAAGCACCCTGGGGAGATCTGGGATGTCCTTGGGAGCTGCAGCTCAGTCTCGGACAGACGCAGGGAAAGATCCCATGTGATTTTAAGCTGGTTTCCCCCAAAATCAGAGCTTTCATCCCAAGGAACATCAGTGTGACTTGACCCCTCACTGTGTGGGTCTAGCCCCCTGTCTCTGCAGCACAGCCCCACAACCTGGGGGTCTACAACCCCACCTGGTTGTAGGTAACATGAGGCTGATGCAGATCCTGGGGCAAGTCCATGGGGATTTCCCCAGCATTCGGATGTGAGTCTCTTGGACTCACCCTGGTGCCTGGGAACCATTTCTGAGTCTTTCCAAAGCACCACTGAGCTCACAGCTGCTTTCTTCTGCCTTCTAGCCTCTGTACGATGGCTGGTTCCTTGCACTCTACAACATTTTCTACACCGCCTTCCCCATACTGTCCGTGGGCCTTCTGGAGCAGGTACAGGTTCACCAGGCTGCATCCAGCCCCTCTGCCTGGAGGTTGCATCCTCAGCCCAGCAGTCACTGCACCCCATCTTTGTGGTGGGACGTGGTGCCAAGCGGCTCGACGGGCATTTGAAGCTTGCCACGGGTCCTGGGGTGCCTCTGTTCCCCATCACCTCAGAGCAAGCAGGTGGAGGAGTCAATGGTCCATTGACTCATTGAACATGGGTTAGTGGGTTGGGTGGTGTTAGGTTGACGGTTGGACTTGATGATCCTTGAGGTCTTTTCCAACCTTAATGATTCGGTGATTCTATGATTGCAGCAATTCCAAAGGGTGCGTTGGGTGGGGTGCCCCAATCGGGCCCCCCAGCGTGGGTGGGGAGGGTGATGCTTGGTGTCGTCCTGGCAGGATGTGAGTGCCAAGAAGAGTCTGGAGTTTCCTGAGCTCTACGTGATCGGGCAGCAAGACGAGCTCTTCAACTACCGCATTTTCGGTGTCACCCTCCTGCACGGGGTCAGCACCTCGCTTGCCAGCTTCTACATTGCGCTCTGGGCCTTTGAAGACCGCGTTGGCAGCAAGGCTGTTGGTGACTATGAGTCCTTCGGTGTCACAGTGGCCACGTCGGCACTGCTGTCGGTCATCATGGAGGTGAGCACCAGTCTGCCCTTCCCCATCCTGGCCCAGGGGTGGATGTTCAAGGACCACAGCCAGCCTCAGCCCTGGGGTCTCTGCCACCATCCCAGCAGCTTCATGGCTGTGGGAGGATCTCCCTTGGAACAGGAGGAGAATTCAAGATGAGTGGATAAATGAAGAGGGTCCCCACAGCCTCCATGAGATGCCATGTGCTCTAACCTTGTCCCTGTAGATCATCCTGGACACCAAGTTCTGGACAGCATTGTCCTTCCTGATGGTCACAGCCAGCCTGATGCTCTTTTGCCTCTTCTCCTTCCTGACCCAAAGCATTGACGCCTTCAGGATAGCTCCTGCCGTCTTCCGCTTCCCAGGTGAGGTGCTCTGGGGACCCCCATGGTCCTTCCCTTCCCCAAGGAGGGGAGCTCAACCTGGGCTTGGTCCTACCAGCTGTCTCCCACCTCGCAGATCGTCTCTTTGTCACCCTTTCTTGATCTCGCTGTCTGGATTGTTGACTCCAGTTGAGGTGCCCTCTCCTCTTTAGACCCCTCAGCACCTTTGTGGGTGGGGTCCTGTCCCGCAACAGTGGTTCCCTCTGACCACCTTCCTTACATCCCCACTGACTTCTTGCATGGACAGATGCCAGCCAGAACGCCCTGACTGACCCCTACGTCCTGCTGGTGGTTCTGCTGTCCCTGGTCGTGAACACCATCCCCTCGCTGGCTGTCCACTCGTACCACGCCATTGCGGGCAAAACCACCATCCAGCAGGTGAGGGCTGCAGGGGCTGGCATGGGGAGGGGTCTGCCTCCCACCGGTGTCGGTGTCCGGGGCTGGCCAGGGCGCTGCTGGTGATGGGAAGGGTGAGGACCCCCAGGGAAGCCACTCCCTGGTCTGTAGCGATGGGATGTCACCTTTCCTTGGTGGCACCGCTCAGCTGGTAGTGGTCTCTCATGACATTGATGCCCAAGCCAAGCTCCAGGGCCCCCTCCCCAAATCGGGGAAGCCCTGAGATAAGAGACCTGCTCCAGCTCTTGGAGAGGGTCTGCTTTTGGATGCAGTAAAGAAGTGCCCCCCAGGCACCGGGGTCTGGTGCAGGTCTTGGTACCACCCTGAGCCCCATTGGGGTTGTGGGTCACCCTTTGCTGGTGGTACAGAGAGGTTGGTTGAGATTGTGCTCCAGAGCTCTGGGAGCTTCAAATACCCCCGTGAGGGTCCCCACTTTATGCATCCCATCACCTCAGGTCATGTTGGAGCTGGGAGCCAACCCGTGTCTGGGTGGAGGGCGTCCCTGCTCTCCCTGCCTGTCCCCCTTGGGTGAGGGCTCACCTGGGGGTGCCCACAGCCCTGATTTCCCGTCTCCTTGCAGAAGATCTGCCGGAAGGCCAGGCGGGCACCGGAGCCCCCGGTGGAGCTGCGTGCCCACGTCCCCCGCGGTTCCTTCCACCGCCGCTCCAGCTACGCCTTCTCCCACCAGGAGGGCTACGCCGGCCTCATCACCCGCGGGGACAGCCTCCGTGCTGGGGGCACCCGCTGTGCCGCCCCCCGGCTCCTGCGCCCAAAGACCCCCCCGGCTCTGTCTCCCATCCCCAGCCCCTCTGCATAGCCACTGTGACCAACCTGGGACAGAGGAGGTGCCACCAAGGCACAGCACTGGTTGGCTCCCTCATTTTATGGGCATTTTTCTAATCTTATTTGGATGGTTTTGGGGTGTGGGCAGCCCCTGTGGGTGCAGAGGGGCTGGCCCAGCCTGGGGGGCTGCTGCTCTGGGTGCTGAGCCCTGGGACGTGGCTCCACCTCTCCCACACCGTGTGAGCCGTGGGCTTTGCAGGACCATGAAAAACCACCGCCGTGCTCGGCCCCTGAGACACCCTGGCTGGCCCCCCAGCCCCCTTCCCTCGGCTGAGCCCCCTCGGAGCCAGGACTTCCTCCTGCCTGAGGCTGCTCCTGCTCCAGGCTGGACCCACAACCAGCCCCAGGCTCTTTATTCCACCTCTGAATTAATAAAATGCCCCGAGGTAAGACCAGCAGTGGGGCTGGGTGGTGGGTGCAGCCCCTCACCCCCGCTGGGGGCCAAGCTGCAGTGGCTGTATGAAGACCCTCATCACGTTTTCCCACGGGTGGAAGGAGCGGGGGGCAAAGCCAGTCCCCTCCCCACGCAGGGCTGGACCCGGCACCTCTGGCTTTCACGTGCATCAACCCAACAGATCGGACTTGAGCAGCATCATTTTAAAACGCCCCCGATTTTCTGGAGGAGGACCTATGTCTGAGTGATTCCTCGCAGGTTTTTTTCTCCAGCCCAACCAGCCCCATTTCTTGCAGCCTCTCATCGCTCCCCAGCAGCTCCCCTTCCTTGTCTTTGCTGTCCCTGCGGGAAGTGCACACAGAGGTGGGGCAGGGATGGGGAACAGCCCTGAGGAGAAGGGTTTGGGGGTGTCGGTTGATGAGAAGCTGAACACAAGCCGGCAATGTGCGCTGGAGCCCAGAAACCAACCGTGTCCTGGGGCATCCCCAGCAGCGTGAGCAGCAGGGCGAGGGAGGGGACTGTCCCCCTCTGCTCCGCTCTGGTGACCCCCCTGCAGGGCTGCACCCAGCTCTGGGGTCCTCAGCACAGGACAGACACGGAGCTGCTGGA
>WKFP01014130.1:578556-600144 GCA_011057875.1 Pterocles orientalis | reverse complement strand
CTGGAGCAACTTGAGGCCGTTTCCTCTTGTCCCATCACTTGTTCCTTTAGAGCAGAGCCCAGCACCCCCCTCACTGCACCCTCCTTTCAGGCAGCTGTAGAGAGTGATGAGGTCTCCTCTCAGCCTCCTCTTCTCCAGACTGAACCCCCCCAGCTCCCTCAGCCGCTCCTCGTCAGCCCTGTGCTCCAGACCCTTCCCCAGCTCAGTTGCCGGTGAGGAGTGCAAAGGAAGGAGAGGATTGGAAAAGCACCTGTGTGGAGGCAGGAATCAGCCAGAACGTGTGAACCAGACAGAAGGAAAATTAGACCATTCCTGTTGGCAAGCCTAGGGAGGTGAAGGAGGCAGGGAGGGAGACACTCAGATGTTGTCTTCATGGCGGCTGTGCTGGTGCCCACACAGAAGGAAAGTACGGGAAGTTCAGATTCTGGAGGTTTTTTCCTCTGTTCTGTTTCACACATTAAAAAAAAAAAATCCAAAACCAACCAGTAAGAAAGAAGTTGCGGTATGGAAGATGTCCTTGCCTAAAATGTGTCTACCATTTAAAAACGCTGCTACTAAAAAGCGGCACTTCTTAGCATGGGCTTTGTGTCAGTGTGCACACGTATGTGCCCTCAAAGGAACTGAAGCCATGTCAGAGAGAGGGAAGATTTTCTGTTTATTTTTAATAAGATGGTACTTGATTATTTGTACCCTCAAGTGTGCAGTCTTCAGTAGAAATGTCTGTAGCACAAGGACTGTTGTGCTGGATTGAGCTGAGGCGCTGGTGTGTGAATGCGTAACTTCAAAATTCAGATGACTGTCTCACCCTTAGCGTTTTGGTTTGTTATATATCATCGCTAATTTTTCTCTCAGAAAGCATTTCAAGTGCACCTAGAAGAAATCTTGGAGATCTGAGGTATTTTATTTTGAACGTTGACAACTTTTTGCTGATGGATAAAGTGAGAAGCGTTAGTTTAAATTGAGCAGTGAAAAACCAGAGTTTATCCTTTAACTCACCCTTCAAAATGGGTTCAACTGCTTACCTTTGTCACTTCTCTTCATCCCTTTGTCTTACTTTGCTTTTCAGATTATCAGTTTATTAAATGTCTTCACACCACAGAAATCTCTGGAGGAGTTCCAGGACGTGTAAGTAGCAACAGGCATAAACTGAAGCTTTAGAGACGTGTGGGCCATTGCTGTGTACCTTGAATGCAATAACTCGGCAGAATACAAGGGTTACGGCCCCTCTGAAGAAGATCATGCGTAGTCTAGACTGTGGGTAGACAGATAATCTGCGTTCCCATATTGAGATCGCTCTTGACACTTATGATGTGCCAAATATTAAGCCTGCTGGAGACTCTTCTTGAGGGCATTAGTGTGTCTGCACTTGCCTTCCCGTGCAGTAGTGAAAAGGGCCTGATTTGGGGTTATTAGTTTGCTTGGGAAATGGTGGTGGATGTGCAACTCCCTGGGGCATGCGAGGTTTTGAAATGTGGCGCTTCACTCTGTTCTGATTTTGGTATACGGATTTTCTGCATAATATGGTCACTGCAGACTTGTGCAGAGCGGAGGAGGTGACTAGAGCTGGAGAGAAGACAAGGTGCCCAGCTCACATCGAGATGGAGAGCTAGTCTTTGCCCCAAAGTTTGAGAGTCCTTTAACGCAGCGTTACAGTTATGAGTCAGCTGTGCTTGTGAGATGTCCCGTAAGAGATGAGCTGATGTGTTTAACATACCAACTTACCTCTGAAGGGGATTGGGTCCTGCTGAGGTTGGCCGCGAAGCTTATTTACCAGAAGCGAAAGCCCAATTAGTTGTAATAAGAATTGTGTGAAGTCATGCAGTCTTTGGAGGATTTTTGAAGACGTTTTGCATGGGGATGCGTATTTTAGCCTCTCGGATATCTCTGCCGCTCTCCGATTCCCACGTGTACTGTGGTAGCCATTCCTCGTAATTGCCAAAGACCAAGCAGCCGTGTCATTTGGTGCTGGTGGCTCTTCTGTTTCCTGCCCATTCCAGTGTCATGCTGCATGACTGCCCATGTAGGGTACAGTGTCTACCATGGGGAATGTACCAAGAAAGGGGCCAGCAATCCACCCGTTTTGCTGAGATGCTAAAAACCCACTGTCACTGCAGCGAGCTGGTGCAATGAGAAACCACCACCACCATCGCCCAGTTGGGAGCGGACCCTACGCTAAGCCAGTCTCCAGCCACGTTACTCCCAGTCAGCAGAATTTTGAAGCGGGAAAAGGCATTGTTACTTATTTGAGATGATGCTGTGGTTCCTCGTCAATAGAGGCAATAACCCCGTGCCTTTGCTTTTTCCCTCAGTTACCTGGTGATGGAGTTGATGGATGCCAACCTGTGCCAGGTCATTCAGATGGAGCTTGACCATGAGCGAATGTCTTACCTGCTGTACCAAATGCTCTGTGGTATCAAGCATCTCCACTCTGCAGGAATTATTCACAGGGTAAGGGGACTTGGGTTTGAAACTTAAGGCAGCGTATGACATCATGATGAAGATTTGAGAACCCACTTGAGTTTCTGGTGTACTGTGGAGCAAAGCCCTGTCTCCCTGTAAAATGACTCCAAGCTTATGTTATAGCCCTTCCCCATAGCAGGGTGGATTCATGCTTGTGTTAAGAATGAGATTATTTGTGAACTTAATCAGACAAAAGTAATAACAAGCACTGGAAATCATCAGAGTGGTTATGATCTAACACCAGTGGGCTCCTGCTATCCAAGTAAAGCCCCAAAGTAAGTATGCTGAGTTAGAAATCTTGCAGGAAGGATTGCTAGAGAGTTTTGCTGTGTATTTACAAGTATTTCTGATAGTAACCGTAAGTGTCAGAAGAATAAAAAAATATTGGAAGGGTCACTTCAGATATCGGTCCAGATCACCGCTGTGCCTAGCTTTGGGAAGGACGATCACATCTCTTCTCGCTGTCTTTTACAGGACTTAAAACCAAGTAATATTGTGGTAAAATCTGACTGCACGTTGAAGATTCTGGATTTTGGACTGGCCAGGACCGCAGGGACTAGCTTCATGATGACGCCGTATGTGGTGACACGTTACTACAGAGCACCAGAGGTCATCTTGGGAATGGGCTACAAGGAGAACGGTAGGGCTGCGATTTCATAGCAGGTGCAGGGCGACCTGACGTGTGAGGTCTGCCTTACACAGAAAAAGAAAACCTGAGAGAACATGACATCTCAAATTGAAAAGGCAGGTCATTTAGAGCAGTTTCTGACTGTTGTGTACCGCAGCCACAGAACGTACCTGGGGTATGATGGTGACTTTATCAGTGTGGGGTTGCAGAATAATGAGAAACCTGTTCTTAGAGATGGTTGACCTTAACAAATACAGTTAACTCCTTCTGATCAGCGTGTCTTTGCCTTCTGTGGCTGTGGAACAGCATGGGAACCGCTGGGTTTGCTAAACGAGTGATGTGTTGTAAACTTCAGCCTGGGTCTCTGAATTGTTTGGGGGAAGAAGAGGTACAAGCTGAAACAGGGAGTCATAGCCCTTCCAGAATTTCTCCCCAGTCAGATCTGAATTTCAGGAAGGGTTTCTGTCTTTATGATAGATTTAACTCAAGTCCCAGCTTTTGCTAACAGGTTTCATGTGGTCCAGAGCTAGGTATCAATTTTGCAGTTTGAGCCTTTTTTAAAAAACGGAAAGTAGAGCTGGAGAGAAGAGGAAAAAGCTGAAGCTAAAACCCCATCCATCTGATTTGTATGTAATCTCTCGAGATGTAAATAGGATTTTGCTCTGCATGGTCTGTGAGGGATCTGCAAAGATGGTGAAAAGCAGGTGGGGGGGTGCTCACTAGAGAGAAGCAGGTAAGGAAAAATCCCCATTTTGCAGGAGATGAAGGGGAAACTTGATAAGTGGTCCTCAGTTTGTAACTAAACTGAGAATCGCACCTGGGTGCCAAGCAGACCAGCCAGGAAAGGGGGGGGATACAACACATAGTGGAGAAGAATCCACTATGACTCCAATTCTGCTGTCAAAAGCTGCCACTTGTCCGTTTGCCAAGGAGACTTTTCAATAACAAAGACAGCAAACGTCAAAACCAGGAGTTTATTAAAAAGCCTCCTACTTAATTTACATTGAAGAGGCTAACTAACCTGTGGGATAACTTTTACTAACAGCCAAATGCACCCTGTAAAGGGCAGTGAAACTTCTTTTGGTAGCTGATTCCACGCCTTAAATAAGAATAAAGGCATAATCATCCAATCCCTTCTAAAATTAAGAAGTCTCTGCATGAATTATTTGTAATGCTTACAGCACACAATTTAATATGAAAGTCTAAAAAGTAGAGAATTATTAAGCAGAGTCTAAGCGTACACAATAATTTCTGAAAAAGGGATAATCTTTGCAATTGATATTTTCAATAAGCACCATTAGAAAGTTGAACTAGGCTCAGCGTGCTTTAGATAGCTTGGTCAATATCCAGAGTTCCTTCTATGGTGAAATGAATTATTGTGCATTTATTTTTTTTTCTCTCCAGACATTTAGTAGATGATTACCATTGTTGTTAGTATTGTCCCTGAAAGGACAAAGAAAGCACTTGCTTTTCACACAGTTAAAATCGCACCAAGCCAAAGTTATACACGCTTTTACGATGAAGTACACAGCTGGGAAGGCACTAAGAATGTTTGCCACGTCCAAAGGTCTTGATGAAATGCCCACTGAAGTTAACACAGAGACTTCCTTTGACTTCCCTGGGCGATGAATCTGTCTCAAAACGAACAATCTCATCTTACTCATACAAAGCAAAATTAAACTCAACAGAGAAAGAAAACGAAATATTTGAAAATTAGGGTCAGCTGTCTGAGGAGCCCCGCTGCTCGGAGGCTCTGATCCCCCTCCCAAGGAAGTCAACAGCAAGGGTCGTTCTTTGCCTCCCTGCTCTGGCCTATGCTGCCACATTACTGAAGCTCCCCTATTTTTTTTTTCCCCCTCTTACTCTATACACTGCCTGTATAAGGACTGGTCACTGCTTTCATTTTCTTTCTGCACTTGGTTGGCTAAAGATGCGTAATGATCACCAGTTTGCTGCACTCCTGTGAAAGGTCCCCAAACTGTCACTAACGAAGAAAACTCTGCCACTGCCTCAGGCATGCTCTCGCTGTCCCATGCCCCTGATACCTGTCCCCTCCTTTTCCCAAACCGGAACATTTCACCTTTATTTTGTTTTACCAAAAACACCGAGTCATTTGTTTGTTCCTTTGGTTCCTTTTGGATTGCTTTTGAAGGACAAAAAGGGGGAAGAAAAAGAGGAGAAACTGGTTGTGTCAACCAAACACGACCACAAAATGAAGAGGAACAAAGTGGTTTTTTAAAGCATTTGAAAGCTGTTTTTTTCCCTTTGCGTTGAATGCAGGTCTTTTCTTTCTGTGCATACTCATTATCTATCTGGCCTTTTTTCTCGTAAGACTTGGAGGGGAAAAAAAAAAAAAACCAACCCAACAGAACCAAAACCCACCCAGGTCAAGCGGATAATGTACCTATGCATAGTGCATGTCAAAGCTGAAGGCAGCGTCAGGAGTGTAGGAAATGCTCTTCGTCTTCTTGGTACTTGTCCTGCAAAGCGTTTATTCATTTTAGGGTTTATTTTGGATGTGTACGCAGAAAAAGCGAGAGTTCACGCAGGTCATGCTCTCCAGTTCTTGCTACTTGGTGTGTAGGTACAGAGATATAGATATAGATAGGTATTTATAGATAGGATGTAGGTACAGATCCTGAAGCAGGAGTTTTAAATAACCCTTAAGGGTGATATTTATCCATACGGCTTATGTGAGCAGTTCCATTTGGAACCTCTTGTGTACAGCTGCAGAGACTCGTTCCTGCAGGACAAAGCCTAGAAACTGCCTGGCTGCAACTAGGATTTATTCCAGATGAGCATTGTCTGGGAAATTTATTTTTTTTTAAGAAAAAAAAAAAAAAAACAAAAGGAAAAAGAAAAATCAATTTTTTGGCCATAAACTCAGTGTAAACCATGGGTCTGTGCAGTTGTTACTTGACCTTCGCTTGCTAGCTGTGGGCCTTTTCCCAAAGATGTTGATTTTCAACTTTTTCCACTGTTGAGCTGACTGACACAGCTTTTACTTATTGATTTTAGCTTTTGGTGAGACATGGAAAAAAAACCAAAAAACCAACCAACCCAACAAAACCACAAACCAAACTGTATTGTTCTGATCAACCTGCTCTTTTTCCCCTCCTTTAGGAGTGAAATGTTGTAGTTAACTTTGCTTTTTTCCCTCCTTCTTCACTTCCCTGTCTCTGCTGTTCTAGTGGATATATGGTCTGTGGGATGCATTATGGGAGAAATGGTTCGCCACAAAATCCTCTTTCCAGGAAGGGACTGTATCCTTGTGCCATTTGCTGCAGCTTCACCTATTATTTGTTCCTCTCCTCCACCCATCCCTTTTCCCATGGAATGACTATACCAGGACTGTAAAGATAGAAGCAAAAAGTTGAATCCCAGAGGTATGAGTAAATGAAAATAGCTTGCTACTCATTCGAACAAAATCGAAAACGAAAAACAGATGCACAGAATTATTTCAAATAAGTGACTTGATTTTCAACCTTGTAATCGTTCCATTTGGTGTAGTCTTTACGTCGTTGTAATAAGCGATACAGAAAACAAGCATTATGAGTGCAAATTGAATAGCTTTACCTATTATTCTTCAAAGGAAAAACAAGAAGAAAAAAAAGAAAAAGAATCCTAACTTGGCCCACCTGGTTCCTGTAAATCTGGTTTTCTGCTTTTGTGTTTGGGAAATAGTGACTTCATAACATTTGTGGTGACATCATAATCTTTTGCTTGCTAATGCATCATGGATTTGGATTCATCCTGATGCTGTATGGGCTCAGACTTGAGTCAATACAACATTTTTTTCTTCTTAAACAAAACTGAAGAATTTGACTCGCCCAGTTGAAGGCAACCGTTTATCTGCCGTGGTTTCCAAATTGGCCTGAAATCAGATTCTCGTGATTTAAAAATGGACTGTCCTTTACTTGCATGAGGTCTGTGTCATTAATTCAACTGTATTTCCCTCCCATTTTCTTCTTTTCGTCTTGGCTGATATTCTTTTTACCACTTCGAAGGTGGTGAAAGCAATATTAGAAAATGAAAACAAAAGAGGAGGTGTCTACTTAGCTTTGGGCTTATCCCAGCCTAAGCCAGACAACATGCCCACGATGGCTGAGAAGCAGTGTGTATTTTGCACAGCAGAATAAAATGCAGCCACAGAACATGTTTTCCACCTCCAGAACCAAAAAGGCAGATGATTTTCAGCAGGTTGGCAGGGTGAGGTCCCGCCTGTCCTGTTTTAACCGCTCCCTTGACTGCAAACAGGCAAATGACTTTGTTTCTATCTGGCTGTGGCAAAAATCTCTCATGACACTGTTTTATTCCGGGATAGCGACAGAATATTTTTAAGTACTCTTTAACATCTCAGTATCAGTTAAAAGTAACAACTGACTTTTCGAACAGGTGACGATAATGTTGTGTAAATTGTGGGATAGTCGGGTAGTCCTACTTTTTAAATCATTGGAAATCCCATACCCCAAAATGCAGTGTGTATGGGCTGGGTCACAACTGCTGCTATGTTTTAGTGGGGGGTTTATTCAGGTGATTTGGAAGCTTTTTTTTTTAAAAAAAAAAAAAAAAAAAGAAAGAAAGAAAAAAACGAAAGAAAAGAAAAAAAAGAAAAAAATGGAATCTGACCATTCATTTCCAAGTCACTACTCACTTGTTAGCAGTTTGAGCCCATGAATAAGAGTTTTCAGTGTTCGAAAGACTGGTTTGCATATGGGTGCAGATTATTTCCCCTCCTTCCATGGCTGTTGACGGCCAGATCTAGTTTGCCTCATAGATGCAGGAAGAGCTGGAGAAGCTTTTGTGCAGCTGCAGGTAAACCTCATGGAACAACTTCCCCATAGAGCTTGGGCTACGTCAGGCCTTCCAGAAGTGGGGTTTCTAGCTGGAAGAGACAAGTTTGTATAGAAATGAAATATTTCATCTCTTTTTAATTATTCAGAAAAACGTCTACTGTGTGTGTGTGCTATCAATATAAGGAGCTTACTCATTTTGACCCTGGAGCAGGAACACTCATGTATGGCTCAGTATACATCTAAGAAAAATTTCTTAGCTGCTGCCAAGTATTAAGGAAAGAAAAATGGAAATTATTCTTAACTAAACCATCTCATAGTTACCATTGCACTGAGTTGCTGCTGACTTTAAATGAAATTTCATTTTTAAAGTCTTCATGGAAATTAAAACATGGAGAAGAATAACTCCAGATCATCCCAAATACAGAAATAAGAAATTCTCTCGAAGTTAATATAAGAAGGCTCTGAAATTTGGCTAGGCTGTAGGTACCAGTGTACAATAACTGTTGCGGTTAGTATACCATTCCGAAAAATGGGTATGTTTCTCAACGTTGTGAAAATACTCTCTGAACACGTGTTTGGTTAACCGCTATTTTAGTTAGCCAAAAGCCAAACAGTACCTGAAAATAACTGCTCTGTGAAGAGCACTGACGTGTTTCATTGAATTGTGCTGTTGGGTTGATGGTTGGACTTGATGATCCTTGAGGTCTTTGCCAACCTGAATGATTCTATGAACTGACCTAGTAGGACGCTCAAGATATAACAACTCAAAACTGCCAAACTCTTGGATATCACTGGAAATATGCTGGAAAACTGCAGGATTTTCCCCAAAGCTGTGTTTAGCTCTAGCTAATAATGTCTTTAAAATTTCATAAAATTTCCATTTAAGGATTGGAAATGTATTTCTGTGGGGTTTTTTTGTTTGTTTTTAAGAGAAAGGAAGACTTAAAATAGTCTGAATGTTGTCAAGTGTATTAATATCTGAGCTGCTGAGGCCACGGTGGTGTCCCACAGGCACACGATCTAGGGGGGAAATAAAGGAATCAAAGAAGATTTATTTTCAGTATTGGGGAAGCACATCTGCCATGCTAACAGCCAAGTGTCTTAAATTTGGCTAGCCCTGGATTACAGCGGTGAATATGGAAATTAGAATTCCTGCTGCAAATAGCTTCAATTCTAAGGCTCTAAGAGAGAAAATACCATTAAGACAGCAAGAGAGAAAAAAATCCAATATTATTCTATGTAGCTATGAACATCCAAAACGGATTGTGAAGAGAAGTCAAAATTAACAGATTAAATCAGTGCTTTCTGAATGGTTTTAGATGTTGGTTACAACCTGAATACTGTGCCTAGATTTTCAAAAATTCCTTTGGCTGCCAGTTGTCTTTGAGAATGGTAAGATTAAGAGATGCTCTCTGACACCTGACACAGAGAGTATTTTCTTTTATTTTCCCAGGAATTTGTATGAAAAAATTTGCTTGGAGTCAACACAACTGGTTGGCGTAATTTGTCTTTGCATTTGAAGTGTGATCTGCATTTATTAGTGGATATAATTCTAGTGTTTTGAGTGCATGTTAGGGGTTTTGTTAAAGTTTGGTATGATAAAACCTCTGTTCTTTGGTTTAGTGCAGTCAGTTGTTTTTCATGTTCTCAGTAGTGTTTCCTTAAGGCTTGTTTTGTCTTAAAAAAACAAAAAACAACACCATCACCCTCCCAACCAACAGTTAGAATTGGGATTATTTAAAGAGACTACACGAGAATGGCTGGCCTGGCTCTTCAGGTTGGATCTGCTGGTAGGCATGATCAAGGGTTTGTTACTGGCGAAGGTTGGGTTTGTTCAGCGGGGTGATTCCTCCCTGGGTATATGATGATATATATCAGATTAAGGATTTTTCTGAGAGCATAGCAAGAGGGTGAATTATGGTGGATTTGTTGGGGGAAGTTTGCTCGTATGAGAAGACATCTGTCTCAGAGACACCTCAGTGCAGCTGGTGAGGACTATTTGGCTGTTGCCATTCTTCTCTTTTTTTTTTTAAATTCTGATGTGTATAGTCTATAGTGCAATTTACACTCGGTATAATAGCTCTGTGCTACACCTACTGCTGCCTCCTATGAATTTCAGCCAAGGCATGAAAACTGGATGGTCCAAAATGTCTTTTTTTTTTTTTCTTTCAATGCCATTAATCAGCTTTTGCTTGATGGCAACTGACCTAATTTGAGCTGAGTTTCACTGGTAGAGTTGAGCAGAAAATTTAGAGCTTGTAGACAAAACAGAAAGCAATGAAGCATCTTTTGTCAAGAGCGGATAGGTATCGGGTCAGGATCAAAGTAGAGGATGGGAACACACTCAAAATAACATCTCATTTGCCAGATATGAAAATATATAATTATACTTAAATGATACACTGGTCTGTTTGTATTGTAGCAGAGGAAACTAGCTGTGGGGTTCCTGCTAGAAAAGGTAAAGCGGGTGTACTCGAATACTCTCTGACACCTGAGAAGAGATACTCCAAAGTCAAGGTTTAAATTAAGCTACAAAGAGGGTCTGAAGCTGGCAACTGTAGGCTCTGCAAAGCACGTTTAAATGTCACTGGCTGTTAGATGCAGTGGAGTGTGGTTCCCATTCCTTGGCAAAAATCTCCGTAGGTCTCTCTTACTGCAGAGATTTTTTGGTAGACAAAAGAAAATGGGGGACAGAGAAGGGCATGAGTCATTCCTCGTGCCTCTACTGATTCCTGAGCTTGCATCTCAAGATTCCCACAGCCTTTTCTGGATATACACGAGCCCCTTTTAGTATCCTGTGACATCCCTTCTGATCCCTCTGCCAGCTCTGCCCTCCCAAAAGGGACAGTGGAGCATGAGTTCCCAAGGAACACCAGTAGATTTTCAGCACTAATGTGAGGAAAGGCACAGATTTGGATGTGATTCATACCTCCTCCTGCATTTTTCCAGGTGGGCCAGGCTCTGGCACCTGCCTGTCTCCTGCCTGTGCCTGATGGAGGGGAACATCTGAATCCCAGAGAGTGCCAGCTCTTGGATAAGATTTATTCCTTCAGCCAGCTGCCCTGCTCAGCTGCATCAGAAGAAGGCATGATGGATAGCAGTTTGGAACTCGCAGAAAGTTTAAAAAAAAAAAAAAAGATAAATTCATACATTGGTTTGAAGCATCACGCTTATAAAATTGTGGCAACTCCCTTTTGTTTGCATCTAGGATCTGTCAGTGTTCTGCAGTGTTTTACAGCTTCAGTTGCAGGTAATAAATGAGAAGTCAATAATGTAATATTCGGACATTTGGGAACCTCAGTAATATTACTGAGAAATATTAAAAAGGTTTTAATAACATCATGTGGAATGTGGTGTTTCGAATCAGAAAGAAAAGACTTTCTCAGGAAATCTTAACGGATTGAGCTCGTACTGTGCTGAGCGCTTATTAAAATGTGTTTAAATCCATGCAGAGAATAAAGACAAGCACAAAGGGAAGGGTTTGGCTGTCTCGGTGAGGTCCTGAGATTAAGATGTCATAAAAGTGGGAGTTTGCTGTGATGTAGACTGAATTGAGGAAGGGAAGGGTTTGGTGAATTTTGAGATTTTTTTAATCTTGTTTCAGGTGTTTGAGCTATCTTCACCGTTGTCGTTAGAAGTGCTCCACATCACAAACTTCCCTTGGCATTGGCAGTCTGAAAAAAAGCAGTTTCACCCGCGTATGACTAAGTGTTTTTATAAAGCGTGTCCTTTTTTTATTGCACAGAAATAACAGACAAACCTGTACAAACAAGGTACAGTGTCCGATACAGAGCGCTGTATTGTTCTTCCTCGGGTCCTACAAAAGGTTCTTCAGGGCAGAGCTTGGTGTAGGTCTGCAGGAGCACCCAACAACAGAGCTGGAGGTAAAGGGAGGAGGTACCCGGCCAAGTATCTTTCCATTTTAGGGGGATTTGGAGAGTAGCCTTGAAGTTTACTGGAGTTTGCTCCTTAGCCATTGGGAAACAGCGTTCTGAGATAAATATTTTGATGTACAGTTACACGAAGAAAATCAGCTGTCAGGATTTGCTTCATAAATATGTCCATCCTCATCTTCCCAAGTCAGTTTTGAGGCTGTGATCATCTCTTTTCAGCTTGCAGAGGGGTGATTTCTGCATCACCAAACCAGCAGCTGGTACAAAGGGGAGTGTTTGGCGTTCTCACTGATGCTCTGGGGAGAGAGAAGGTCAGGGCAATACAGACCAGCCTATGAGGCTGGGAAAGGTAGCAAAGCTCGTTCAGCTGCTCCTGCATCCCTGGTCTCCAGAGTTCCCCATGGTATGCATTTAATGAATTTTAATTGGAATGTCGTGATTTTCACTGAATGCAAATCAGACCTGAGTGCGTGCAGGTCCGAGGAGCCACCTCGGTGGGAATTTTAGTGAGAGCGGGTGCAGATTTTCCTTCTGGGCTGCCTTTCATTGTGTTTCGTGAAGTCCCAGAGAACCTGCGGTTTGGCAGGAGGAGACCGCAGGGCCGTTATGGAGGAGTGAGGAAGGAAACAAAAGCTCTGGCAGCTCAAGTACCAGAGTAACACTCACGCTTCTTCCAGTTCATCCAGCGTGGTGCGAGCAGCCTTCTGCAGAAACAGAAGAGGAAATTGCATCCACAGCTGAGTTACAAGGGGGTGTTCATGGAAGGTTAGGTCAGATCCTTCCCATATAGAAACACCTTTGGCTATTTTTATGATTTCGGATCCTGCTGCACCTTTGCTGAAGGGAACCTGAAACCTAGAAGGATGAGCAAGCACTCCTTTGGGTCAGGAAGTATGGGAGACTAAGGTATAACAAGAAATAGATGCCTCCATCAATGTTCTTCTGTCCCAACTCTTCTTTCTCTCCCCACCATCTCTTCTGGTCACCTTCCCCGTGAGGACACAGGAAGCGTTGGGAGGCACGGAGCAAACTCTGTTCCCAAACTCTATTCAAGCCCCTGGGGAGATTTTGGAGGTTTCCGTGGAGGACAGATTCATTCCCCAAACGCTTTGCAAACCAATCTTCTGAACTGGTCGGCATGGAATCAGAACCAGGAGGTGGCCCAGAGGTTAAGGTGTGATGTATGAGTGGACTAGTTCCTCTGCTGAGGAAGACACTTGCACGTGGTTTGTGGTGGGTGTTTATTCAAGGTGGCTACGCCAGGGAAACATCTGGTGTCCTTGGAAAACGTGCTTGTATTTCGAAGCATACGGACACACTCAGGCACTTCAGAGCAGCTCTGTGCAATAAGACGGTTTGTAGAGATGTTGACCCAACTGAAAATCCCCCACGCTTCATAATCCAGGACAGACGTGTTCCAACGGAGAGAGGGCTCCTCATCGAGGGCCACCCAAACCTCAGCAATTTCACTTCAGAGTCGTGAAAAGTTGTGGGGTTCATTCCTTACCACTCAGTTTCATGGGATTCTGAAACATAGAGGCAAAGAGTTGCTAACCTGAAGTTTGACCTCATGTCACACAGAGGTCTCTGTGGCTAAACGTCAGCCTGCATTTGATCAAAGCTTAGGGATATTCCATGTGCTGATGGAGCATTCCCACACTGCGGGAACATTAGGAAAAAATCTTGAATGAAACGCAAATTTTCAGTGCTTTGGAGTTGAGCGCAAATGTTCTGAGGGGGTGGTTGCTTTGTTTTTCTGATGCTTGAAATTACTTAGACTGAACATGGATTTGTGTTGGACTAAAGGACACCGAGGGTTGAGGCTCAGGTCTCTGGACTGCCATCCCTTACGGAGCTTTGCACAAGTGCCTCAGCTGGGGCTTCTGACAGCTGCTGTGTATGCTGCAACTCCTAACCTCCAACCGACGTCGCTTCTTAAACATCCAGTGGAGTTCTGGGTTCTGATTTGACTTATCTCTAATTGTCTCAGGAGAGGAAAAAAGAGGCAGCAGTCAAGAAAGCACAATTTTTTTTTTTTTCTCTTTGGATGTTGGTTATATTCAGGTGTTCATCTTTTTCTGCTTCGGAAATTTTCCAAGAGCTTCCTTCCCAAAACCTCAGGAGTAGGAGCGAATGCTCATCCCTGCTTTACAGGATGGACAGTTGAGTAAGTCGCTAGTTGAACTGCTGTGTGTGCTCTTCAGCACAGAGCGGTCGTGTCAGAGGCAGCCTCTGAAACAAAAAGGGGTTAATACCACATGAAGAACCAACTGCTTGCTCTATCTTTTCCTGATATTTTGCATGCCATTCAGCTTGCGATGAAAGCAGCAATAATTTGCACTCTAGGTCTGCTTATTGCTTCCAAACAAGTAGCGTTTCATTTATTTCCTTTTTTTTTTATTGTGTATTGATGAAGCTTTTCATATGCTAACTAAAGCAACGAGGCAACCTTAGACCCAGGCACATGAAGATTTCCACAGGCAGGACATTTGCCTTCAAAGTCCAATCCCCTTTAAACTGTTGCTCAATATGAAATTATAGAGTAAATTTAACCAAGCAGCATGATGCTTTCATTTTATTATTTTTTTTTTTCTGCGCAATTTCTGGCCCTGCGAGACCAGCCTGTCCCTTTTCTTGCTTCCACGCCCTATGGTTTCTCATAGAGCAAGGACAGCAGAGGTAATGTGGTTTCATGGTATTGGTATGGGGGAAAACACCGCCTTTAACCCTGCAGTGGATAGAAGAATTCTGATTTTCATCTTGTCTCCCAGCGTTAGCTTTGTCTCACCCAGCTGAGCTGCTCTTTTCTGCACAAGTTACACAGTCCCCTGGTTTGTTGGGAATGTCAATGTCGAAGGTACGGCTCAGCGCTTTTGTGTCTCAGCTGTCCTATGTAGAAATCACCGTTTCCTAGCACGGTGAGTGGAAATCTTATGAGATTCTCAAGACCCCTATTATGGGCTGCTGGCTGCGCTGGGGTTCAGCGGCAGCAGGCGAACAGGCTGTGAAGACAGCATTATTGGGGTCGAATGAGCTCCACAAATTCTATTCATCGCCCTCAATAAGAGGTGGATATGTCTTCACAAGAACCCAAGTTTCTTTTGTGGCTGCTGGCAGTTCAGCTTGTGAAAATATTCATGGATCCCTGGTAGCTGAAGGGATAAAGGAAAAGCAATTTGCGTATCCTCGTGGAACACAGAGACCAGCATTCATTGACACTTCAAAGCAGTAGAAATCTAGGTAATGAATGCAAATGAAAACGTTAAAAAGACACAATTAACTGGTAAATATTAATTACAAAGGTGTATGATGACACAGTAGCCAGGTGTGGGTTTCACACAATTTTTCTGTATTTAATAGTGTTGTCTTTCATCCACACGGGAGTAAAGAAAACTGGTGGGAGTCAATTTTTCTCAGACCTCCTATGTGGTCATGAAGCTGCAGAAAAGCATCTGCAGAGCGTGAAAGGCAGGTCTGCGGTGTGGGCTGCAGGCTGCGCTATGGCATGGTTGGAGAAGTCTTCTCATTTGTTTGTTGTTCTGTTCCTGTTTTCTTGTTTACCTTCATTTCATTTTTGTTTTCAGTTGACATGTGGTCAGTAGGGTGCATCATGGGAGAAATGATTAAAGGTGCTGTGTTGTTTCCGGGCACTGATCGTATCCTTCCTAGCAGCTGTTTTGGCCTCAGTAGGTACTTCCAACCCTTTTCCCTCCAGCCCCTTCCCCCTAGCCTAGTGCCAACACACATCTAAAGAGCCGGGTTGAGTCCCACTGCGAAATCCTTGCAAGCCAAAATGTCACTAAACCATGAATGCATCTCCATAAAAACCCCCGGATGGAACCCGCTGCAAGGAGATGAAAAACAAGGTCCTGCATGCTTCATCAGAGCTGCTTTCTGCAGCCAGCCACTGCTTGGGTTCAGTTTTGTTGCGATAAATGTCCTTGTGTTAGGTGGCAGGAGGGTGGGCTGTCTCACAAATGAGAATGTTTTTAGGTTCAGGTTGTAGCGTGGTGGGCACAAGCTACTGGTGACCTCAGGATGGTGTGTGAGAAGTTCTGCATTTTAGGAAGAAGATATTACTAACTCAGACGTGACTTTAGGAAATGCTTCTTTCTTTGCTTGTTTGCTCTGTAAGTGGTGTTGAAGTAGGAAGGTTGGATATGGCTTCAGCTTGGGGACAACTTGTGCTTCCCAAGACAAAATTATCACTTAATTTGGTAGCAATTTGATGACTCGGAAGGCAGGGAATTTCCTTGGAAATTTGTAATGGATTTCAGTCTGTCACCCTTTATTTAAAGGCTGCAGCTATGTCACACGCAGCTATTACGTGAAAGCAGAATGTCTTTTTGACATCAACAAGAAGTGACTTATGGATAAACGCAATCAGCGGACACGCGGTCCAAGCAGAATAGGTATGTGCACATTTCCCTTAGAGACCATTTTGCATTCAGGACTGAGGCCACCATAGTTCTTACTTTATTTGATGCTTCATTAAAGCTTTGATGTATATTCTATTATTTATCAGATTGTGATAAATAGTTTCCATTGTTACATAACTTTCTTTGAACATGTGTGCGTGCACACTTATATATGCGTGTGCACACATCTATAGCGTTACACACTTACTAATTCAGTTTAGCACTTCACTTTTGGCCTTGTTCACACTTTAAAAGGTTCAATATATTGACTAAAATGTGGAAAAAGTAGTATCTGAAGAGCATGAAAGCAATGAAAGTAGGCGATGATATCATAAATATTTTCATAGCCTTGTCTGGTAAGATTCTGATTTGTATTTTGTCCAAAAATGTTGGATGATCATATGTCTCCTGAAATGAATGCTAACATTCCCATGAGTAGAGGAGGCTGAGAGGAGACCTCATCACTCTCTACAGCTGCCTGAAAGGAGGGTGCAGTGAGGGGGGTGCTGGGCTCTGCTCTAAAGGAACAAGTGATGGGACAAGAGGAAACGGCCTCAAGTTGCACCAGGGGAGGTTTAGGCTGGAGATTAGAAAAAATGTCTTCACTGCAAGAGTGATGAGGCATTGGAACAGGCTGCCCAGGGCAGTGGTGGAGTCACCATCCCTGGAGGGGGTCAAGAACCGTGTGGATGTGGTGCTTGGGGACATGGGTTAGTGGGTTGGGTGGGGTTGGGTTGATGGTTGGACTTGATGATCCTTGAGGTCTTTGCCAACCTGAATGATGCTGTGATATAATCTGGAGCACATTCCATCTGCAAGTGTGAAAGTGAACCTTTCCCTTCCATGTGTTAATGTAACTCATTAGCACCTATTTGTACTCCATGAAGATTCGGCCCAGGCTGTGACTGTGCTTTCTGGGAATGTGGAGTGAGAAATTTCAGTGTGGGGGTCAGCATAGGTCAGGCTCGCAGTTGGAACAGTTTTTACGTTCATAGACTCAGGTTTTTTAAGATATTGGACATGTCCTATATAGCACTTCAAAAACTGGTTTCCTTGACACAGCTGCATGCTTCTTAAAAGCAACTCACGCAAAGCTGCTGTAATTAAACCATCATGTGCTGTCTATTATCGCAATAACCCGCCAGAAATTGGCATTGCCAGCTGCTGGTTTGTTTGGGATTGCTCTGTAATGGAGTTCACGTTCTTCATTTGTATTTATGATATGTCACTAAATTTGCGCTGCATTTTCTGTACTGCTCTGCTTTTCTTCTGCTGTTCCACGAGTACCTATTTGGTGAGCAGAAACGATGCCATTGCTTGCTTTCAGGCTGCTGAGCACCCCTCCTTGAAACTACCTGTTCCCTAAATCCATCCCCCGACCGCTCCCCTGCTGGGGGGGGATTCTTGCTCCCCTGTCCATTCGTGCAGCCCAAAACCAGCCAGAACGTCGCAAGGACAGACTCAGCATGCTGAGATTGATGACCTCGTGCCATCTCTTCGTGCACAGAAAGCAGCGTTTCTGTAAAATATCATTTCTTCAGATGTGGGATGGAGCTGGGCAGCTGTGTAATTCCATCAGCAGGGACGGTGAGCCCTCAGAGCTTGAGGGCAGCATGCTTAAGGATGTATTTAACTGCAGATGGAGCAAGAATAATTAGAAATCTGGTTCTTTAAAAAAAAAAAAAGCTTCATCTCCTACATAAAATGGGTATAAAATGGATTAAGACTGGCAGTGTACCAGAATTTATCAGCAATTTTTTCTTCACTGGCAGTGCTTTATTTCCCAACCGCACTGTGATTTGAAGAGTGTTCAGCACTAATTTGTGTCCTTTTTTATGCATAAATAACTGTGAAAAGCAGTTTTGAAACGGAAAGATTGAATATTCATGAGAAACGCATCGTCAGCCCTATATTCGACTGCAAAAAAGTAATAATTTGCCATTTTCCAGCAGTTGAGGGGTATCGATCAGTTGATATTGTTTCTGTTTCCAGAACTAAATGGTCCGTTCTGCTAACTAAAGCAACTTCTGTAGCAAAATACAGCCGTCTTGCATGGTCACGGCAAATTCACAAGCAGGAAAAGAGGAAATGCCTTTGAACGGGTCCAGAGCGGAGCGCTGAGCTGGGCTGCAGCCTGTCCCAGCCCTGTCCCCGGGGGGGATTCACTGCAGCTGCTTGGGTGGAGCTGAGAACAGAAGGAAGCTCTACTGGAAACTCCACTTGTGAGTAAATGCTTCGCAGTGCCTGAAGTCTCCTGGGTCTTTACTGATCCTGGAAATTTTCATATTTCTCCACCATTTTTGGTGTATGCAGTTAACTGTGAGCTTTTTTTTTTTTTTCCAAATGTTTTATGAAAATTCTTTGCAAGGTTGACAGCAGTAGTTCTGCTTGCAGAGAAGCTATTATCGTGGAGCTTGGATGTAATAGTGCCTCCAGCAAGGAGAAAACGGCAACGTGGTTTGCTGTGTTGGGCAACATGGTTTGTTGTGTTGCCTCGGGAGCAATTTGGAAATCCCACTGTCCCTGGGAGTTGTCTGTTGTTCTTCGCAAAATTTAAGAGGGAGACTGTTATCTCCCCACTGCATAAGTGATCTGAAGGAGTCAAAAAGGTGCGTTAGTCCTCTGGCGAGCTGTGAAAGTGGTAGTTATACATGACCTACAAGTAGATAGGGCGATGGGGAGGAGATGTCCCCAAGGGAAATGGTGATATTGATGCGAGGGCAAGATGACCGTCCTGTGCTGCAATACCTGGACCATCCTCTACGCTCTCATTTGCTGGATGCTGCGTAAGCAGAGATGCTCAGCAGCTGAGAGAAGTGCCAGCTAAAAAAATAGCAGGTAAAAATTTCAGTAAATAATAAGATGATCATCCAAAGGGTTAATGACAGCTACCAAACCAGCACTGCTGGCTCCTCGCTTCCAAATGCCCAGAGGTAATCTTTTGAAATAATTTTATTGATGTGCTGCACGGTCATAGTATCGTTACGTGTTCTATTATAGCATAGAAACAGCAACGGCTGTTCTTAAAGTCGCAAAATATTTTCTGTCGTGGTCTAAGTTACAAATGCTGCATTCTCCTCAAAGCATCCACCTGGGCACAGAGAATGCTCTACACTTGCTGTCTCGTCAAATGCCACCATTTGTGGCCTCTTTTGTGTGTTTTTTGTAAAATGTGTTGATATCAGTGCGTGCATTACGGGGCTGTGGGAAAATTAGGTGTCTCACTGGTGTCTCCCACAGTGAAGTTGGTTAGTTTGGTTTTTATTATCATTTTTTAAAAAAAAAAGGTCCCATTTATAAAAAGGAAAATGGGTTGAGCTATCAACTTTACAATCGGTGTGACAATTTGGTGTTGGGGAGGGAAATACAGAGCTGCTCACAGTAATTAATCTTATTTATTTTAATTATTCTAATTATAACACGTTAGTAGCACCCAAAATTCGTATCCAAAGCAACGCAGTCAGTTTTCATTGGTGGAACATGTACGTTTAAGGAGAAAATGAACAGAAAGGTGGTTCCCTTAAGACTGTGACGAAAACGCTCCACGTCCGTTGTGTTTTCCTGGTGTCTACCGTAACAGCAAGATTTGCCGTGCTCTAGTCCTACCTAACCCTCTCCAGAAGCAGCACGTTTATCTAGAAAGAGCAAATCTCGCTCGGGTGAGGTAAAGCTGGTGTAGACGCGCTGCTCGGGAGGGGAAGAAGGTGGAGAGCAGTACGCGGGACAGGGAGGCACAACTCCCCACCAGCACCATGCCAACAGCTCTGCTGTAAACAGGCATCTGGGCAGAAGAACTTGTGATTTCCACGTCCCAGGCTGCAGGTACGGCTTGAGGAGTGCTTTAGGAAGAGGCTTTCCCAGCACAGCCGTACAGTGGTGATTCCAACAGCTTTAAAGCAGACATCCCATCACCTGCCAAGGCTTTGGGCTGCGCTTGTTGCCAACTTCAACTCTGTCCAACATTTGCTTAATTTCAAGGGGAAATTCAGGATCTTTTGGCAGCAGAAAATTTTCTTCTTGAGTTTTTTTTTTCACTTAAATACAGGTTAATCGTCTTTGGCCTAGGCAATGTCTGATTATGTCAGGGTGACCTGATCAGTGACTGGTAGCACCATTTTTTAGTTGGTGTCCAAATAACCTGTCTAGTCGCAATCATCCACTGGTTCATGTCACCTGCAGTAGGTTTTGATTCACAGGGGGACTTTTCTACGGCAACATTTATTTTCTGCAGACTTGCTGATGTTCATTCTGACTGTCAGCTAGAGGAAGCTTCTTCCCTTTGCTTCAATAAGTAGACCTCAGAATTTAAAAAAAAAAATAAATTTTTTTAATCTCGTACCATGATGGGTACAACCTCTTAATCATCAGGTGCACCCCTGATGCATTGCAACTGGTGACTGTCTAAAACATAACGATGAACTGGAGCAGTATTCAGCAAGCACATGATGGCATTATTGCACGATGACAGTATTGCACGTTGGCGTGTGCTGGAGCTCAGGGTATCAGTCAGTGCTAGTGAAGCCCAAGGAAGTGGAGAAACAATACTAGAGAGAAAACTGGGTGTGTGTTCAGCTGGCTGAAAAACAGTCTGGCTGCACTCGCCCTCGCTGAAACCAGGCATGGGTTTGCTGTTATTAGGACAAAACCAGGTCCCGAGTGCCCCGTTGTGTCAATCTGTGTGTGTATAGATATATACAAAGAGCAAAGGGATGTATTTTATCGAAGAGTTTTGGGCAGTACTGGAGGAACATAAGTCAGAAATAGAACAGTACAGAAGCACGATTATCCATTCCCATTGCTCAGTTACTCAGAACAAGTCCCTGAAGCTGCTGTGACATAAAGCTTCTGCCCCGTGGTGCAAGCCGGGGCTGCAGAAGCTCCTGTGCTGTCCTGTAAACCAAGCCTTGGCCAGCTCTGCCAGCTCCCTTGGCTTTGCACTGATAACTCACAAAGCTGCTTCGTGAAATCTAGTCTCTAGTGGGAGCTTTTCTACCCGCTCAGCAGAAATGTGTGCAGCGGGCACTGCTGTCTCAGGGTTCTCCTCCCCTCTCCATCACTGCTGACCCTGGTTCCCACCACACAGGCCCTGTTCCGGGATCTTTTGTTACTCTTCTTCCCTTACACACACATCCGGAACATCTCACTGCGCCTTCCCTCTCAGCATGCCCAGGACCCACAGCATTCTGTGCTCCTGACGGTCTCTGGTTTTGGCCGGCATTAAATGCTGGAGAGATGGATAACCTGCTGGGTGCAAGCAGGTTTTGCCTGAGTTTTTTATTCTTTTTTCTTTACCCTTCGCTTTCTTTCCCCTTCGCTTTCTTTCCCCTTCACTTTTGCTTTTCCTTTTTTTTCTTCTTTTTTTTTTTTTTTTTTTTTTTTCCGCTTTTTGCTTG
>WKFP01014130.1:540508-560283 GCA_011057875.1 Pterocles orientalis | reverse complement strand
AAAAAAAAAAAAAAAAAAAAAAAAACCCAAACCCAAAACCCAAACACCTTTCTGGTCAAAGCAAAGTTACTTGAAAATACATATGCTGGAAAGTGTCGGAATTTGGAACATGGATCAGAAATTCTGGCAGGGAGATTTACTTTAAACTTAGTTACTCTCAGAAGATTGTATATCAGCGAGTATGATGTCTGAAGGGCAACTTAAAACTTAATAATATTACTATTAATTAATCAGGATTGGTCTGTGTCTGGTACTCCGATAGTACTTTCTCTGCCAGTGCACAAATCAGTGTGTGGGATTTCTGGGCTCGGTATAAGCACAGTGGCATTGCTGGCCTGGGTTCTATTCCAACTGCGACCACGCCTCTTGTTTAGGAAAGGAAAAGGGAGAAGGATATTGATTTCTTCTACATAAAGAGTTGAATTCCATCAGTGTTAATTCCTTTAATATTCAAATGCGTTTCATGTGTTTTTTGCATCTACTGGTTGGATAACAAAGAGGGAGAAGAGAATTTATCTCTGCTTAAATAGTTGCTCCTAATGATTTACAATGTAATGGACAAATTGACTAACTAGCTTTGTTTCTCTCCTGCAGCCTCCTCCTCAGATATATGATAAACAGCTGGACGAAAGGGAACACACAATTGAGGAATGGAAAGGTAATTGCAGTTTAGAATTACACAGGAAGGGGGACTTCAGCAGCGAAATGGCCGCGTCCCACCAAATGCATCTGTGTAAAACCAAAGGAATTCCTGTGACATGCAGGGTTGACCCTAGCCCTACAAACTGGTGCTCTGGCAGCGAAAATATAAGAAGTGTCCCGAGTACTATCATTATCCACATAGGGCAGTGCTCACACAGGAGGGGCAGATTGCAGGGCTTCATTGAGATCTAAGAGATCGTCTGGAGAACAGGATACTGGTCAGCAGGACAATGAATCAGAATTTCACCCGCAGTAAAAAGCGTGGGATCACTGTGCTGCTTCGTTTCTAGATAATGCAGCATTAAACAACTCACGTGTTCCTAGTTTAACACTTTGTCCCAATTCAGCTCCAAAAAGAGGTGATAGGAGAGGAGGGGAATGGGAGGGAGAGGTCTCGGGCAATAGAGCCGTCAAACTCATGAAGACAAGGTAGGGCAGCGCAAGGGAGCTTATGGGAGAGCTACGACGCCGTGTTTTGCGAGAGCTGTTTTCCCCCTGATCACAGACGCTGGCTCCTGTTTGTAATTGTTGCGATTCTCTCTTCCAGAACTCATCTACAAAGAAGTAATGAATTCCGAAGAAAAGACGAAAAATGGCGTAGTAAAAGGACAGCCTTCCCCTTCAGGTACTCGACCCCATTGAATAACTTTGGTGCGTTTTCTGTACTGACAAAAGACAACGGAGATAGCTGAACCACTTGGGCTGCACTTGCAGTTACGTAGACCCAGTTAAAAAGTTGTGACGAGATCTAGTCCTTCTAATGGGTTGACCTTAATTAATTGCACTCCAGTGTTCTGTTAAGACTTAAAAATTGGTTTTCTTCCAATTTAAGATACACTTGTCCTGGTATTTTCTATGGAAAGGTCTGTGGTTACAGATGATACTCCTGTGGGTGGGGAGACATTTCACACTGTTGTTATACTGCTTATAGATGGATAACTGAACTAACACTCTGCTAGTTGGTAACAGGAAAATAGGTGATGTTAGCATGGACCCATGTGTGGGACGTGTGACATTGCTTCCCCCCCATGTAAGCAGCTGGTACCTACTCTGGCAGTTTATCCTTTCAGAAGTCTGACAACATCACAACAGCTTGCTGGTGAGCTTGGTTGGCACTACAACGGGAAAGGAAAGTTGTCTTCAAGCACAGATTCTTAAAGTCCTGTCACAAAAAAAAAAAAAAAATTATCTGAGGAGAATTCCCGTCAGCAGTCTTTTCACAGAAAGGTGGAGTGTGGCTGTCCCTACCCAGAAACACACATTTGTGAAGGTGCGCTTTCACGGGCAGCCTCAAAGTGCCCGCGTGTTGTCCCAGTAGTGTTTATGGGTAAAACTAACGACCTTCCGCAGAGCTTTTCCTCAAAGTAAAACCAGGTGCTTCCGTGTCCTCTGCGTATTTTCAGAGAGATTTGGTGTTTTGCTGCTGAGCTAACTGAATGTTAGGACAAGAATGCATCTTTAGTGACTGAAAGGACAAGGGGAAACATGGCAACAGTGGAGGGAGTTAACAGAGCGCTGGATGGTGACACTGGAGCACTAGCACTGTGCCTGGATTTTGACATCAGTTACATAAGATATTGAAAACAATCCATCCAAGCAGATACTTCTGAAGCCTGTTCCCAAAAAAACCTGTAAGCTATCTTGGTCACTTTCAAAAATCTTTTTTGTATTGTCTTGCCTAAATCTTTTTTTGCTTAACTCTGTTATTTCTTGTCCTGTCTCCAGAGGACAGGGAGAACAGTTTCTTATGTGTTTCTTTCTGGCAGCTTTTAGCTTACTTCAATTCCATTATCTCTAATCCGTCTTCCTTCCTGTGAACTTCACTACCCGCATCTTTGAAACATCCTGCTTTTCTCTGCTTTTTATCCAGTTGAGTTCTATCTTTCATAGATCACAGTATCCAAACCTGTCTGCTGAAGGCACTAGTAGTGCTGCATAGAGTGGAGAGATCTGCGTGTAGGTGTGTATACGTGTGCTACGTAAATACGCAAACAACATATGTATGTCCACATGCTCACATAAACGTTGAATTTAATCTTAAAATGGTAGTTTTTCTTTTTTCTAGTCTTTCCATGTCACAGAATTGCTCAAATTTATAAATTCAGATGATATACCCCTTCCCAATATGCTTTACCATTCAAAGATTCAAGATTGCTGACTAATTCACTCCCTAAAACGTGAAGATATATACATTTTATACACCTGTATCCTCTCCAGAATACACGCACAGAGGCGGCTAACACACGTGCATATGTGCATCTTCTGTTGAGGTCTCCTTCTGAGTCCCACGGAGGATGTATTCTTTGTTTTAAAATACAAGCTTTACCAAGAAGGGCAGCAGAACTTTTCACTAGCAATCTCAGGACTCCTGCTCTGTCGTTTCTGAAGCAGAGAAGGAAATGATTTATGCAAAGGGGAGGTTACAAATATTATTTATTATTTGGTTAATACATTGAAAAAAGTGTTTCTGACTGGTGTTAGCAAACAACGGGTTATTTCCTTTAAAAAAAAATAATACAAGGCTGTAGGTTATTTAGAATTAAACTGAAGTTCTGTCCAAAGTAAATAACCTTGCTGCTATTTCCAGATTTCTGGACACTGCACAGCTAGATAACCACTTTCCTAACGCTCTCCCCCAGTCTTTGGTACTCAGCTATAGTTCACACCTCACATTCCCAACTGTCTTCTCATTTCGGAACACGGAATGTAGTAAATACCGCTGATCTTAGTGCAGCTTATTCTTAGCAGTCCCCTTTCTTGCTGCAAATTGCTCTGCTATTCTTCCTTTCCTGCCTTTTCGCTGCGGTTTGATTTGGTCAGTTTTGTTGCTGTCACCCAAGAACTACCGGATACCTTTCGTAGCCCTCTTCTGTTGTGTGCAAAGTGGACAATGGGCATCTGACGGACTTGCCCGAGCACTGTGACACTATCAGGAGTTACTAATCACTCAATTTATAAGAAGCTGAGCGGATCTCCAAGGCAGACACTCCCAAAGATATTTTGGAAATGGCAAAACCTGCAGTGGTTTTTTTTTCGTTTTCCTGCTGCGGCATTTGTGGCACTTCGCAGCTGAAGTTTTTAAGGCGCTTCCATAGGCGCTAATTAAATAAGGCTTGAGAGCAGCTCTCCGAGGAAGGAGCAGGGCAGCGCATGAGTGGCTTAAGAGGAGCAGAGCCAGTAACAGATCACAGGAGCTGCTTCTCACCTGCTCTAACCTTTTGCTCTTTTCCTTGACGCTGCAGCCAGTGAGAAGCTTCCTGCCAAACAGCAGATTCACAGACAGGGTTCTTTTTCTCTTTTGAATGCAGCTCTGTCATTTCTGCCGTGCTCCACCGGGCACTCGTCCCTGCAGGAACAAGCTGTTGTAGCACCAGGCAGGTGCTGAGCACAGAAAATGAAGCATCACTTCCTGAGCAGGACAGCTTGTGGATGGGTTTCTGAGCATTGCTGCTTTGTGCTGCTGAATTCTTTAATTCCATCATGTTGGTTCAGTGTGCTTTGGTTTGGGTTTGTGGGTGTTCTGTGAGCCTGGGGTGCTTTGGGGCCGCAACAGGAACTGTCAGGTCTGTGTGTCGCGCCACACAGAATTGTGCTGGGAGCCTGGAATAACCATAAAAATGCACTTTCCAGGAGTTTACAGGCTGAGTTGGTGCTTGCTGAAGTGAAGATAGCAGGGTTTGTTGAATTCAGTAGTGCTGAATCAGACAGAGTGCAACAAAATCTTCACCTATACAACTTCTGCAGCTATTTCTTCAGTTATTTTGCCTAGCTAAGCTGATGGCACATCCATCAAAGCAAGCTGCACAGCAACGGTTTGATCCAAAGTCAATTGAACCTACTGGAATTCTTTCAGTTTGGTTCCTGGGACAGTATCCGTGACTTAACGGCAGGCTTCTGTTCAGCAGTGTAAACATTTAGAAAGGTAACACATTGTTTAGTCGTTCATATAATGAAATTCAGTCATATTTGGACTATAACTAAATACATTTGTTTTGACTGATGAGTGTTCATAAAATTCCACATGGTTTAATAGGATGTAAACATGCAGTAACAGTATTGTAGTGGGTGATTATTGATCGATAGGAGTGACATAGGTGTAAATAACTCTTACAAAAACAACTTTTCTGTCAGAAAAGATGGATGATTGCTGTCTGCAGTCAACAATGAGCCGTCACTCAGATGGCTCTTTTTGCAGCATTTACAAAATGAACTATTTTATTTCCAAATGTATCAGGAGAGTAAGCTAACTCAAGGGTTCTTCTGATGCCAGAATGACTTTGTGCTGCTGCACCAGCAGAAAGCAGCTCCCACCTAGAGCTCTGAATGTGAGTGCCTCTGGCTCTGTGCACATTGACACTGGATGTGTATAAAGGGAAGAAAAAGTTGAGGAAAATAGTGGTTGGAGGTATGGTATGGTGGATTGTTTTCTCAAAGCAATGTTTCCGTTGCAAATTGGTAAGTGACAGAAGACTTCTCCTTTTGCCCGTAGCATCATATATTTTGCCTAAGCTGTACAGGTGGCAATTAATATGTGTTAAGAACACATGAGTTTTGTGATTTTACTGGATGTGTTTTATTAGGTGAGTTCTTTTGCTTTTCACAGGCAGTGGATGTTAATTTCTGTCCATTTCAAGGAAATGACAACCTGTAAATGTGAGCCGAGAATACCTTTTGGCCATAAGAATGAAATTGTATCTGTCTGCAGAGCAAAGATCCGTGTGGCACAGCGACTAGCTACGATTTCTAACTGTGCAATATCATGCAAAACCATCTATTTTATTATTGGGAATATTTAATGAAAATTAATTGTATCCCTCCCAAACTGCAGACAGTTATAATTTCATCGGAAAGAGGACAACAAAACGTTGCCTGAAAGTTCAGTGGGAAAAAAAACCAATCAAACTTGTTTGCTACTTTGAAAACTTCAGTATGAGCTGAGGTTAATCGGCAGAGGGATGGCTGAGCAGTCATAGGTGCATGATAAATACATTTTTCACAAGGCTCTGTATTTATCACGCTGTTATCTGTATTTAGAGGACAGATAATGCCTGGTATCATTCAGGGTTGTGATAAACGTTCAGTCATGTTAATAGTAATCTCATTGATTTGTTTCACAGAGTGAAAGGGATATTTTGGATAATATCTGGTACTGTTGCCATTTTACTGAGGACAGGTATGGGATGCACAAAAATACTGTCACAACTTAAATCCTGGGGGTAGTTACCTGGTTGTTATCTAAGAGGAAGACACCAGCTTGCCTCCCCCACAGCCATCTTCTCTGTATGGCCACCAGGTGATTTGATGCCACCCATTCTGCTCAACTGCCTGCAAGGAACCAGTGTTTTTATGGGAGAGTATAGGGGATTGTGTTGGCTTTTTATGATCACCTTGTTGGTCCTGTGTGACCCAAGCAGACATCCCACCACTGAGTGTTCTGTAACTCTAAGAAGGTAGGAAAGAGCTGGAGTGATAGACACAACATGAGCTGTACCTCCTCAAAACAGGCTGTTGAGGGAGAGAATTCCCTGGTAAAATACTAAATATTATCCAGTGCCTCGAGTCTGTATGGCCTATTTTCTGCTGACGTTTGCCATCGTTTACAATGGTCTGTGTACTTACGTGCCTGTTGCCACAGGGCGAGCATCCTTTGCTTTTAAACTGCGAGAAGTTCTGAGGTTTCAGGTTTAATCACGCTGGTGTTCATTTTCGTAGCACAGGTGCAGCAGTGAACAGCAGTGAAAGTCTCCCTCCATCCTCATCTGTCAATGATATCTCGTCCATGTCCACGGATCAAACACTGGCGTCCGACACAGACAGCAGCCTGGAAGCTTCTGCGGGACCCCTCGGTTGTTGCAGGTGACTAGCCGCCTGCCTGCGAAACCCAGCGTTCTTCAGAGGATGATGTAATTTAGGAGGAAAAATTAACAAGAGATAAGAGATGAAAAGGAAGAGAAGAGGAAGAGAAATAAAATACAAATATTTAAGTGAAAAACAAACAAAAATCTTTTCAGCCTGCTTCTCCTACAGAGTTATGTAATGCAGCTAAGCTCAAGTGTATATTTAACTTATAGTTGCTCTGCTTTGGTCTTCTTCCAATGATGCTTACTGGGGGAAAAAAAAAAGGGAACTGAAAAAAAAATTTTTTCACCCCCTCCCCATAAGATGTAAAATTAATGGCTGCAAAACCAGCAACCTGCAACTGTCCTTTTCACGCTGGCATGACAAGGTGTGCAGTTGCCACTCTCAAACATCCGAGTGTGTATCTGCCTTCACTCCCTGTCCCGTTGTCTTCTGCCCAGTCAGGTAGATAGGGGGATACATGCATTTTTCTTCACGTACGAATAGCACATACCCACCCACGTGCCAACAGAATCCTGGCAGCGTGCACAGCCGTGTGCCTGGAGGGCTGCGCACATCTGCATACGTACCTTGTGTGCACCCCACAACTAAATGGCCCATTTCAGGTGAACTGCATAGCGACACGTGTGTGATGTTACGAGTGTATACTCCCTTTGTTTGCTCATTGCTGAGGCTGCATACCTTGTATGAGGATTGTGGAAGTGTCAGTAACCACGCCGAGCTGTGCCTCCCTCAGACGCTTGAAGATGTAGCACCAAAAGGTTGGTTTGTGAACGTTCAGACTTGATGTTTAGAGCAGATACGCCGAGCTAAAACCAGGTTAGAAGGAAGCACATTTATCTCTGCAAGCTCCAGGGAACAAGAATGAAGGGGTTTCTTTATGCATGTCTAAGCCACAAAAGATTCATCTTAGTAGGCAACTTTTCTTGTCGATGTTAAATGACTTATCACACAGACAGGCTCGCTGTTACGAGTTACATGTATGTTAGGGAGTATGGCAGGGTTGGGGAACAGGCAGATTATAGTTAAAAGTACAGCTTGGTTTTATTTTCCATCTAGATCTTTCCTAGGTTAAATAGGGAAAGGATATTTGCAGCCCGCTCCCTCGCCATGTGTGTGTTTGCAGCTTAAGGGTTGTTTTCCCTTTAAATCATTCCCTTGCAGAGATCTCCGCTGCTCAGAGAACAGCCCTTCTCTCGTGGCTGTTCGTTTGCTTGTGACAAATCATCTGATTCCCCAGGAAGATTTATCAGCTGTGCTACATGGAAAAGAAGCAGAGCGCGTGGGGCTTGTATTCCTATACCCTACGTAACAGCAGAGGTACCATGAGCTGGTGGCTGCAAGGGTCGCGATCAGGGGCCTGAGCCAGTTTTGACAGTTCTGAAGAACAGTGGCGGAATATTCCATTGATTTTGCCAGATAATAATCCGTAGGATTCCCAGGGGTAAGTAACAGCAAGTGTTTTACCAGCAACACTCCACACGGAATTCAGAACAACAGAATATTTTTCTAGCCAAAAGCAATTAGCATTTTCTACTGCCAGGGCATCGTTACCTGAGTTGGAAATTAACTAAAATCTGAGTCATCTCTCCTCTTACCAAAGTGTGCCAGGCAAAGAGAAACGAGCTAGATCATTTTCCAAATTTTTTTCCAAAAATATTCAAAAAACAATGCTCTCTCAAAGAGAGAGATTGTTTAGAATATATTACTGGACATTTGAAATGCACTAATTCTTAGGTATTAAAAATTCTGCTAAAATAGGACTGTTCTGTTAGGCAGCCTACAAGCCTGCTATTCTGTGGTAGGAAAAAAAAATTGAGTATCAAGTCAGATTTTGTTCAAAGGGAAGAAAGCAAAGAAAAAAACCTTCTCTCCAGGGTGGGGAGGGGAGGAGATAAAAATGAAGTAGATATAAAGTAATTTCAGAATTGGTAGCTCTAAGCTGTCTCCGAATTGCTGTAGAAAATTGGTTTTTCCCCCAGGTATAGTTTTTGGAATTTTTTTTAAAGAATAAAATTAGGTCAATCATGTTCTAAAAACTCAGTAATTGTAAAAGCAATAATTTACTACTGCTAAAAATATTTAGCAATATTCTCTCTAAAGCCATGAAACACTGAAGTCACTGTTGAGTGATACAACTCTTTCTTCAAAGCCAGTAATCACAGAAGTATTGAAAGGTAGAGAGCAATGCTCTGTAGGTACGAAGGCAATAACACCGTGGGTGACTTCTTAGCAATAATGAAACGTATCGCCTGCAGATTTAGTTCACCGTAGATGTCTGTTATTAATACTCAGATAACTAGTATCTGCTTTACATTCCTTAGTGTGCACGATCCGGGTTGTGTTGTTTAAACAAAACAAAAGTGTCTCAAAGAGGCAGGTAAGAGAAACTGGAAAAATACCCCAGATGTTGAACGTAGAAACTAGGAATAATCACAGTTCATTGCCAGTGATATGACGGAGATGTGGCATAGGCAACAGCAGAGAAGCCACTTCTAGTAGACAGATGCCTACAGATCTCCTGTGTTCCGTCTGTTGAAGCCCAAAAACCTGCTCGTAGTCCCATGGGATAGTTCAGCCTTGTCTGGGTTTGTGAGTGCTGGGTGGAGAACTAGTCACCCCAGGTGCCCTAGTGATCAGCGCCAAGTGAGCCCACAGAAGTTCCTCGGCTTTATTCGCAGAAACCGATTCCACTAAGCACCAGTGCTTGTACAAACATTTCATGGAGACTATAGGGATGCAAACATAAATTTTAACTTTCTCTTATCCTTTGCTCGGCAGCAGTCGACATTGGCATGTGCTTAAGTGCCTTGTTGAAACGGGGCCTGTAAGGATTAGGGCATCTCTTTCTGTCCTCACATTAGTTAGTCTGCTTTAGGAGAAGCTCTGTCGGGGGGAGGAGACTTGGAGCTGTCCCCATGGGATGCCAGAAAAAAGCCATCAATGAAGAAAAGCAATAGTTCTTCGCAGTTCTGGCCCTTGTATGCCCAGACTGAAGTAGCGACCACTGTACAGTGTCCCCTGCTTTGCTCTGCATCAGGAAGCTGGTGCTGTCAGCTGATGAGAAGAATCCATGTACTCTTAAATAAGGATTGCAGTGATGATGATCTGTAGCTGTCTTAAGGTAAACTATTTTTATTTTCAGATTCTAGAAGTTTTGATACCCTTCTCTTGAAGTCTGTTCACTGAATTCTAATATCCTGTTCAGTTTGATAAGGACGGATGCTTTTCTTATTTTTCTTGCCAGTGATCTTTCAAATCTACCTCTGTTACTAGATAGTACTTGATTACCCATTTTCACCTTGTTTTCTGAGGTTTGCAGTTGTCAGCATAACTGCAGAGATGTAGGAGACTGGGAAGCCAGAGATCTATGCCAGATGCTGAAGGTGTTAGCTACTACAGGAGCAATCACAGAGCCTATGCCAGAAGTAGCATCTCTTCCGTCAGCATGAATAGCAGCTGGACACCTTGGTATCATTGAAAATCTGCCTAAGAACCTATTGGTATCTTAAGTGCCTGAATACACTAAGAAATTCCGTCACAAGTGGCTTGTCATGTAGCCATCAGCAGGGTGAGGACAATGAGAGAAGCATCTTAACTATCCGTGGCTGCTCTGAGCACTAGCTGCAAAAAATAACATCGACAAGGTGGAGAGGGAAGTTGCTGCAAAACATTCCTGCTTTATTTTCAGATGGAGTACTGCTGGATAGTATGAGAAACTAAATTAAAAAAAGAAAAAAATCAGAATTGCTCTTGAAAGACCCTCCCTCTGTTTTCCTTCTCGCTGCTGAGTTTAAATGAGGATGAGGTATGGATTTGCTTCGAGGTGATGCAAGGTTATGCATGTTTTCAATCCAAAATCTTCTGTAATTTAAAAAATCAGTCTTCAGATAATGAGTTGGTAGCTGGAATAGTATCTTGTGAGCTCTGACTATATTCCATTAAGATGTAACAGATCTCTAGAGAGCTGACATATCTGAGTTGGTCACGCTGATTTACGTAAATCCCATTGTTGTTGGGGATCCTCCGATACTATCTCGAATCCCAAGGCACAGATAGGTGCAGGAATCTTAACGAGCTTGCGTTATATCAAATGGAGCTTAAACTGGAGTGGAAGTATAGTAACTTGTCAAAAAAAAAAAAAATAAAAGCCACAGAGAGCCTGATCAGGTACTTCCCTGCTGCATTGATGGTCTTCCTCTGGAAATCATGAGTTTCTGCACAATATTGGCCTTCAGAGGTTACACAAGACAGATGATCATGTCACTGTATCACTTCTGAACTTATAACCAAGAATACCTTCAGATTTATGGTTTTATCTTCATATATATTGCTTTACCCTCAAGCTTTGGGCTAACGATAGCGAAGAAATTAGACTTGTTGCAGTGCCTTTAGGAAGTTTTCCAAAGTAGTGCTACTTGACTGATTTGGATTGTATTCTAATGTTTGTTAGTGAGCACCAGGGATTTCTTTCCCACCAACATATTTTCTCATGAAAAATAAGCTAATACTCAAGATAAGAACTTCCTGAGAGAGTCAGTTTCACCGAATCTCCCAAATGTGTTTTGAGTATCCTGAAATCGTTGTAAAATGTAATGGAATATTTTAACTCAAAATAACTTTTAATAGCCAGTGTTAGCTTATTTCAAAGGATCAGAAATTATTTTAGTTTCAGATCTATCTAGATTTCTTTCTTCATGCGTATTGAGATTTTTTTAATTTTGTGTGAATTCAAACATGAAAAATAATGAAAATATTTTTTTTAAAAGTGCATTTTGCAACAAACTCTATGTGCTTCCAGGGAGAGCAATATGAAAGAAAACCTGCAGGGAATAAATGTACTTTCTTTTAATCATCTGGCAAAAGAGTCTGAGTTAGTGGTTCACTTAAAGTTTAGGCTTCTGTTTTTCTTTGCTTTCATATGTGTGTGTAGGAAAGAGAGGGAGTGCGTGTGGATGTGACTTGCAACCAGTGTTGTACTCACATTGGATCGAAGTCCTCAGTGTGGATAGAGAGTGTAATCGTAACATAATCACACATCTTCAAGAATCTGACGGCTGTGCTTACTCGAACTTCCACCACTTTACAAAGGACATAGTTACCTAATTGCAAGCTCAAGGTTATCTTTTTAACACACACACATAAAAAGAAAATAATTGTGCAGTAGGTTTTGAGTATTCCACAAATGCATAATGTCTTCATTAGTAAGATGCTTGGGGGAGGCGGGGAAATGATGAATCTTCACCCATGAGCTGGAAAACAGACCTGTCCAGCAGAATTTAGTGGAATCTGCTTAGTGTGTTAGTGACTTGCCAGTGTGGCCTGATTTTTTTTTCTTTTTTAAAATTAACTATTGATCGCAAGAGGTGAACTGTTTAACTTCATTTCTGTTCAGGCTCGTTGACCTACGGCAAGTTTGAGTTTTAAAGAGGGTTCGTTTCGACAAAAGAATGTTGAAAACCTTCAACTGAGGCTAACGGTGCCTTTTTACCTGAGAGTGAAAAGCTGAAAAGCACATATTGAAGGAAGACAAAGTCAAATTGGGAAATAAATGTATCCCTACCATGCTTATCATTTCAGACAGCCTGTCTCTTTTGCTAATTTTCACTGAGCAGGGCCATTCTTGTCTTCTGGAAAACAAGATATTTATAATGTAAATAGCTGTATTGAATTTTTTTTCCTTTCTCTGTAACTAATATGTAATAATCCAACACACTATTTCTGTTAAATCTTTTACAATAAGGCCACTGTATGCCTAATTATGGTTGACCTCTGACCTTTTCCTAAGTCACATGCTGAAAAGGAGGGTGCTGGAGGTTTCAGTGTACATATAGAACCATATATATTTAGTAAATTGAGTAAGTGGGACTTAGGGCCAGTATACATTAAAGTCACAACAGTAACAAAGCTCCAGATCTGAACTAGCAAAACCAACTGTTCACCTTGCCATGTCCATCCTGTAATAAGATCTAAGTTGCACCTGCCTGTAGTTCTGCATGATCAGACTTCAAAGTATAACTTACAAGATCTGTAATGTATCAGTGTTGATAAACTTAGATGTGGGGGGGGAAAAAACCACAAGAAAAACCAAAAAAAAAGAAAAAAGAAAAAAACTCGACCAACAAAAGAAAATCAACGACAGCAACAGTTCGGTATCAAGACTGGAAGATGAGACATGTCTGATTTTGTTGTGCAGAAAGGGACAACCGGTGTCAGTCAGCACAAACGGACTGTAGTAGTGGCGTTTGTTACGGAACCGACCTTATTTCCATACTGCTTTGTTCTTACCCTGTTTTCCTTTGACCATCTGTTGTTCCCTGTGTGTAGCATGGGGGAGAACAGGACCTCAGCCATCAGTGTTTTATGGGTCAATGTTGCATTAACGATTTCTGATTTCTGTTCGTTTAGCAATTAATGAACAAAGTTCTCCCATGTGTCAAACGGAATCCCGTCAGAGCTTCCTCGCGAGGATACTCTTCTCACTGCTGTCTTGACTCCTGTCGGTTGGATGACTTTGCGGTGTTCCAAATAACCAGCACAGCACAGCAAACCGTATCGATTGAGGGCTTCATTACACGTGTGTTGTGCGTCTGTACTTTCATCAGGCCTCAAAGTCATCCAGGGACAGGACTCGGTTGAAATATGGTATGTACTCTATGCATGACGCCTATATCACACCTTCATGACCTTATACTGGGGAGAACGGCTGATCTTTACAGATGTGGATCTGGACCACCTTTTTTTTCTTTTTTTGGGAGGAAAGTTGTAGTGAACCTTGGTCCTTATCCTACAGACCACTTGCTCCTATCCGGAGCAGCCAAGTGGATGTTAAAGCGGTGCAAGGACCTTCCGGGGGGCCGTGCACAGAGGTGAATTTCATGCTGTTTGAATGTGATCTTGCCAAAAAAAAACCTGTATGTCTATCAGGGGAGCCTGTGACTGTTCTATAAGGAGTGTTTGTGTTGTTTACTTTAAAACAAGCTTTGCTAATTAAAATAGTGTGTTCTGGAGTCCTGTTTGAATGGCATGAAAGGTATCAATGAAGAAGATGCAAAGTATGCTCGTACAGCTCTCCTGGCTTCTTGTTTCTTTTCCTTCAGCCCTTGCTACGGGACAGAGATAAAGCTGTAGAGGTGGAAGTGGCCAAGATTACAAAATCCAGTTAGTGCTTTATCTGGTGTGCCTCATAGGCTTAATCCTGTCTACCGCCATTCATTTAAGAAGCGGTTATAGTGCTACAGAAATGTAAAGAGAGCTTAATGCCTATGAGACTCAGACTTTTTGTCTTCAAGTAGTTTTAGAGTTTATTCCTCTGGTTGACTGCCCAAAAATATGGGGTGGGGGGAAATGGCCACATGACCAGACAGAATGAAGAAAAACTGCCAGGTAAAAGGTATAGCCTCTCCCATCTCTTCTCCCGCTAGAAGATGCAGAACAAATACAAGCTGGTAAAGACAAAAAAAATGGGAGGAAAACCAAAACAAACCAAGCTAACAACAACTCGAAAGCCACCGTACTAACTGCAGGTACTGTTTGGGGACTGATTTTTCACAAGTCAAACACACTTTAAGTGAAAAAAGAACAAAAAGAAGAGAAGTACTGCAGTCTGGAAAGCATTGCTGGTTTTCTCACTTCTTGTACAAGCTATCTGTACCCATTATATTTCCAAGCAAGTCAAACCATAATACACAAAAGGATGTTTTTATGCTTGGATCTATCATGTGTAGGTATGAAAAGAAAAATCACGAACAACCTTCTGTTGAAACAACTCGAAGAGGGGAGAAGCTATAGAAAAGAATGACTTGTAAGCACTGTCAAGGAAGAAATTCTTACAATTGTTTGTACTTAAATGCCATTTCAAACATACTGTGCAGAGCTGGTACTCACGGTTCGACTTGCTAGAACAGGACAATTTTCAAGGTTTATTCTTTTCTCAGTTTGTATATGCTGAGATTGGCTAAGCTACAACATGTAATATAAACTTCTGGATTCACAGTGGCTAGGGAATGTTGGCTTTATGATTATTACTGCCAAATGGAAAGGATAGGGACCAGCTTTTTTGTTTTACTGGGTACCTTTTGAGACAACTGAAGATTCATCTTTTTTTGAGAGGCTTGCCCTTTTCAGGACTTGAAATATGGTCACAAAAATTCTAAGTGATTTACACATCACTGAATCCAGATCTGAAGCTGTAACTGTCATTTAGCTTCAAATAACCCAGAGTCCTAAATTCCAGAAAATCTGAAGTTGAATTGGAACAGCCTATTTCCTATAACGCTCCTTGGTATTCAGCAGAAGTACCTTTTGTAGCAACAGGCCACCCTTGGAATTTTTTTTGGCGAGCTTGCGTGACAGCCTAAACATCTCCTGTTTGGTAAGGGGGAGTACGTGTTGCAGGCTGATGAGCTGCAGCAATCAATGGGATCGTCTGTGTTGATGCAGAGTCGAAGGAAGGAGATGAGAGCACCTCTGCAAACTCCCCCTCCTGATCCACTTGAGGCAAACGAGCGGGATGAAGGTCAGTGAACAATCGTGCTCAAACTGATGAGTGTTCGCTATGGTGGTGTGAGGCTTGTTTAAACGCACTGGGACCGGTTACAGTCCCCTTACAGGATGTGTGGCTGTTGTGATTTGCATCTGGGAGTCATTTCAAGCTTGATGGCAGAGTTGAAGTTTTGCTTGTCCTGTAGAAGCCTCCACTGGGGCTGTTTTTGGTTGTTTCTGTGTGTGCGCTGATGCTCCATTGCCCGCTCTGTGGCTAGGACTCTCAGAGCACATACAGAAAAAGACCAAGAATATCTTGTTTTTCAACCTGCGAACCCTCTGTTAACTGCATAGCTTGGAGCCTGAATTGCAAATCTGCTGTGCCTCCAAGAAAACATGATTATCAGTATAGTGTAAGGAGCCAGGGAGGAAGTTTTCTGGTTAAATTAATCCTGATGTCCTGATGTGTTTGTCTTGTTTTGAAATTGACTGGCGGGAAGGAATAAGTGGTGTTTGTCTCCTGCTGTTTCTGAATGATGATCTTTCCACGTTCCAGGAGCACTTATATATGGAACAATAATTAGGGTGCTGGAGAAAATAGCTCTCTTTCTGAATATGTCTATTTAATGGACAGACTGGGGCTTTTGTTAAGTAAGTCCTGTTACAGGGAGTGGCTGACTGGTGCTATCTGGAAGACTTGAGCCTTTCTAGCATCATCAGCCTGGAACTAACAACGGGGCATTCAACATTTCTCTAGGCTAAATTTGAAACGTGTGAAGTTCTTCCCACCTCTACTTCACATCTAACATTAGAGAAGAAGGGGAATTATCTTTGATTCTTACAAACCCAAGAGGCAGAAATTACAAAGTAGCCACTGCAACAAAATACCCCTTCCATTTTCCAGAACAATTAATAATTTAATGTGTGGATGAGGTAAAAAGCTGCACAATGTCTCCTTCCTGCTGTTAAACTTAGCTAGGTAAAGGCCTGCCCCATGTTACAAGATTAAACCATGTTAGTGATTAAGAAATTGGTGGCAGATACCATGAAAACACCTTTAAGTCTTGATTTGTCCTCAATACATGTTCAGAAAAATTAACTCTGGAATTTTTTATCTTGGAAGATTTTATGCCCATGCTTTGCTGGATCTGTCCTCAGCATTCTCTAGGTGATATTCCTGCTCCTGGAGTAGTCTTAGCTTTTCAGTTCTGGTGCATCACCTCAGATGGGAAAGGATTTGTGCTATGTGTTCTCATCACAATGCAAAAACACAGCTAGAATAAATGTTCACTTTTTTGGCTTTCTTCTTTTTTATATATAAATAATTATCCTAAATACAACAAAAGTAAAAGTCCTGGAGGTGTGTCACCACAGAGCACCCCACGCCTGTTTCTCAGGGATCAAACTGCCTTTCAGGGGAAGATTTGTGGATGTAGGTGTTCAGAGGGGAATGGAGACTCTTTCTTAATGTCAGAATTAACATGGCTTGACGACAGATAAATTCAGAGTATGCACAAAAGCTCTCTTCAGTAAAATTTGAAGTACTGTGGGGCCCAGCACGTAACTGAGTGGACCAAAGGATGAAGCTCTAGTTTTAAAATCCATTAACATTATGAGAAATAGTCCAGGACTCCAATGTCGTGACTGAATACCACTAAATTTCAGCGTTCCAAGCAGCCAGAATATTGTTGAAATTATTCTCCAAAAGCCTAATGCATGTAACAGACATGAATGCATAGTTGTGTTCCCAGAGCAGGAATCCTCCGAGATTTTTAGCGTATGTCTTTCTGAAACATCAGTTATTTGAAAGATTGCTCTGATTCTCTGCCTAAAGGAAAACAGTCGTTTTTGGCAATGTGCAGACCTCTCATCTTTTTATTTTCCACCAGAAAGGAGAAAAGTAACAGCTCCTTGAACAACACCGCAACACAATACCGTGCTGCTGACTGCAGATGGGTCAGCAGGAGGACGCTGGCCGGGTTTCAGCACAGCTGTACTCCTCAATTTTACCTTTTCGACTCTTTCATCACAAGCAGAAGACAGTATTAGTGGACATGGCAATAAAATTACAGCATGTATTGCTCAAATAATTCATTTGCCAACAGTGATGTGTGATTTCTGAAATACATGAAGAAGTTTTAATTTCCCTTTTTAGCCATAATTACGAGCATGAGCAAATAGACAGGATCACCAAGCTGTCCGTCAGTTTTAGCATTGGGTTTTTAAGCACAGAGATGAAATGTAAACACTCACATGTACTGCAAAAATTCACTGCCACTGTTGTGTAACGCCGAATCCAGAAGGCCTGTGATTCCACATCAAATTTGCACTGTGTTGCAACCAGTTCGCTGGATCATCCTGTACAGGGTGGTAGGGAGTGGGGAGTGGAGACAAAAAATCAGAGCATGCAGTGCAGAGTTGGCTTTTTTTTTTTAAAGCTGATGGAGGAAGGCAACCATGGTTATTCCAGCTTCTGCTGTGTATTAGAGCAGATCCCATATCTCAGTTTAATGTTGCATTCGTCTTCCTCCTCTGAACCTGGTACTGCAGAGCTGTGCAGATGCAGCTGTAGGACAGAAGATGCATGATGCAGGCAGAGGGTGCCACCTAAAGGAAACATGTGCTTCCAGCTCCAGCACCAACAAAATGAAGCAAACCCTTCAGCCTGTCAATCATCTGTTTGTTGCATTTCTTCTCCAGACAGGCTGACCCTGAACAGTTCATCGTGTACTTGATGGTGTGGAGTGTTTCTTGGACAAAGCATAATTCTACATTTTCAGTAAGTTTTTGTTAATTTTTGTTTTCCAATAGATTTTGTGTATTAATGTCTGTAAACCGCTCCCTGTAGCGCAGAGTGGTACTTAACCAATTGGAGGCGTGGGTACATTTGGACACCATCATTCTCTTGACTGGAGAGTCCTGGAAGCCCTGGAAGTAAAGGGCCACAAAGAATTTAGGCAATTAGCTTTTATCAATTTATCAATTTTTAGAAATTACATAGTGAAAACTTCTTCCAACACAGCATAGAAAGGTATGTCCAAACAGACATGCTACGTAAGCAGATTTCTCTTCCCTTTAGATAGCTCAGCCATCAGAGTACAATCACACAACACTATCATGCTGGGAAGTTGCTTTGTGTTCTTTTCTCCAGAAATCTCTGCTCTAGTTGTTTTCTTTTTTTTTTCTTTTTATGTCCACTTCAACAGAAAGGCATTCTCTGAACCTTACCTTAACTATGCCTTCCTTCAATTTCTGGCAATATGAAAAACAAGACGGAGCTTTCTGACTTACCATAGTAGCTTTTGGAATCTGCACAGCATCATCTTCTGGTTAAATTCCCAGGCAGGAAGATGTTGCTAATCAATGTTTCCCGTTCTCTGAGCGCTCCTCCTCAGTGGACTCTGCCCTGATGGTATATGGGCTCTCCCCGGCCATTCCATCTATACTTACTGAGGTAGTGTAGATTAAAAAAAGAAAAGCAAGTTGTGAAACTGGAGAAAAATTAATTGCACACCTTTAAAGGTAACTGTTTTCTGGAAAAATAAAATAAAATAAAAGCTTGCTGTGGTATCTGAATCTGTCATTGACTCAGGGTTTCCTCTGCTGCCTTGTTATCCAGGAACAATGTGTGCTGTCTGCTCCTAGTACCACCGAACTATAGAGATCAACCTTACCATAGACTTAATCAGTCCTTGTCTCTAGAACAGCTGCTTTAGCAGTGGAAACAGCCAAGAGTGGCAGACTGGAGTTGTAAGAAATCACACATGACTATTATGAGTAACGATTTAGGCTGAACTTTCCTTTAGATGTATACAATTGAACCTGATGCACCCACACCACGCAAGCATCGTAACATTTTAGGAAACATTCATCTTGCCAAATGATACAGTTTGTATTTTCTGTTTTTAAGCTCTAGTGCATTTATTTATTAGGGACTATGCCACCAGCTCAGGAAATGACCTCTCTTATTCGCATTCAGGAATTATCACATCTCTCATTTCACCATGTCAGAGAAGCCATTTAAAATAATGATTACATCCAAATTCCTGCTGCATTGCCTGTAAGAAGCGTACAACAAGTAAAGAAAAAAAAGTTACTGCAGCCACATTGCAATCTTGCTGTGAAGAGCTAATGACTTCACACTCACAGTGAAGTGCCTGCAGGGAATAAATATTTTCACTGATTTGATGGTGTAAGTGATGTACAGTTAATATGCAGGGAACAACTACAGAATAGAGTAAGTGCACACAGGCATTGCTTTTTCCTCACAAAAGAGCATTAAGTGGATGAGCAGTCAACATAGGAACAACGTAGGAACAAACTGAAAAACTGCAATTAATTCCCCAAGCTAAATGGGAAATATTTCCTTAGCAAGCTTTTTGTAAAACAGAATCTAGTAAGTTCTGTTTCAGGCAACAAGTTTCTATCAGGTGCTTCTTCAAGTATGAATTACCCACTATGTGTGTTAGTAAGACATACTACAACGCTTAATATGTCCAAAGGGGAGTTAGGAAAGTAAATGACATTTTGTATAGGCAGCAGTTGCTTTAAATTAGTGTGGTGTTTTGGGGAAATATCACTGGAAATGTTTTGGCAAGTAGCTTGCCTTTTTTTTTTTTTTTTTTAATAACACAACACTGAAATATGGCCACAGACTTGCCCCCACGTCACTGCAACATAGAGCATATTTTATATTCTCTTTCTTTAGTTCTTTCAACTACTGAGGAGTA
>WKFP01014130.1:526629-540488 GCA_011057875.1 Pterocles orientalis | reverse complement strand
TTTTTTTTTTTTTTGCAATTGCTCAAGTCTTCATGTGAGAGTGCATTGGATGTTTTTAGGAGTTTTGATGTTGAAAGAAAATAAAGCAAGTTGTTAAGAACGTGGGACAGCTGTGCCAGCTGAGCCATGCGAATAACCAACGCTAACGAACCAATACACAGACTGCTGAGCAGCCGGTTAAAACAGCCCCGACACTATAACCAACTCAGCTGCTGATGCTGTGTTCAGTGTTTTGAACTGAATGAACACCTGACAGCCATGCCTCTTTTAGGAAATACCAAGTTTAATGAGCACAACAGAACAAAGCAATACCTGCTAATTGGAAACAGTCTTCCTGTAGGCAAATGCTTGTAAATAATACCAAATCAGAACTTCACCTTCAGCCCACACACGCATACACATCAGGGCAGGGAAGAACGGAGAGCTGGGGACAGTCAGCACTTTGGCCCACCATGTGAATATGGGTGTGATGGTTTTGCACTGCAGAGAAGCAGTGGGCTCCCCATCTTTCCTCTTGGTGCCAGGAGGACTTCTGTTTCTGCATGGTGTTCTGAGAGTAAATGCTAGTTTGGGTTTTGTGGCCTTTGATGTCAAATAATTTGCCTTGTAGGTTTTGCTTCAGTTGGCACACGATGTTTTCCCTGAGGTTCAGTAATGCAAACTGGAATGTTTATTGTCACACAGGCTGAGAACTAGTCTCTGATTTGCCCCTGGGAGGCCTCTTCTAACTAACTCGCATGGCTCTGACCTATAGGTAGTTTCAAACTTAAAAGATTAAGTAGGCAGCTCCTAAGGCTGGGAAAGAAAATTAGTATTCTTAGCTGAGCAGGACTTAAAACAGCAACTAAAAGAAGTGAGTGTGATAAAAGTACTTTTATCCTTTAAAGTATCCTTTAAAGCCTACCCCTTTGCATCCACATTCTTGACTCACTAAAATCTTGTCCTCCCCTTTCAGGACAAAAGTGTGTAGGAGCTGAGTTTACTAGTGCGATGCATTGCCATCTCCTCCTCATCTGAGTCATGGATGCCACAGTGGTGCAGAGTTAAGCCCTCAATGAGAAAGGAAGAATCAGGCACTTTCTGCAGTCATTCCTGCACCGCAGACCCCGTGTGCACATTCTCCACAACACTCACACAGGTCCAAGGCTTTATCCCTCCTTCAGGCACAAACTCCTCCTTCACTAAGAGATCTGGCTGAACAAGGAGGTCAGAATCAAGGTCAACTTTATCTATGGATGGAGGCAGAGAAAGGAACTGTCTAACTGCTGAGACTAAGTGTAATTATTTTCTGTAAAATCACTAAATAAATAGCAACTCAAGCGGTTATGGCTTGGTTTTCTTCTATATTGATCGTGACTGATTTTGTTCTGCTGCGAGGAGGAGTTAAATGCACGGTTTCTCTTCAGCAGTGTGGTGTATGAGTCTAACAGCCCCATCCATCCCCTTCTCTGCTCCTGGCTCCTGACAACTCCAAGACCACCAGACTTTTCAGAAAAGTATAATAAATAATTTCAGGAAACAACTTGCCTATGTCTCCTATCCCGAACTAATTATATTTTTTTTAGAAGGAAGAAAGAAAAAGATGCTCAAGATTTTGAAGTTCCTCTGTATGAATAAATACTCTGTGTATGTGACGGAAAATAAAAGGAAGTCTACGAAATCAGAACCATAGTGTGATGGTTCATAAACTTTCACCTCTCGAACCCTGCTGAAAAAGAGTATTTTCATTATCAAATGCAGCGTAGTCATGTTTGGAACTTGCCCTCTGGAGAACAGCAAAGCAAATAAAAAAACCTCTGCCTTGCAATTTAGAGACTTAAGTAGTTAGTTGCTGTACTGCAGTAATAGTCTGGCTTGTGGTGGTAAACGTTTGACATGCTATAATATTTTCAGCCACTTCCTTGACAAGAAAATTAAAGATTGCATAATATACTGAACTAGAAAGCAACTTGCTGCCAGGATTAATTACGGGGTTTTTTTTCCTAATACTCTGGTATTCAAGAATGGTATAAAAATGTTAGTTATACTTACTTTAGTGCTTTGATTACAACTGTTTTGCTAACAATTCACATCCATTTACAACCACAGCGCTGAGGAAAAAAAATGGTTTTCCTCCAGATATTATTTATAAATACTTTTAAAACAAATCTGTAACCCTTATTCAAAGACACAGTGAATTAGAATGGAAATAGGAGGTACTCTGATTGGAGGGGAAAAAAAAAAAGTTGTGAAGTGCTTTTCATGTTGTATCTTGGCCATCTGTTGTCTTACAGTTTTGGTTAGGATACGAGACATAAATGAAATGTCTAACATTTCCAACAGTCTTCTGAAGTTTCGTCACCATCAGGATATTTCTTCCAAGTGATAAAAATGAAACTGGGTTTTACGGAGGGGAGACTGAAACTCATTCAATATTGACATTAGATTTATTTAAAATAATTTCTGTGGGTTTTTTTAGTCAAGGACAGATCCAACAGCACAACCACAGCGTATCCAATTGTTTTAATAACTAACGTTATTTATCCGGATTTTTTTTTTAGGCTCTCGGGATGCCCATTTTGTTATCTGTTCCATGTGTTACTGTCTTGATTGCTGCCATACACTGAGGTTGGCCATTTGCATACATGCTACAGCTATTTTGCTATCTGTGGCACGCTGTGATTCCTCACTTGTCTCAGTGATAAGTGCTACAAATGAGAACTGGCCACCCGTGAGCGTACCTTAAACACGTTGCAGATTCAGTTTCTATGTTGAGAGCTGAACTTCCCAGGATGGCTACATCTCCACTCAAAATCATGCGCAGAAATCCAGTCATCTCCCTCATCCCCACCTGTTTTTATCAAGAATAAGAAATTGTTAAAGGTGTTGCAAATAAGGACACTAAGATGTCCATTAAGGAACTTTTGTTATGTTGATGCTGCAAATTTTTAATTATCCCACATGCAATCTGAATTAAAATTTGCCCGGGCTTCTCTGTATTTAAGAATCTGTGAAGCCAGATATTAATTTATTATAAATTATAAAAAAAGATAGCTTGTAATCCTATAGAAAGGGGAAATAGAGGTAAGAGATTCATTTTTGTTTAATTCATATATGAATGCTCAAGTGCGCAGAAAACAGCAAGAGACTGAAGGTAAATTTAATTGTAAAAATAGTAAAAGATAGTACAAAGAAAATACATGTATAAATAATTCCAGGGTTTCAGCCACACTCGTGTTTATTTAAATAGCATTACGGGATCACAGATTTTGGGGAGAAATGTGCTATTCTAGAAAGCTGTCTGTTCTGGTGTTTGCAGGGGACAGAGGTCTTGGTCACAGCATCCATGAAACAGTGTGCCAGCTGTGCCAAGAAGGTGTCACTCCACTGCAAGTGCATGAGGTGGATTATATGAAATACAATCTGCTTAACGCCCAGGTGTGCAGATGGCAAAATATTCGACTGGAATATTAAGTAGCATGCTAAATTCACATGCGTTTCTTAGACTATTCACTATGTTCATTATTTAACAGTGAAAGAAGGGATGTCTGGGGTGAAAAGGGAGCTGCTTTTTTTTTTTTTTTAGAGCAGAACAGACGTGCATGAGACTGCAGTCCCTTGTGTCAGGAATCCATTGCAGTTCTGCAGCATTGCCAAGATAACATTAACACAATCAGCTCAGTTTCAGATTTATTTTCTTGAACATTTAAGTCACTTGACTTCAAGTGTCTGTGGAACAGTCTGTGGTTTGCAGTAAAGTGCATTCCTGAGCCAGAAAAGAGTGTCTACAGCTTTAGGTCGGTTACAAGTGGGCAGTACACTAAAATACCTGCTCTTGGATTATTGCTTTGCTAATATTGTGTAATAGAAAGCACTCCAGCAGTGTTGTAAAAAATATCCTCTGGACCCCTTTTTGGCTAATTATTACACAAATAATGGTAACAAGGACTTTATTCTGAGAGATGAGCCAGTGGACGGGAACATACAGGATGTTTTGAGTCAAAGGGTGAACATACAGAATTAAAAGCACATGAACAGCAAGTCTTAGTTGGGCAGAGGAATGGCTAAGAAGTCAACCAAGAATGAATTAATCTCATCCCCACTCCTAGAGCAAGAGTGTGGTCATGCCACAGAATTCCAACCTTCCTGAACCTGGAAATTCTTAGGAAAGCTGCAAGAAAGGAATTTGTGCATTGGACTGTCCAGAGAGAGTCTAAGTGCAAGACAGCATCAGACAGGTAAGACAGGAAACTGCCATACACTACTGCAAGGGATAAGTTTGTTTTCTTAAGTGCTGAAGTTCCAAAAGCAGATCACATTGTCACTACATGTAGGGCATCAATTGCAGTCATCTCCAGTAAGTGTCCTGTACCGTGTCAGTTTACACCAGGACAGAAAACTGCAGGTCCAGTGACGCAGCAGAAAAGCCCCGCTCTGCACTGGAGCAGATCAAGAGAAGGGTAATGTGTACAACTCAAATGACTGCTGACTTGTTGATGGCTCACGTATATGGTATTTTTTAAATTATGAAGACCTCCCTATAGTTTCTTTTTTTTTGTATTATTTCTGCCCAAGAAACACAAGGACAACTCTGAAAGATTTGAGAAGAAAAAAATACCCATCCACACAGTGGAATTTTGGAAGGAGCTCCTCTGTTTTTGCTTTTCCAAAATACGTAAGACGACTGTTCTGGTCCTCACTTGTTTTATTTTTGTAGGTACTTTTCTTCTGAGTACCACTTTATACGTAGCAATACACAGACAACTCCGATGTAGGGCCCAACAAGCAAGAGAATCTTGTTTTTTTAATTGCAAGGTACATCTGCTTTTAGCCCCCAAATTTGGGTGTCTTCCCTGGTGTCTACTCATGGAAGAGCAACCACAGCATTTGACTTGGATGTGCAGTCACTTAGTCTGCTTGAATATTTCCGAAGACTGAATAACCAAACTATCCTTGTTTTGAACAAACATGAGCCATCTGCAGGCTCATGTTTATTTATTTACACACACTGCTGATCAGACCACTTAAAAAATAAGTTCACAATTTACATGCAGGGAAGCCACAAACCAGAGGGCAGACTTCTCCAGATAAATACTTCAGAAACTTGTGAGCCAACGTAGCTTCAATTCTCAGCCTTCTTCCACTCAGCAGGTAAATTTCCTGAGAATTGCTGACACAGACTGGCCTACTGTCAAAAAGCAGAGGGTTGATTCATATTAAAATTAAGTAATGTTATGTCTGCTTCTCTTTAGGAAAAATGTCAATGTAATAATGGCACCACTGTATCAAAAAAAAAAAAGTGTCTTCACATAAAAGAACTTGTCAGGCTTACTTACATAAAATACACTGTTCCTATTGGTGTAAGGCAGCCATACCCACAGCAAATACAGATCTTAAGACTATTTTTAAAAATACTAATATATTTTCCCAGAAAATGTGAAAAGGTAAGTTCTTCTAATTTTCAGTGATCTCCAGATAAACTAATTTTCCATAATTCATGTTTTTACTCCCACTCTTATACAAACTAAAAATGTAGTTATTTTCCTCTGGTGATTTTATGTCTAATATATTCCTATAGCTATCTAGCAATGGTAAATTAATTTAGATTAAAATATAAAAAATGAAAAATGTATTCTTTCATATTTTGTTTCCTGCATGTGCATAACATGGTTAAGTTTGCTTGTTTAAGTTTCTGCCTGATAAGCCTTGGAGCTAATGGTTCTATTTAAAAGTTGCAAAGGAAATAATTGACGCCGAACAGTTTCCTGTAATAGAAAAGAGACTTCTCCCTAAACACATCCAGCTAAGGGTTTGTGCCAGCATCTGATCCAAGGGTGGATGCCAAACCCTGTTATCTCAAGCTTCCTTTTAAACTGTCATACAAACCAGGTAAGTTAGTGACAGACTTGGTCACACTGCATTTGGGTGCATTCCCATGTTTTTTTTTTCTTTTTTTTTGTTGTTTTTTTTTTTTCTTCAAAACAGGAGATGCTGGACACTCTCTATTATTTTTTTTTACCTTGGTTTCTTCTTCCCTTTTCTTCCTAAAGGTTGCACGAAAGGTGGCCAGCTTCTGCTTCTGTCTATTACACTTCCAAGTCAAGAAACTGCATGGGTTTTAAAATTATAATGACTCCCTCAAACCCGTCAAGTACCAGCATTTTACAGATTGCCAGGCAAACACTGTTTAAGACAAGCCTCTCAGAATTACAGGTATGTCTAGATCAGGCTTCTTTGATTTCCCTAGTTCATCCCTGGCTAAATACAGTCCTGTCACACAGAAGGATGTTCAGTCTGAGAGGGAGAGCTGTCAACATCATGACAGCTCACACCTTGCTTTTACTGACTGCAGACCCTTTGTCACTGGACAACTGCTGTCTACCACATGGGTATGGAGCTCTGGTTCTTCAAAATACCTGGTGCTGGCTCTCTAGAGGACCATTCACTATTGGTGGTCTGCAGAAAGGATAAAGAGTGTCCCTACTAAGGAAGAACATATCTCTGAACACTTAAATGAAAAGTTCACAGCTAGGAAGACGCGAAGGAAAAAGGAGAGCATCCACTCTTAGAAAAACAAAATACGGGTAGTTGGGAAAAGCAGGAGTCATTACAGAAATGGGCTATCTCTATGCAAGTCTGGAGGTGGAGAAGGGTCAGCTTTTCCTTAACAAGACACAAAATTCAATAACAAGAAAATGTACCACTGCTCTATTCCCAATCCCAGTAGTAGTCTGCTGCTCTTGAAGTTGTCAAGGTACTTCTCTATGGAGTTTGGGTACACGAGGCTCAGAAAATACGTTCTGGAAAAACATGCCAATATTTTTCTCAGTAAGTAATAGCAGTTTCCCAAACAAGGGACTAAGTGTTACTTGTAGTTGTGCAATAGTATAATCCAAGCAATAAGAGCACTCTGTTACTGATGTCCTCTATAATTTTTTCTCCTTTAATGGGGGTTGTGATTTGCTGTCATGGCATGCTGTAAGATTTGAATATACCCCTTTGACATATTTTGCATTTATGGTAAGTGTGCCTTCCTTAGGGTACTATTATTTTCTATTTCCATGCACTGGGATAAATTACACAGAGATGTGGACAACACAATCAAATCCTAGCACAATAGAGAAAAATTACATTTTCTGTTTAAATGAGAATTGAACACTTTATGAAGCTTCTTTGAAGACTATTGTTTTAGAATGAGATAATTCTTTGCACCAGTACTAACAAAAGACAGATGTCTGACCGGTGGCTCTGTTTTCTCATCGCTCAAATGCCACGGCACAGATTGTGCTGTCCAGACACACAGCAGACACTTGAATTAGTAGACTCTCCCATTCATGACTATGTCTCTCATGTATGTGCCTGCCTCTGGAGCTTCTGCCAATGTGGCAGACAAGCACTGTGCCTCAAGCCTCCTTCCCTAACCAGAATCTGTCTGACAGCTCCCTGACGCGCTCCTCAGCCTGCCGCACCAACCCAGGCTCCATCCCCAATGACAAATCTCTGCTCTCCTGCCACGGGAGAGCCCTCCCATACACATCTGCCTCCATAGGCCCCCAGCATACAACCAGCTTGGCCCCAGCAACCCAGATTCCGGCTGAGCACCCTGAATTTTGCAATGCATAGCCAGTTAGCGACGTATCCAGCCACACCAGCTCTTGCTTTCAATCAGCAGTCTTTATGTGGAGAGGAAAACAGGCAGAAGGAGTAGCCAAGGCCGGAATTCTCCTCACTCACGTGCTGGCTCAGATACAGGAACACTTGGTGGTTTTGCTGGTGTAGAGCCTCTGTGTCTGTTCACTGATGATATCATGCCACGGACTGCTGTGGTTCACTGTGGAAAGAAGATGTATAAAATATTTGCAACTTTAATGATGCTGTGAAAAGGAAGGTACCACCATACGCTCTTGCATCAGCCCACTCTATTGCAGTTTCTCCTGTTAATGGATTCGGCCATCAGTGCGCGGTTAATGACAATGACTAATTGTAATTCATGTAATAAGATGCATTCCATGAGTGCAAAGTAGTTGGATTGTAATTAGTCATGTGATAAGTATGTATAGACTGTGCCTTTCATGCTTGGGTTCTTAAAAATACAAGCTGCCAAACAAAGAGAATGAGGTACAGTTTCTTTGATTTTTAGGTGGCATGGGTAAATTAGTTAAAGTGGTGTCAAGCCAAAGACTTGCAACCTCAGAACAATGGAAGTTACTCAAAGATCAGAACATTCTTACACTCTAGTTCCGCTTGTACACGCTGATTTCTGTTGCAAATGTAGCCTGAAATGCTCCTTGTGTGCAATACCCTGTAATTTCTAAACATGCTGAGTAAAGATTTTATTTAAAAGCATAAACTAGTGGTTCCACCATAAGGAAATATTCTACAAAGAAGCCCTTTGAAATTTAAATAAGATAGTCTTCTACCTAACAACCTCCACAGTTGCAGGGAGAAAAGGGCATGTTTTAAATTCAAAATAGTACAGGACATATTATGAAAGGTAGTGAAGTGAAAATAGATGAATGATTATTGTTATGTGTAGACATAAGAAAACCTTCCATAGCCTAATTCCTTCTGGACTACCAGCTCTTCTGCAGGAAGAATGTGGGATGGGAAGTCAAAACCTCCAGCACTTTGCACCTAGATTCCTGCATAACCCTGAACACGTCAGGTCATGCCTCAGTTTCTCCTTCTTTGAAATGTGAATAATATTACCTTACCATATGTGTTGTGAGATTTAGCATATCAGTACAGTGACTTGCATTGAAAGCTTCAAGAGGCAGGAGTTACAGATGTCAAAATATTATCCAATAAAATGAAAAGGTTCCCACTTCAGTAAGCATAACTGTGTGGAAAGGCTGTAATTTCTGGGGTGGAACTCGGTCCCTTTAGTTTGACAAAATAAATTTTGTTGGATTAAGTAAAAAACTACAATCAGATACCCCAGCACATAGCTTTTGAAAAGATCGGGTTTGTACAACTTAAAAAAAAGTATATTAAAAATAATTCTTATTCTTACATAAGGACAGAGAGGCATTTCTAGGAACAAAGAAGCTTTTTGGTCAAGTTAATTCACAGCTGTGAGTAGAATTGTAAATGACAGTAGTTTATAAAATAAGTAGGGGAAACAATAATTGTCCCCTGTGGAGTCAGATTATGGTCACTGTTACATCAATGTAACTCTAGATTTCAATGTAATGACTCTGCATTTACTCTGGTGGAGAATTATACCCTGGAGAGATTTACAGACATATAGAAGAGATTTTGGTGAGTACAGAAATAAATTCTGGCACCATTAAAGGCAGTACAATATTTCTAATGAGTATTTTCTTATTTTTGTTTTCTTCTGACTTTTTGATAGTTCTTTTAGTAGTTTTTACAGGGATTCTACTTTAATTATATGATTCTCTCACTGCGTTTCCCTGGAGTCTATCTTCAGCCTTTTCTTGCTAGTTGTTTCAGAGCATTTAATGATTTGACAGACATGGTAGCGTCAGTGTCTCTTGTCATTATCTCTTCATCCATGGATATTTTAATCTTTACTGAGATATTTCATCACTTGTAATGGCAGCCATCTCTCCATGTATGATTGCTGCTACCAAAAAATGCAATGACTCAGGTTTTGTCCTTGAAAAGATAGCACCAGGAATAAACCATAAAGAAAATACAAAGCACAGTTTCCACAACCAGAAAGTTTGTTACACTATTGCTACAAGCAGCATCCCCAAGGGAATGTTATCAATAACAGAAACTGCAAAAAAATTCTCTTAGATGTCAACAAAGATCATTAGTGGTAAAAATGTTGTGGAAAAAAGTTACGTTAACTTGGTTTGTATTTCTTTTACTGGCTTTGCTACCTTCTAATGACAGGTGCTACAATTAATATATTCAGTTCCTATCCATTCCAATTAGCTTTAATATCATCCATCTGAATGTGCACATATTTGCTATTTAAAAATGGCAAAACTGTGCAATCCTTAAGGATTGGTATCAAAAATTTATTTTCCAGTCATTTTGTCAGCTGAGAAAAGAGAGATTTGATTCAGTAGAAAAATTGAGGTGAGTAGCCTTAGGAACGTCAACAGCTCTGTCTGAAAGTGTAATAAAATAGTGTATAAGTTGTACATTCTGGATCTACATGTTAGATTGTTTGCCTGCAGACATTCACTTACTGGGACTGTCACTGTGCAACTTTCATTGCATGACATTAAAAACAGAAATAAGGATGACCCCCAAATTATAGAATTTAACAATAGATAAGCAGGCTTTCTTGTTGACATGAAGATCACTGCAAAATACAAAGTTGTCATTTGTATAAGTTGGAGCCTTTGTTTAAGGGAAGGAGGACGCTCTTACTGTGTTCATCAAAAGTCGTCCTAGCACTTGCACACTTGATGCTAAGTTGCGTTGAGGCAGTAGAGCGATCAATTCGTTGAAGATAAAGGCAATGCTTTTAGATGTTAAAGAGCTACGACAAAGGGATATTCAAAATCCAAATTGTCTGCCTGGCCTTTAAAATTTGGCCATCTGAGAATCATCAATTATAGAAACACTGTAATTTTGGAAAAAAATTTCTCTCTCCCCCCACCCCCACCAACTTGTCTAGACTTTGCTCTGTCTCTCCACACAATCTAGCTACTGTTGATGCGAGAGCCTTTTCTTCAAAACAGGCTGTAGTCTGGGACAGCCTTTGTGTATTTCTCAGCCTTGGTGACCCTTCATCTCATTTCAAATCTCAAATAGAAGCAACTCCTTTTCTCCTTCTCTGCCTATACACTTTAATGTCTCTCTTCCGCTGCTCTGATTTAACTCTTGACTGTAATACTCCCAAACAAAACCTTCATTAAGATAGACTCCAACACTGAATGCAGAAAGGACCTGTTTGAACAAGCAGTTACTGTCTGGGCAAGATTGTTCTCTACTGTATATTTACTACTATTTCAGCCAGTCTGTTTTTTAAGTATCTAAAGCTAATTAGCTTCTGTAAATTAGATTCTGTGGAAGATAATCCTTAAGAGCTGTAAGTCTTAGTGTAGGAAAGATTTTCCTAGTAAAATCTCTGATTTTTTTCTCTCTGACATAGTACATATATAACTATACTCATAAATATGTTTCAGGGCTCTTTTCTGCAACTGTACCCATATAGGGCCAGCAAGAACACTTGAAACCTCACCAGCATTAGCCTACCAGCTGGATTTCATTGCAGGTGGGGACCAAAAATACCTCCTTCCTCTCACTGGCATTCAGCCTCATTAAATGTTTGTAGGCAGTGTTCTCCCTGTCCCTTGATTGTCATTTAGCCAAGGAATAGAAAATGCCGAATATTTCTAAAGAGATTTGCAAATCAAGCTGCCAAACTTCAGACACCACTTAATGTGTACTTTTTGAAAACAAGGCCCCTGTTTGGGCATCAAGAATGGGAGACACCCAAAATCACTTGTCGCTGTACTAAGTCTTAATCTTTCTCAGAGATTTAATCTCTCTTCTTCCTCTTTGCTGCCTTCTGAGCAACTCGTGTCATCTCCTTAAGATCTTTTAGATAATATAAGGACAACACCTAATATCCTAATACAGTCTAACTCAAAAGGAGGTGCTTTGTGGGCCAAGAACTTGTGTGTGAATTGCCCTAAAATGCTGTTATATTGGGGTTTTTTTTCTTATTTTTATGTTTTTCTTTAGTCGCAAAGTGTGAATAGTCTTCTTCTAACCTGACCTTCAAATGCACGCTGCAGTGTGCTACACAATTTTTGACTCCTCAGTTACCCACAAGCGTGAGATTAAGGGAGGGTTCTAGTTTATGTGCAGGTTTTGCCCTAATAGCACTTAAGGTGTGGCCAGACATGTATCCCAAACCAGGAACTTGGAGGTGATCTTGAATCCCCCAGCTTAGACATAGATAGAGGCACACCCATTTTTTTTAAGGAAGCTTCAGCAAGAACATTAGATAATGTGATATGGCTTTTTCTTCTTCCTGAGCAAAGTTGCACTACACTAAGCAAAAGCTATGGGATGTAAGATTTTTATGGTGGAGTAATTGGTGTCTATTTATTTTGCCAGACACTCTCTGCAGAGGAAAATTTGAAGTTTGTAAGTCTGGTTAGCATGGAAAATTCCTTGGAACAGCTAAGGAAAAAGTCACACTCAGGAATTTATTAAGCACTGGCATGTCAGTCTTTCTTTGCCATAAATCTACACTGCATTCATGACAAACGGCAGAATTACCACACCGACAAAAGCCATTTCATTTTTCCACAGTGGAGACAGTCCAAGGCGTCAGTCTTTGTGCACAATGTTATGTCTTTCTTTTAGTCAGTGATGGAAGGAGTTTCTAAAGCTATGGCAATGTTTTCCATTTATTTGCATTCCTGTAAAATGCACAGTAGATGAAGATGGAAATTATATTTCTCATTGATCCTAAGCTCCAAGTTTCCTTGTTGAAGACGTTTAATTTAAAAAAAAAATCAAACAGTCTAATGAGATAATTGTTAAGGCATTCACACACATTTACAAGGCTAAGGAAAATGCTGTCCCAAACAGATGCTCATTAGCAGAATGAAGAACAAGGAACTAAATCTTGTTTAGAGGAAAGTAAATTACAATCAAATTTTCAGTCTTTTAAGAGAGGTGACTTTCTGAGGAGGAGACTTCCATATTCAAAGGCATATTCTAGTACAAGACAATATCACCTTATTACGTAGGTTGGGTTTTAACACATCTGTAAATCCTGTTTTACTCATTCTGTTTACCTGAATTACTAATGTATCTTTACAAAAAACATTCCTACAAAGAGTTCTTTCTGTGCCCCATCTTCAAATACAGTAAAAAAATTAGAACAGATAGTAACAGGGGTGATAGCAACTATAAACAGATGTGAGGCATGGAAGCAGAGTTTTAGGATAAAATCTACTACAAACCATCGACATTGATGAAAAAATTTATTTCAGTAAGACACAAACAAACCTGTAGAAGGAGGAGGTGGCCCTTGCCATGGAATGTATAAACACACAGGGATCAGTACGAGCTGCTTTCTTACTGGAAATGTGGATACCAACACATTCAGTTCACCTTAAAACGTAAGTAGATAGTTATCAACTTAAGGAACTTGTATTACAAGAAAATAATATTTAAATTACATAACTAACAACATCTCAGATTACTGTAGCCTCTTAAAATGTTAATTAGTTCTCTATTCATCTTTATTTTTGTTATGACTTTCACAAAGTCACTGACACGGCAGGCTCACTTTCATGTTGAGTCCTTAATACTTGTTAGTAGAAGGAACTGGTATTTAGTTACGAAACAGTTACAAACATTTTTTATTTGATCTAAGCAATTGCTTCCACAAAAAAAATTATGTTTTGCCTTTTTTTAACAGAAACTATTCTTCTAGACTGTCATTCTGAAAAAAGTTCATTTTCACACAGTCTGAAGTTGGGGCTCTGTGTGTGGTGACAGTGCTCTTTGCAACTCAACGTGCTCTTCCTACCCGGTGACTATTTCCTCACCTAGCCAAGTGGACCTTTTCCTCACCACAATTTGTCCGATGGGCTCAAAACAACTGGCCAGATGTGAAAACTTTGCTATTGAGGCTTTTGTTTGTGGAAATAAGTTTTCCGGGTGATACATTTTTTTTTTTTTCCCCTCCAAACAATTTCCAAAGGGTTTGGCTCATGCTGGGAAATGAAATGTCTGTCCAGGGGCGGCTCTCCTGTCCTCACCATCCCTTCAGTCTCCTCAGGGACAGGTGACAGGCCCCAAGGACACGGCTCTCCTGTGACACAGACTCTCTGAACCCGACCGCCAGCTCGGGCACCAGGGCCTGGCTGCAGCCACAAGTAAGATCATCGCCGGGAAAAAAAAAAAAAAAAAAAAAAAAAAAAAAAAAA
>WKFP01014130.1:506640-526609 GCA_011057875.1 Pterocles orientalis | reverse complement strand
CCCCCTGGGCCCCCTGCCCGGGTCGCCTCTGGTGGGGGGAACTGAGGGGCTCTCCCCCTGGGCCCCCTGCCCGGGTCGCCTCTGGTGGGGGGAACTGAGGGGCTCTCCCCCTGGGCCCCCTGCCCGGGTCGCCTCTGGTGGGGAACTGGGGGGCTCTCCCCGTGGGCCCCCTGCCCGGGTCGCCTCTGGTGGGGGGAACTGAGGGGCTCTCCCCCTGGGCCCCCTGCCCGGGTCGCCTCTGGGGGGGAACTGGGGGGCTCTCCCCGTGGGCCCCCTGCCCGGGTCGCCTCTGAGGGGGAGTTGGGCTGTCGGTCACAGCAGTACACGCGTGGGGGTTTGTGTCTGCCAGTGGAGCGGAGCTCGGTTTTGTTCCCGTAAGCCAAACAAAGCAAGCCCCCGAACTTCTTAACAGAGGGAAGCTTTCTGCCTTATTAACGTTTTTGGAGGGACAGAAGCAAAGTATAAATCTATTGGCCGGCGATGAGAAGTAGCGTAGGTTTCATTGGGTTTTTATCTGCCAGCAATCGACACCTCCGCAAACCGCAGGATAATCTCTCTCATATTTGAGATTGTGTCATTCTCTTTAAATTACATGTTTAAAACAACAAAGGCAGTGACTTCATAGAGAACCGCCAGGAGCTGCTCTGTACCCCTCCTGTTTATTGGGGAAACATTTGGGAACCGGTTTGGTTTTGTAGGTGGGATCAGAAGTAAATGTAGGACATGAAAACTGTAAGGGTGGTTGCAGGTAATCTGTGTCTCGCCATCTTATTAAGGTGTGAGTTCTGGAGAAGGGAATATGAAAGTCTTTACGTGTGGAACTAGCTGGGGCAGTAACTGATGCGTTCATGAAACCTTTTCAGTGGGAAGAGAACATGTTTTATGAAACCGTACAGCGAAACTGGGTCAGAATACACGGACTTTCTCCTAGGGGCTGAACCTCACGTGGGAAAGCTGTCACTGAAGACGTGTTCCTGGGTGTCTTGACTCCCGGGTTGTTCGTTTGGGCTCAGGCTAGTGAAATGATGACATTTAATACCTAAAGTAATGTCTTTAGAGCAGGACTGCTTTCTGTGTTCAAGTGATGTGTCAGGCCTCTGATGCATACTCTGCCTGTGCAAGGCTGACCTTGGATGACCAGAAATATGTTTTAAAGACATTTCTGCATGAGTGAAAATCAACCAGGATAAAGATACAGAGAGGAAAACAATTTAAATAGTTCTTGTGCAAGAAGTACTGATGAGGAAAGAGTAAATCTGGTCTTGCAATCCTTTGGTAGTGCAGTTACAACAGAATTTGCTACCGCTCCTAGTGCTATCAAACATACCTATCTGTTCAGCTTTCACACTGGGCATTTGGATTTCATCTGGAGTGTCTTTTTATCTGCCAACAAGCATGTCTTTCCATAGACAGTTTTTAGATGTAAGTGGTAATTTAAAGAAAGAAAGGAATGACAGCACGAGATAGAAAAACCTGGAATCTAGCTTTTTGAGATCTTTTATTACTCATTTTTTAACCTATCAATTCTGTCTGATGACTGGAAAAACACATGTCCTTCCCATAATGGGACTTTTTTTTTTGCTGTTGCATGATTAAAAAAAAAATGAACCTTCTGTAGATGAGGGGTTTTGTGTTGATATTTTTTTTTTCAGGGTGTGATTTTGGTTTGTTTGGTTTTTAGTTAAAGATGCAAGAAAAGTAAATACTTTTGAATATACAAATTACTTGGGAGGATTTGGGTTAAAAAGTTACCAAATGTGAAAGGAGACAGGCTGTATCCCAGGGTGTTGTTGTAACAGGTTAATTCTTCATTCTGAGACTGTTTTTGAGGGGAGTTGGAGGCTATGAGAGCCACAGACTCGAGGGTCTGCACCGTGAGGGTGCAGCATTGACATTTTGGATGCCCCAAAGGGAGGTAGTGAAGAAGCCCAGGAAATGGAGGAGATTGCGTTCCTGCAGGTGGGAAGTTACCGAGGCATAAATGTTACTTTTGCGTGTTCTGCGTTTGTGTTTCTTTCCTTTTTTTCCGTTACGGTAGGATTTTTCAGCTTGTGGTTCTTGTAAATATAGGCTAAGTATCATAATGAAGAACTGCAAGTTAAAATGCAGTCTTTTAGCTGTTTACTTTTTAAAGAGCACAGCAAATATTTTTACTCTTAAGTGTGAGCCGAAATTATTTGGCACATAGCTATTTTCCTTCCAACCGAATGCAGGTATGAACAATAATAATTAGCAGTTGTATAGTACTATAAATCTTCAAAGTGCCTTCAAGTCTTAATCAGCAAACCTTAATAGCATGCTGTTCCTGCAAAAGAGGTAAGTAATTAGACAGATAAAATGGAGCTCTTAAATGGAGCTTATTGTTGAAGTGCCAGTCATTTGGACAAAGCTCTTCTTTATCACTGAAGTCGCTGAATACTGCTGTACATTACATGGCTTCAAATATTTGTATGTTGAAATACATGGCAATATGGCCCGGAAGACCTGGTTAATATAGGCATCCCCTTGTTCAAGTCCTTCGCAGTTAAGGAGACTTGGCACTCGGGATTCTCTCTGGTGGTTGTTCCAGAGCACCAGTCAAGACTTAGTAACTCAAACAAGAGCAAGGTCAGCTCTTTAAGGGGAATGATTTTCTTTTGAAGAGCTTTCCAGTTTACCCACTTAGCAAGCCTGGAACCTTTAGTCCATTGGTGGTACTGGTAAAACTCAAAGCCAGGAGGCTGTTAAACCCAGGAAAGTGTAGGTATTGGTCTGGCTGCTGCATTTTGGATGATTGAGAAAGAGTTTTGGTTAGCAGCCCAATACTCTGTCAGTCACTTTTTTTTTTTTTCTTGCTTTACAGAAAGATGTCTGGAATTTTACTGTTTTAAAATGAGCTAGTTGCTGAGCCAAAGAGGCTGAAAAGCAAGTCTTGAGGTAGCGTGTCACAGTGCAGAAAATATTTGTAAGCACTTGCCCTAAGCTGTCCCTTACCATGGGACAAACGTGGATGGAAAGCTATGAATACCAAAGTAAGTTAATGTTGTATGTCGCCAGTTAACTATTAATGAAATCTGTGCATCTGTAAAGAAGGGTGGAACTTCTGAAAGAAGTGCTTCCCAGCCCCACCTCCTCCTGAAGTGTAGAGAAGGAAGCTGACATTTACAGATGGGAAGGGCGGAAGACGACTCTTTGGTGCCATTTATATTTTGTCCGGGGTTCACTTTCTCCTGTGCCGATTAAATACCTGGTGAGCAACAAGACATATTCTTTGTGCATCACGATCTATTCAAATGCTTTCATAAAGGCAATGAATTGAGTGGGCTGCCTTGAGACAATGATAGGCCTTGTGAATTTGGAATCTAATTGCCAGGATAGAGATCTGCTCCAGTTAGTTTATGAAACTGTAGGAAGAACAGCAGAGGTGAGAAGGTTTTGTTCTCAGGGTTTCGTCTGTTGTTCTTTATCTTTTATGTGTAAATTGAATGTGCCACAGAAATGTCTGCAAGTAGGGTGTCACGAATCAAAGGACACCTAGTATTAAAACTGTTGGTTTTCAATTGTTGGTGTTTATAGGGAATACTGTAGTTTTCCAGGATGTTGAGTTTATTAAGGATTTGTAGATTATAGGGTAATGTCAGGTTTGGGACTAGATGTTGTGTCAGCTCATTGTTCCTGCTTCAAACAGTCTGTTGTTAAATTGGATTAGATGGGGCTTAGAGAAGAGAGAGAAAGGCTTTATCTCCTGTTTCATAGCTAGAATTGACTGACCTAAAAATGATGAAATTTTTAAGTGGAATTGAAGACAAACCTCTTCATGAACTAATCTGATGCTGTTGAAAAACTCCTGTCACTTTTTCCAGTAGACCGTGAGATGAAAAGCTTTCCATTTTTTTTTTTGTGTGTGTGTGCTTCTGCTTTGTCAGAGGAAGGACATGCTTTTCTGGGGAGGAGGAGGGTGTTCTCCCAACTCTGAATACAGAGGTTTCTTTCCTTTGTTTCTTAAGAATTGTCTTAGTAAAGAACATTTGTATCTGTGGGATAGATATGGGAGGGGACATCCTATAGGGCTCCCTGAAATTTTGAAAGTGAATCTGAAAATGGTGCTCCTATGGTGTTGACATCTTTTCTAACTGTACGTAGTGTAGGTGCTTGGTTTTAGGCACGTGTGCAGAGAGGTACCTCAGAAGTGGCATATCTGAAGTCTGTTTTATTTGAACAGGGAAATTTTGAACTAAAAGGTACTTGGGTGACTTTTCTTGAATGATGCTAGTGCAAGTGATTCGTATTTGTGCTGAGTTTAATAGGAAACATTCCTGTTTAACTCTCTTTCCCAAGTAAGAGAACTTAAATGCAGGTTCTTTCCCATGGGACCTTTCTGTGAAATCCCGTTTTATTTGTTGCTCTATAATTTATCAAGGGGGAAAAGCTGTTGGGTCATACAGATTCCTCGTGTTTTGAAGGTAGAATGTACTTTTCATCACGATGAATTCTAGACTGTTAGTGGATAAGTCAGTAGAAACACTGAGTTCTCTTCTTTCATACCCAGTATCACAACAGCTTTCAAAGCTGTTTTGACTACATCTAGACTTGTGTGAAGTTGTATATAGGTGCAGTGGATGCTCTGTAGCAGCCAGATCATAGACTCCCAGAATGGTTTGGGTTGGAAGGGACCTTAGAGACCATCCAGTGCCACCCCCTGCCATGGGCAGGGACACCTCCCACTAGCCCAGGTTGCCCAAAGCCTCATCCAGCCTGGCCTTGAACCCCTCCAGGGATGGGGCATCCACAGCTTCTCTGGGCACCCTGGGCCACTGCCTCACCCCCCCAGGAAAACATTTCTTCTGTATCTGTAGTCTAAATCTGCCCTCTTCTGATTTAAAGCCATTACCCCTTGTCCTGTCACTCCAGGCCCTTGTAAAAAGGCCCCCCCATCTCTCCTGTAGTCCCCTTTCAGCACTGGAAGCTACTTTAAAGTCCCCTCGGAGCCTTCTTTACACTTGGCCTTGTTGAACTTCATGAGGTTTGCACGGGCGCACCTCTCAAGCCTGCAGTTCCCTGCAGTCTTTCTGGTTTTTTTGTCTTTTTTAAAAAGATGACAGTAGTCTTTCTACTAGCTTCCAGGATTTCCTTGTGTGTTGGAATCTTACCACCACTGTTGTGTGTCCTATAAAACTAACAATACTAGTTCATTGCAATACCATAGTTATGCCAAATGTTGCATTCTCTGTTGACTTCAGTGCTATTTCATAATTGCCGTTGAAAGGCATAGAGTTGTTAATGGAAATAATTTTTACTGTAATAATGTGTAAGCTGCTCTGAGTCTGATGTCCATTTTTCAGTCTGCCTGTATTTTTATTCACGTAATAGCTGGTGTTGTACTTGGGTAGTTGGCAGGCCCTCAAAACCTGTTACAGAAAAAACCTGAGGATCTAAGTGCAAAAGCTTTCTAAGTTATTACTGAGTACAGACAGAACATGGCTTATCTCGTTATCTCAAGGGTTGCAGACACTCTCATTTGCAGCTCCTTGTTTGTGCAGGGGAATTGGTTCCCAGTGATTAATTTTATGTTTCGGGTAAGGATTTTTCCATTTCAATATTCGTTTCTTTAGCATCTCAATAGCGTATGTTGTATGTAGTATTTTCAGGTTTTCGTATAGACATGAGTGGCTTCAAGGAGGACATAAAAAACCCAGTAAACCTGTGACGCTGGTGGTTCCAGGGCTTTCTTAGGGTCACTAGGGAAAGGTGATGGGTAATGGGACTTGACTCATAAAGCCACGTCTGCTGCGCAGCAGGTATTCAGAGACCCCGTATGACGTTGCTGTTGAAATATTAACGACAAAATTTCCAACTTAAAAGCAATCTTACTTGGTGTGAAGTGTGTTTCAAGTTTCTTGGTGGGGCTGTTAAATTCTTCTGCTAACCACTTCTATATATTACAATTTTAAAAGATTAAATGGACTAAACAGAGGGCTAAGTTGAAGTCTGAAACTTGCTTAAACTGTTAGAAATGGTTGTGCTTCCAAGGAAAGTCATGCTTGGTTTAAGTGATGAAAGATTTGGACTTGCGTATTGCCTTAGCTAATAAAGGCATGAAAAAATGGAGTATTTTGATTTTAATCCATGTCATATGTAGATGGTTAAACGATGTATCAATTTTCTACCTAGTTTGCTCATCAAGGTGTCAGTACTGTAAAAAATCTTGTTGATTCTTCCTCTCTTGTCGCAATTCATCGAGTGCAAGAGTTTATTATTACTGATTTTACCCGTTTCTCTCTTCACATAATTTACTGTTCCAGCAAAGTGAAATCCTCGAGAAGGGAGAGTGGATGTTTCTGCCTCTTAGTATTTTTTCTGTAAAATCAGTAAGTGGAAGATCCCTTCCTAGTGCTTAGGGTTATGGTCAGTGAAATAATAGCCCACATTTACCGAGTCAATGCGAAGGTGTATTTGCTTTCAGTTAATTAACGGGGAGTTTGAATCCCAGGCAAGCAAATGGTCAAGACAGTGGTACGAGTGCTACTTTTAGTCTTCACTTTTTAATGTCAGTGAGTAACAACAGCACGCGCCTTACTTTGAGAGACATGTCTGTAGTCTGTGTTGCTAACTGGACCGTTGTGTGGTGAGGTTTATGCGGAGTTATCCCTCCAGCAGCCAAGTTAAAGACTCTTATGTACCTTCCTTAAATGGTGTATTTCTACAGGTGATAAATACTGGTTTCTCCTTCAGATATTTTGTTACAGGTTTTCTTTCAAGTGCCTTTTTTCAATGATTGAGGTGCATTTTTTGTTTGTTTGTTTGTTTGTTTGTTTGTTCTTCTGAGGCCAGTTTGCTTTTATCTTCAAGTCTCATTCTTCACATAGATTTAACTTCTAGGAAATAAGGGAGTACCGCATACCTGCAGATATTAATTGAAGATGCATTTGTCAGTAAGCTCTCTATGCACTTTTCAGTAAAGAATTTGTACTTTTCAGTAAAGGATTTATCATCTCATGGTTTTAGGAGGAAAGAGATTTTGTCCAGCCTTCACAGACTCTGTCTTTCTGAGTTCTTGTGTATCTGCAGTTATCTTTTCTCCATTTCTGAGACCGATGCCCTGCACTTGAAGGAATTTCCTCTTAACCGTTTGAAGGGGAGCTTCAGAAATGCTTGCAGAAAAAGTCAGCTTACTGATTAGTGTTTTATTACTGTATACTACTGATATGTGTACATGGAGTATCAGCAAAAAATGATAATGCATCTAATTAATCCACTGAAATGTTAAAAAAAGTTGTTATGATCTAGGAAAAATTAAGATTTGAATAATATTTCTCTGTAGAAGTAACTTTGACATTTGTGTGTGCTGGTGTTTGGCATCTGAACTGATACACCCTGAAGACCAGTGAGAATCTTCCTGCTGACTTCACTGGAAATTTGAGTTGGATGCAGGTCCAATACAAATGCTGTTGACATCCTTATGGGTATGTAACATTACCATAGACAATGCGGTATATAACTATGTGTCTGTAAGTTAAGAAAAAGTGTTCTTTCACAGCAGTAGCAGTTGTGAAATGTTAAATGGCTTGTGTCTGAAAAAGGAGGAAATTATTTAACAAGCTAGCTCGAATATACCTGTACAGCACCTGGAAGCTTTGACCTAGAAGGCTTAACTGGTGAAAACTGCATTAGAAAAAGTTTTTTTTGGCAGTACACACAGTTTTAAAAAAGGAAGGTGGGGGAAGAAAGGAGAAAAGAAAAAAGGGGTGGGCTCATTCGAGGTGTGCTGGGGCACCTTCATATTTCCCCTCAGTCCAGGTGTATGGACCTTACCGGAATGTCCCTGTCATCTCCCGTGCTGGTGGTGGAGGCTTCTGGGAGCTGAGGTTTCTCCCTGCTAAAGGATGGAATGAGTTTTCAGACCTTTGGAATTGCAAGTACTTTTCAGTATCCCAGCTTAGTGACCATGTTTAAGGCCTTCAGGTGTTAATCGTTGCCTGGTGTGTGGTGTGGGGGTTTTGTTGGGTTTTTTTAGAACTGCTGATCCTCACCTCTTTTTAGTTGTAAAGTTGTTCAAACTCCAAAAATCAGAAATTTGCCTGGAAGTCCCCTCTAATAAACCATTTAATAAGAACTGCAAGCAACTGCACTGTAACTTTGAGGAAACCCCAAAACATTAGACTTCTGTTTCCCGAAAGAGGTTTCTTCTGATGTTATTCATCTGGCAAATGTACATGCTTAGCAAATCCAGCTAATTCCAAAGAACCTTAAATTTTGAACTGCTTAATTTTTCAGTGTCTCCTGTCATTGCAATCCCCTGAATGACCTTAATAAAGAATTTAAAGATTATCTGATCATAAAGATTTGCTAGCTGGCGGTGATGGAAGTTTGTTTCATCAGCTCTATGTGATTATTAGCTCTATGTGATTATTGAGTGGCTTTGCAGTTAGGTTATCACATGTGTGGAGCAGCCAGATCAGCCTGGAGCTTTAAGCACATGGGCTGATGAGTGGCACTGAATTACTGAAATAGCTTGGCAAAGCTCCTTTATATCGAATTAAATGTGTGTGCTCATAATGACTGTTGCAGGACACTTCAAGAGAGTGGGATAACTTGTAAAAATGAACCCTTGTTTTTTTTCTTGTTTGTTTTCAGTAGTTTGTGATACTGTTGTTTTATCACATTAGTACTAGTGTTTGCTTAAATCTCTTGGCAAACAGTGCCAGCAAGAAGATTTTTTTTTCCCCTCTTTCCTTGCTTCCTGGTATCCGCTGTGAATTTGAGGAATATGGTATGTAAAGAAAGAAAACCTTAAGCCTACCTTTTGTTGATTTGTCATAAAATACTAAGGAAAATCCTAAAAAGGTTTTAATTATCATTTTGTAATTTTATTTGCATGCATTGTCTTCAGAATAGAAAATATTTTACACGATGGAAGACTGTTTTGCTTTGGCAGGTACTGTGGTGGAAGTGCACCCAACAAACGGTGGTGGGAGAAAATATTTTCTGTTATTTTTGGTGGTTGCAAATGTTTATTGCTGAGCTGCCGGTAAAAGTCAGGTGCCTGTGGGGTATTATGGGCTCCTTCAAGACCTTTAGCATGTTCTTCTCTAGTGAAATTTGAGAAGGTGTTACTGTCTTCACAGCAAACAAAAGAAAATACTCTTTGTGAAGTGCTTAATTGCAGCTGTGTTACTGTAATAGAGTGTCATGTGGAGTAAAAGGGTAAATCTGTTCAACAAGGGATTAACAGTTTTTGTATGGTATATTGCTTAGGTTTCTAAATGCCAGAAGAAATAGGAGGCTCCTCCAAATTGAAAACTTCTTCAACATTAAAAAAAAAAAAAACCCAATCTTAAGAAATCTTCCGTGACAGAAGCCTGTGTGTGTCTGCCTTGCTGTTCAGAGAAGCCTAGGAATCAAGGGAATCCAGACCCTGGGAGCTGCCCTGTGAAATTCTGTGCTGCAGGAGCATGGTGGTTCTGTCAGTGCTCTGCATTAGAGGCATCAGCCACGGTCACGGCTGTGCCTGAAAGATGGGAGGAGTTTCCACCTAGCTGAAGAAATGCAGACAGGACATTGAGCTGTCTGGTTCAAGCTGCAGTTCCTTGCTTGTTTTCTTTCCATGCACTTCTGTCATGGAATGCTTGTTCCCTTTTCTTCAGACCCCTGAAGGAGGGGTTCGGTGCTGGATGGTCAATTGGTCAAGAGAGTTAATTGTCACGCATACAACTCTAGAGTAAAAATAGTTGCTTAGGAAGAGAGGACAAGAAGACAGGAACACCTTGGTGATATCACAATGTTTCTGTTGCAATATTAGTTCATAAAGAGGAAAGTGATGGTGAAATAATAGAATAGGTTATATAGGTATCACATGAAAAGCATAATAAAAATGACTTATGGAGACATAAATAGTTTTATTTGGTTTACAGCTGAGAAATATGTTACTTAAGAACTGACAGGCATTCTGCAATCTTTGTTCTTGCTTGCCTCAACACCAGGTTCTTATTCTTGTTCTCTTGGTACTAGCACGTGTGCTGTTTTGTTGTGTGTGCTCTTGGGCCTTGCATGCTGAAAAAAAGCATAGTATTTTATATATAAAAAAGTATTTTTTGGTGCAAACTCGATAGTTTTGTGGCCTTGTCCAACACTGATGGAATTTGTCTTTCAGTACCGAGTATTAAAAAGCAGGACAGAATCAGCAAATTGCATTTGAAGTCGTATGTGGAAATTTCCCTGGTGCTTTCACAGTGCAGAATATATTTTGCAATATTATAGAAAATATTTTTTTGTGCTTGACAATAACTCTTTAATATATTCATTAATTCTGACTGATCCTGTCCCACTCATTGCCTTTGCTTTGAGAATATTAAAGAACTGAAGATCACAGAATTTAGCTTTTCACCATAATATGAACTACACGTTGGGAAGTCTGCTCATGATGCAAAATCTGTTTGTTCTGCTTCCCTCTTCAGTGGTTTTGGAGAAGTGGAAGAGAAACTATTGCCTGTCTAGACTCTAATAATTTATATAAAAATTTACCTTTTATGTAGACAATATGCCTTCCAAGGCTTGTGATGTATTTTCAATTATAGGCTATAAATGCCAGTTTAAAAAAAACACACAAAAAACCAAAGAAAAAACACAACCAAAACAACTCAACTGCTGTGCCAAGAAGTAATATGCATCTAGCAAGAGTGGTTGCTTTTTATAGTAGCTTTGGAACCCTAAGGTATACTGTCTTTAACCTGTTTTCAGAGACACTGTTTTCTTCTGGTGTGGAACTCAGGTTTTTCTGTGTGACAAAGAGCTCTTATTAGTGACCAGTGAGCTCTTTGCTATAGAGCAGCTGTAAACTGTGTGTGACTTCTGGGTGAGGAAGGTTTGTGTTTCCTTTTCCTCCTTCTGTCAGTTGGAGAACTTTGGGGGGATTTTTATTGTCTCTAGTCTGTTGGTGTAAAATAAAGGGTGAAGTCTTACAGCCACTTTTACAGAAGTCTGATTATTGTGGAAGAAGATCACTAAAAACTTGGAGGGGTTGCTCATTGGCATGATAAAAGGCTGGGTTAGTGGCAGCTGTCCTCACTTAATTTTTCTGCCAAAACTCAACCCTCAGGCATGTCAACCACACCGCTCAGTTTGGTGTTTTGTGCAGATTTAATGAAATGATCCCACTGCTTATATCACTGATTGAGATATTCAACAGCACTGCATTTATTTCCCCCTAAATGACTGGGGTAATATTCAGCTTCTAAGTAAGTGGATGAAAAATTGCCAGTAGTATAAACTAAATCATGAAAATACTCAAGAGAATTATTTGAAGAAAAAATATTTTTCTTCTGTAATTGATTAGTAATGGTCCACAGGATGCCTTAGGTTTGCCAGAAAGACTTGGCAATGATTGTTTAATTTTTTTTTCTATGTGCAAGTTTCCAATGCCTCTAACTGCTACTTTGTCTGAAAGTTGGGTATTTTTTCCTTGGCTAAAACAGTGCATGCATGTTCTTGTGCAAGCATGTTTTCTTTCCTTCTCTGCTGTCTGATGAAGTCTTGGGTCTGACTTCTGTGCCTCTGCCCAGTGAGGGATCTATGGATTATTCCTCCCGCTATAGACTGAGAAGATCCTACAGTCTCCCATTTTAGAGATTTAAATCTCAAGACTGTCAGGTTTTGTTCCTTCTCTCCTTGTGTTTTCTTTTTTCTCCTCACCTTCTTTTGTGAATATCAAATCAGGTATTTCTCTAAGTGGTAATCCCTTGCTGCTTCTCACTGGTTATCTAATACTACTCTTTCTCACGCAAGTGTATGCAGGTTGAAGTAAACCGATACAATTGGTCCATTCTGATAAGCTATCAACAGAGTTTATGGGGAATACATGGTAGTGAGATAATGTATAAAAATTGAAAATGGTTTGAAACTATTGGTAAAACATTCTAAAGTTTTGAAATATGTTTCAGAACTGCTGCCCACGTGCTTTTTTTAAAAGCTTTACATTTATGAATTCTCTTCATTCTTCTATCAATTAATAATTTCTTTCATTTCTTTTCCAAAGTGTTTAGCAATGAAAAATGGAAATTGGAGTTGAGCTTCAGCCCATCTTTTTTCTCGCACAGAATTTTGAGGTTGTTTCCTAAAAGCAGCACTTTGTATTAGGCGTTCATGTTACTTATGTACTGAAATTGCAAGTATTTTTCATAACATTGCAATTTTTTAAGTTTGCAAGACTGAAATTGAAATACTGTATTCAGGACTGGAAGAAAATGTGGATTGTTGTAAAAGTTCTAGCCATGCAGAGAAGGGATGGAAGTTGTTATGTTGTGTACAGACCATGTTGTGTAATATTCGAGCTCTTATGTTTTGGAAGGCTGAATTTTTTCCTTGCCTTGGTGTGGTGTTTCTGTTTATTTTAGGTGTTTCTAGTTAGTTTTTCTTGGGTCTTCATGAAATAGTCAATGAGGTTAAGCTGCTGTACATGGAATTACCAAATTTCTTGAGAAGGCAACAGGTTTGATGCATTCTTTAACTGCTCTAACTCCCTGTGGTCCAGCCGCATCCATAAAACGTTCTAGCGCTGTTATATTATCCTTCTGTCTCCTTTCACTGAATCCCTCACTAGGGCAGTGGGTTCAGAGTTTAATACAACCTTCTGCTTGGTTCCGTTCCGATACAGCAAGTATCATTTGTACCTGGGCATTACCTACGTACGTCCTCAGTCCGACTAGCTCTCTGTTATTGTTCATAGGAATGTTCTTAAAAGAAAAGAAAGATGGTGTTGTGACTCGCTTTCCTCTCCCATTTTCGAGGCCCATAGAGGAAGAGTTTATGCTAGTTTGCCCTTGTTATGCAGCCGAGGGTGTAATATGGCTCTTTGTCCTCTAACTCTGCTAATATGAATATATTTATCATCCAGACAAAGCAAAACTTCCCTGGACTCTGTTTTTTTGGCAAGAGAGAGCTTGGCATTGTGTCATGGGAGGAGGTGCTGCTATCTTGTTTTTCCTGTTTTTTTGGCAATCCCATCTTCTGTAGCTTGTTCTGTCCTGTAATCTCTGCAAGTGCTGAAATATTACGGAGTGCAGATAATGATCGGATGGAGCCTTTGTCCATTCTAGTGTGTGAACCTAAATCAGTTCTGTTCCGTCACGGACTATCTCTCTGTTGTTACTATAGGTCGGGCAGGCTGTTTTTCGTGGACCGTCTAGGTCAGAGTTCTATAAATCACCCTTGAAGCTTTCCACTATCAAACGATCCTGATTCTTTATGGTGACTCTTTTTTACACTCCAAATCCCGTTCAGTTTCTTGTCTCAGGAGGCCATACGCTTGGTAAGGATTTGAAGCTGGACAGCAATAACAGGTAGATGAATCTCTTGTGAAAGGGAAATGGCATGTTTTCCCATTTAAAGGGAAAGGCATGATCATCACAATTGCCTTTGAGGGCAGTTAAGGCATGGAGAATGTCATGGCTGTAGGACTGAATAAATTATGTGTAGCCTCTGAATTTAAGATGAATCATAAATTGGGTGTGTGTTAGAAATTTGTTCAAGGGGAAGTATAGTCAATTGAACAATTGTGAAGTTGTAAACAGCATAGTGAATGATGCAGTATGTAATTATGTATTTTTCTGCAGTGCAGTGAACAGAGTGACAGGCTGAGGGACTCTGGTTAACCACTCAGGTTCTGATTAACTCGTATAGTGTTGGCACAAAGCCATATGTGCTGTGTCAACTCGTGTTTCGGAGCAAGATCATGATTTCTTAACCATAGGCATTCCAAGTCTTCAAGTAGCTTTATCTTCTAATTAATCTGGAGCTAAAACCTTGTAATTGAAGGATTTAAACTAGACAGTATAAGCTGCTTGGGAAGGTTTTGGCCTCCATTTAAAAAGCAGGTATCTGTGACCAAAAAACTTTGTGTGCGATCTTGCGACTGATAAGTGCTTGTAGATATGCTGCTGAAGTAGCTGGAGATAGCTGTCACGTGGGGTGGCCTGTGGTCTATACCGCATCCACAGAGTTGAGTGGAGCAGATAGGCAGGCAGCAGGTAAATCTTGATGTGTGTTATCAGTTACAGGAAATGGATCGGCTGTCTATGGTTGGATAAAGAGAGTCTGCCTTCAAAAAAAATCCCCTGTATTTATTCAGTACCTACAAGGTGGTGGTGAGTGATGTGGTGAGAAACCCTACTAAGGATAGATTTAACAGATAACCAAGACAAATTGAGAGCTTGAGAAATACTAGACTATGGAATCACCAGCAGCAGATGACTGGGAATTTTGTGAAATCCTATAATGAACCAGTAGGGATAACATCCTTCCTCTAAAGCTTGTCTTCCTTATTCTGCACAACGGGTCTGTTTCATGGCATGCATGTTTTCTGCTCGCTCTCAGATTTTTGTATGTGCCCTGCAAACTGCTTACTGATTTGGGAGTGTGTGTGCAGAGAATATGTACAATGTTAGTGTTAAATTAATTTCTGCGTGCACGGGTATGGAAGGAAGTGGAGAAAGAGAGGCTCTGCAGCCTGAGAGGACGAACGATCACCTTGGTTGTTGTGGATTCTGCACTTAGGACAAGCCACTGCTAGGCAGAAGGAGGAATCTCCGTGTTTGCACTGTGCGCATCTAACTCAGAGCTCAATTATCTTCTGTGTTACTCAGTTGGGGTTTTTTTCATGATTGGTTTCACTGAATACTGTTTAATATGGTTCATGTCTGGACCTTATTGGTAGCTCGCGTAAATTACATTGCCTGGGCAGATTCTCAGTTACTGGGTGAAAAAAATGAGATGTATCCTGTTCATGGGCAATGATAATGAATTTCCAACAGTCTGCTCCTCAGCTCAGCGTCGCTTCGGGAAGGGGAAACATCCTTTATGTTGATGTAACAGCAGCTGAGCGCTTGAAAGAAGTAGTGGTTAAATAGATTATTTTTTTTTTTTCCGTGGACAGTTAGTTGCTTATGGAGAAAAGAACTTGCCATGAAGTCTCTTTGGGTGTATACCCGAATGATGAGTGCCATTGAAATGCTTCTCTGGAAATGGTTCTGCCATTTAAGACTTGGTGCTACACTTGCGGAACCATGTGTGTAGGGCGAAGAGCTGTTTCTGGACAGATGGAGCTCTGTTACTACAGTTGCAGCCCATCTGCTGGTATCAAATCTGGTTTTGCAAATGCTTTCAGAATCTTCCTTTAAAGCTGCCTTGATAGGCTTTAGAGACCCTCTGATGAGGCTTTCAGGTAGTTGATGTTGGCTTCCTGAAATAGAACAGTGTTCCTGCCCCTTCCCAACTCCATTTGTCCTTCAGGGTTTGTCTTCTGTCCTGCAGCAGAAACTTAAACCAAAAGTGAATTGTTTGGTGTATGTGAAGGATACACATGCAGAGAAATGCACATACACATGTATTATGTTACCATGTACCTATCTAAAATGCATATGCACATAAATATGTGTGTGGGGACGCACTCGCTTTCTCTCCCATGGGTGTGCATTATAAAAAGCACATCCTTCCTGAAGGCTGATGTAAAGTGTAGAGACCCAGGTATGATATTATATCACTGATGCTTCGTATTTCCTTAGAATCAGTCTGCCTTTGTTTGAGGAGAATGTTATGAAGCAACAGTTTATCATCTGTTGTCTTTCTAAATGCTCTATGTAGGAACAGTTATTCCATGGAGAAGTAAAATCCAGCCAGCTGCCTGTTCACATCTCTGCTATTCCCTCGGAACATGTTCCCTGAGCAGTGTGAGAATGGGGTATCATCAGATATTGCTCTTTCTAGAGGTAGGTCACTTGAAGGTGTTCTTACTTGGAAATGTATGAAGTTGCTTTATAAAGTTAGTCACCAATTCCCCCTGCTTAAAATTTCTTTAGCGTAAATCTTTGTACAGATTTTCACACATGATAGGACGACAATATATCGTAGATCTTTTTAATTGTATTTTTAGGTGTATAAAAAGTATAAATCTCATGCCTTGTACTACCATATTGGAGTAGAGATGTCTCTGTCTGGAAGCAAAGTTACTTTTTTTTTTTCCTGCTGCAGAAAAGTGAAGAAAATGCAGTGCACTTTGAAGACTTGGTATTTGCTTGTGTGCTTGAATTTGTGTTTTCTTCAGTTTACAGATAAGTAGAGCAAGGATCTCTCAGCTTATGCCTTGGTCCTAAAGACATAGCTGCTCTTATGTATACAGCTCTTGACAGCTGCAATGCAGGTCTGTGTTCCATCTTGTCTGTTTTTCAGGGTAGAAATTCAGACTTTCACAATAAGAATTAGTCACGTCTTCTGTGAGTAATAGCTTTATTCCCAGACAGGTGAGTTCACAGATAAGATATCCATGGTGTCATCTAGCTGCAAAACTTGTAGTGTTCTGTTCCTTATGCCATATCTCTCTCCTTTTTTTTTTTTCCCCAGAAATTAACAAAAAAAATCCTCACTGTCTGGGCAGGCAGCACTCTTCTCTGTGGGTTTGTTTTTTTTTTCCTCCCTCTGCTGCGAGTCCTGGAATTCTGTGCTGTCGCCTGTGTTGTAGAACATATACAGTCACTTAAAGAAGTCTAGATTTCCAGGGTGTTCTGTATATTGCTATCTTGAGCATCAAAGAATGAAGAAGTGGTGCAAGGTAGGCCCTTCAGAGGGATAGTGTCCTCAGGCATCCTGAAGTTTGAGAACATGATCCCTTCTGCCCCTGGCTGTAGGGCTGCTTCAGAGTTGTTCCCCACAGTTACCAGGAACGATAATGTCATTCAAGGTCATTGCTGAAGAGATTGTTGTTACTCAGGAGATGAACCATCTTCACCAGTAATTGTTGGGACTCCCATCAGCTGTTTTCACCAAAAACCATGAGTGGCAAAAACCGAGAGTGAGGATGTAGATTGATTTAGAGCTTAGGGGAAGAAAGCCATTGGGCTATTTGAAAGGAACACTTGTTGGGTGGTAACTTAAATAGATTGTGGTTTTTTTTTTTCACTTGGATAGCAAAAAGAATGCGTATAGGTGCAGTTTGTCAGAACTATTGGTAGGTGAGGGGTCTGTGTATGAGTTTGTTAGCTCTCATGTTGAGCTAAATGTGTACTTAAACAGAAAATCCTGGTGTTGTAGTGCAGATTCTTTGCCTGTATACGCCTAAGGTAAAGCATTGCTGGAGAAATCAGATGCAGATTGTGTCCTTTTCAAAGTTTTCTGTTGCTTAGCCAGTTTTTCTTCTGTTGTTGGATATTGTTTCCTTCCCGGGCAGGACATGTGAAGTAGCTGTTAGTAGGAACTGTCCTCTGGATCCTCGAGGTTGAGGACACAAGTTATGCTCCCTGCTGGCAGGTTGCTTCCTTGTTGCAAGTATGCAAGTGTGCTGTTTTCAAACTAAAACCACAACAGAATTGTTCCTGAAACCAGCACATTTCTCAGGAGTACCATACATGAGATTGTTCCAACTGTGGAGAAACCATTTTGGTGCCATAGTGAAGTATCTCTTCCATTAAGTTCTTTTTCCGAGATTTCTGGTAGTCAAACATATGAGACTGATGAAAGATTTTTTTGCTCACATCTGCCCTTCTCCCTTAGGAGGAAGAAATCTAAAAACCAGTGAACCCTGCAGTCACCCACCCTAACAACAGCAAAAGCCATGTGTTGAAGGATTGGACCTGAACACACAGAATTAGAATCTAACTTTGGAATAATGTGTGGTGGGGTCAGTTAAGACTCTCTTGTTAAGAGTATGTTGACTTTAACAGTGATTTGCAAGTATACTACAAGCCTAACACTTTTCTTTCTTACTACGATTTGTGGGTATTAAAAATTATTTTCCTCAATATTTTAGCGCATTAACATCATGATATTTCTACACTGAAAGTTGGCAAGTTTCTGAGCGAGGGGAGGAAAAAAAAAAAGGTTGTAAAGCTTCCTGAAGTTGACTTGCTAATGCTGCATCCAGGAAATTTGAGGACTTTTACTCTCTTGGCGTATCATGCTTAGTTTCCTGCTTATCCAGTTGTGCTGCGTACGTTTACTCTGGTTAGTACCTTGCTACAAGGGGCTGTCGTACTGAGAAGTGGTGTTTATAAAGCAGGGTACCATTCTGTGTCACTGAAATTGGGAGGATTAATATCTAACAGAATCTGAACCCTTCTGTACTAGAGAATTTATATAATGTAGTAAAATTGGTATCACTTCATTACCACAGGCGAGACCTTAAGCTGAGCTTTTAAAAACCCACTCTAGAGTAAGTTTATCCATTAGAGAGGTTGTCTGTTGAGCAAAACTGGCTAATTTGTACCTGTTAAAGTGGTGAAACTTGGAGATTCATTGAGTTTCCACTCTGTGGCAATTTATGTCTTGTGTTAAATATCTGATCGTTATTCTTTGCAAACACTGGGGACTGATTATAAAGAAACTCATTTGTAGTGAAATGGAAAAGCAGTTCCTTTAGCCAATTGTCACTACTTGCCTTGTTGCCTCTCGGAGCCTCATTGTCTTACTTGCAGACACCTTTAAAAAGCCACAGATGGTGGGAAGTAGGACTTGTTGACCTAGAATACTCCTTCTGCTCCTCTGACAATAACTTTCATTCCCTGTTAAGCTGTGCCGACTTCAGTCATGACCTCTTATAGTATGCGAGGAATGTGTTGCTCTTGCATGCAACAATGGAATAACTGCTGGGCTAAAGCTGGAGGTGCCGTGCTTAGTTTCAGCATAGTCTGTCCTTGCTTGGTGACAATGCATGTCACCCACATAGACCTAGTGACATGGGTGAAGAGCAGTACTCTCACTGTGCACTTAAAAAAACCAAATGAGTATGGAAGGATGCCAAGGAAGGCATCTTCACCAAGACTGCTGCACTGTTTGGAGTTTTTCTGTTGTAAGTGAAGTTATATGATAGACATCACTACATTGGGAAGTTGTGTTGTCAATAGTAAGATGTAGAATTGTAGACTTGTGGAATCATTACGGTTGGAAAAGACCTCAAGGATCATCAAGTCCGTGTTGTGCTTGTAATTATTTCATGTCATTAAACGTTCCATCCGTTATGCGTGAATAAGGGCATTATTGGTTATTTGCTATTTGGAAAGTGTTACTATTGCCAAGCTGTTTTGTGGTCCTGAAATTTTTGCTTTTCCGTTTATGAAGTTTGTATTAGTCACAGGCACTCTGCTCCTACTTAGCAATTAAAATGAAAATTGCAAGTATGGGAAATGCACCAAGGAGACGTGCTTCTCGGAGGCAGAGCAAATCAACAGCTAAATAAGGGAGTTGCCCAAGGATCTTATACTGACAATTAAACGAAGAGAGGGATACAAGAGTCATGCCCCGATTTATGTGGATTAAGCTTACTTTGTAGTGATAATTATATACTCTTCTGAATACAATTTTAATATCAAATGTGAAACATCAGCTACCCTGATGTATAAAAGAACATCCTACAGTTGCCTAGAAAACATTACTTTCATGATTATTATATGTGTTTTGGACTGGATTTACTCGTTTGCTTTACACAAAGCCTCAGATAAACAAGTTTATCTTGTTCTGGTGATAGAGAGATGGAGAAGCAAGGGAGGGAGTGTGTTGTCAGCAGTAACCCTTGCTTGCCTCTCGTTGCAAGTTCAGTCTAATGCTGAAAGTTGGTTTCCTTCCACCTTCCAGGAAGGAAAGCAAGCACTAATTGAATAAAATAAACACTGCTTGCCCTGGAGGTGCGAGCCAAGATTCACAACATGTCACATTCTTCAGTCTTCCAGTCGTGGGAATACCAGACTGATTTATGGCTTTGGAAGGAAACGCTAACATCTCATCTGTTACAGTGAGATCTAGATCAAATAAGTGCCCTGTACTTCTGTGAGTGCCGTCGTGTTCTTTGTGTTTTATCACAACTTTGAGCTGCTTTCTGTTCCTTTACTTAGGAGGTTTGAGCTCAAGCAGCAAGCTTGAAGAGGAGATGCAATTTTAAATAAATGTTCTTGATGTAGTTTGAGGATTGTCCCGGGAGCACGGGACTGTTTTTGCTGATGTGTCATCCTGTCTG
>WKFP01014130.1:448311-490077 GCA_011057875.1 Pterocles orientalis | reverse complement strand
TTTTTTTTCCACAGAGCAAAAGGTTTGTAAATGGTGCATGTATAATCCTGTACCTCTGACTTTGTGAAGAGTCTTTCTGGCCGAGAATCCTTCCTTTCGCTTCATCCACCTAAAAGAGAAGCAGGTATTTGTCCTAAAGTCCAATTACCCCGTAAAAGAATCTGAAAAATTAAAGTGTATCAGAACTCTGAAGAAATTGATTACAAGCCTAGCAAGGAAATTCAACATTTTTAGAGAGCAGGATTCGTTGGTTGAAACTGTCCTAAATTATAACAGACAAATATTTGTTATCTTCAATGGAACTACTTTCTCTTTGCTTTACGAATAACACTCCTTTTAAGCGATAAAGTCGTAAGCAATAACACCCCTCCAAGGAAGATGCTGTGAGCATGGGGGCACTGCACCTGAACAGCCTCTGCACAGGGCTGCTGGGACATGGGGCAGAGCACCACGAAGCAGGATTTTATGCTGACACCCAGTGGCAGTAGCAAGGATTGTGTCCAGTTTATAACAGAAATTCGGAGCATCTCATCCAGTACCCATCGCCTCTGGATTACCAGGCAGAAGTGACAGCACCTGCACCAGGGAAGAGGCTGAAAGCCAAAGGGTTTGTGCAGCACAGTCACCTTGACAGAAGCCATCAGAACAAGTTTTCAGCTTCCTGGGAAAACCTGCCCTGGTCAAAGTTTCAAAGCAGGCAGAGCGTCTCATTTTTGTGCAATTTTTCTAATAACCTCCAAATATAAGTCAAGCTGAATTTCCAACAAAGGTTTTTGCAATGACTGGCTTTAACCAGGGCTTCCCAATGTGCTAAGTGTGGCTCAAACTGTCTTTTCCGGTTTAAGCCTAGGAGAACAAAGCAAACGATGCTCACCAATCTACTTCCAACATTCAGTAAAACGCAGATAGAGGTTGGGCTCCAATTGCAGACATCCCACAGCCTCACCCAAGCGAGACCCCCAATTCCTATTGCAGTCGGGTTTATCACAGAGCACCCGCCCCCATCACAAGGATTCAAGCGATGAGCACCCCACCCCAAAAAAAATATTTCCATGCATAGCACCACAGAGAAACACAGGAACTCCAGATTGCCAGCTGTCAGTTTTGCTGTAAGAGCACATCCATCCTTGCTGCATTTCTGCAGTAAGATCTCCCCGGCTTCAAGTCGCTGCTCTGCCAGCTGCTGAGCCGGGACCATGGCACATCTCCTATAACAGCTCCTGTCTCAACTTTACCTTTTCATGGCTGGCAGAGTCTGAGTTTTCATAGTCGTAAATTTCCTTCCTGCAAGACAACATTTATGTGGCATAGGATGGTGAAGAGTCACCCTCCAGAACTTCACTAAGATCACAGGAGGGAATAACACGCTTTGTTTCCACCCTCCACCCCCCGCTCGTGAACACTCAAATACTTTATCTGCTAAAAATGCTGTTTAATCAGCTTCTAACAAAGAATACTAGTTCCTTTCCTGCTTAGTCTCTATTATTGTCTGTCTTGATTCCCATACTTTCTTTCAATTCTAAGTTTTTCATTTTAAGATATTTACTCAGAAGATACAAACAAGTTAGCCTGTCCCTGGTTATGTAGTGGACGTTTTGTTCCCATGTTACCAATAGCAGTAGGTGGTAGGAAGAAATAATGAATTTAAAAAATAATTTCAGAAGCATTTAAAAGAAAAAAAAATTCTATTCAATTCCCTTTGGAAAATTCCAAGATTTAACGTTTGTTCTCTAATCACTTCTCTGTATGCATCTAGATTTTGTTTTCATGTCTTTCAACGTTAAAAATTAACTGTACCTTTAGCTCTTTCTCCAAATCATAGCTGTTTAAAAAAAAAAATAATCCTACACTGATTGCTCAACATACAGCACACACTCCCCTTCTTACTAGAGAAAGAACAGGAAGACTAACTGGCCCAGGGTGCCCAGAGAAGCTGTGGATGCCCCATTCCTGGAGGGGTTCAAGGCCAGGCTGGATGAGGCTTTGGGCAACCTGGGCTAGTGGGAGGTGTCCCTGCCCATGGCAGGGGGTGGCACTGGGTGGTCTCTAAGGTCCTTTCCAACCCAAACCATTCTATAAAGAAGTGAGCTTTTCTCGTTAGAGCTTCCTGAAGGAAAGAAATTCTCATTTCAGGTGAAGCTCTAGAGGGAGCAGAATGACAGAACTAGGACCTTCTACTCCAGCACTGCTGCTGCCGCTTTACACCCAGCATTTGCTGCATCCAGTTATTTGATCTTAAAACCCACAACCTGTAGTAAGGATGAAGTTCCGCATCCTTTTTTTCCAATTCTTAGCTACCAGCAATCAAAAGAAAAAAATCTGAATGTTTGAATTTTTTTTAAGCTCCGATCCAGCAGACTGAAGCAGGACACCCAAGGAAGCCCTGGAACAGCCAGAACTGCAGCAGGGATCCTCACGTACAGTTCATTTGCTCTCCTGCCCAGCAGCAGACATTGACTTGCACACAACACTTGGCAAAGAGTGCAAGAGGAGCGTGCAGCATGACAGACTTCCAGTGCTGCAGGCTGCATGTGGTCCTAAAACACTCGAGTGCTTCTGCCTGCAGCACCGCTAGCTTTGAACAGAGGCAGACTGAGGTACAGGGGTGAAGGAAGGGGACAGACTGAGAAAGAGCCTGTCCTGAAAATCTAGGACACAAGATGCCAAGGACCTGGGACAATATCCGAAAAAGCTTAGGCACTTGTAAAAGAAGCTGCCACTCTTAACTCACTGGAGGATGGGAGGATTATGTCTGGGTGGGGAAAAATGGAAAAACCAATGTGACACAGTATCACAGAGGTGAGGGCATTTTTGGCAGACTAGAGCTAGCTTCTGAAGTCTTTATTGCTTTGGGGACCCAGAAGTTCCCAGGAGACAAGTTACAACTCTTGACAGTCTCCTGCTTGTTTTGCTGTCTGCTCTGTTCCAACAGCCCACCCCGTGGGCACTCCCTCTCCCCACCAGTGCCAGAAATGGTCAAAAATCAGCCGGTACCCCAAGTCCCTACACAGGCACAGGGCTCGAGTGTCATACCTGCCTTCAGCCCTCTGCTCGGTCAAGCTTGTTCTTCTGTTTTTTCTTTTTAGAAGGATGTTACCCTGGAAAAGAGAGATTTGCAGGATCTGAAACCATGATAAGCAAAGTCATGTTCTTATCCCAGAGCCTGCTAAAAATAGAGAAAAGGAGTGCCAGGAAACATCGTTCCTCCTATCACAACAGCCTTCCACCTGCTTCCTGCAGTTCTTGGAGATTCCTGGAGCTGAAACTGAGGAGCTGAGAGGGTGAGGATACAGAAGGAACTAGTTTTCTAATTCAATTAAAAAATAACTTGCAACAAAAGTTCTAAACTTAGTACCTACAAACGCAAACCCGAGAACAAGTCTAAAATGGGATTTCTTATATAAGCTAAGTACTGAATCCAAATTAAAATTATTACTTTGGGAATTTAATCTCTCTTGTGTAGTGCACAGATTTTTTTATTTTTTTTTTAACCTGGACACATCAATAGGAATTTCCAAGCGCTCAAGTTGCCTAAAGAAACACAACTACAGATGGCTCCCAATCACTTGTTCATTTACTCAGGTTGCAAGCTCCTATGGCAAGAGTACAGAGAAAGATCTAGCGCGGGAGGATCGTTAGTGCTCAGGTGAAAAACTGAATAAACACGTCTGTAGGCTTCCAAGACTCACCTCCCTTCAGGAGGCAAATCTTTGCTCTTGCAGACCGCACACAGTCTTGCAACTTGTGAGTCTGTCCCATGCAGGGCCAGGCTGGTTGCCCCCACACCGTGCTCCTGGACACAAGCCCAGCACACCACTGCCAGGGGGTACATACACTGAAGAAACTCAGCTGAGCTTGAATTATTTGAATGAGGCTGACAGTTGCCCCTGCAGATCACTCCTGGTGCTAAACGTCACGTTACATCTGGTGTGACACTACACGGGCTCAGGACACTGCTCGAGGGCAGAAGTGGGTCAACCCATCCTTGCTAGCTTCTGCGTGTCCACCAGATCATCTCTTCCCTGCTCCGTGTCTTCACTCAGGCATGTCCCAAGGGAGACGTACCTTTGGGGTTGACGTTTCCATTGGTTCTTCTTCTGGGGGCTTCTCACTGGGAACAAGAGAACATGTGAGGGGAACGCAGTGCTGAGGGGCTGCTCATTAAAACCCAAAGAGTCGGTCTGTGAAGTACTAAGAGGGGAAAAAAAACTTACACCAATTAGCATCACAGAGATGCATATGGAAGAAAGCTACTCAGCAGCTCTACAGAAGTCCAGCTCATTAATTGTAAGAAATGCGGTCCTGCAAATCTCTGGAAAAACGGTATTACTGATACCAAGGTGAACTCCAATTCATATGATCTTTCACAAAAGTCAGGGTCCTCATTACGAACAGCTACACTGTTTATACAGCTGAAGTTAAACTCTCTGTAACACAGCTGTATGCGCCTCTTGTATTTGGACTAAATCAATGATGAGAAAGAAAAATTACACCAAAGGAACAGCCAAGCTAGTAACCAAACATCACCATTCTCCAGCTCCAAAGTGCTGTAACTGCAGCAAAGCAGAATCTTTTTTTCCATGTAGTAATGGATGGATTAAACCTCAAAAATCACATGCACTAAAACCCCAAGGGAGCTGGAAAGGGAGGGAAAACCAACAAACAAGAAGCGAGAAAAAACCCACCTTGCAACTTTTTGTCTGCAAGACACTCACCTAGGCTTCACCTTCATCCTTGGAGATGGAGGTTTGGACTTTTTTGCTGAAAGAGGAAAGGAACGAGAGCTTCACCCTCTGGAGGTACTGTAAAATGCTTTATCTGCTTTTGTTGTAAGGGCCACAAAAGCAAAGCCTTCGCTGTGTCACCTGGGTGACACTTCAGTGCGCCACCCTCGGGGAACTGAAGGGAGCCATGCCTGACCTGGACCTTGGTTAGCATCTTCCACGTCAGTCTGCCGGCTCACTGTCATCATGGCAACACCAGAATTAACTGTTTTCTGCTCAAAGACACGAAACCATGAACAGAGCATGCATACAACCAGTAAAGAAGTGGAGTTATTTTAGGAACTGAGATTTTCAGTGCCAGCCTGTGGCAACAGCTGGATTACAGATTCACCACACATACAAACATTTCACATTGCATACAAGCAATACCACGAGCTTCTCACTAAGAGCATCCCACCATCCCCATTATAAGAGGGAGTAAAATTTCTTCTGTCTTTAAAGCAGTTTTGCCAAAATCGCAGCTCTGGAGGCAACTGTTTGGGCTGACTTCCCACCAATATAAGAGGGAGTTTGAAAATATTGTTGGATCTGGGTACAAAGTAGTTTTCTTTGAAAGAAGGTTTTAACCACACCTATAAAAAACACAGCCTGGAAGAGGCGGAAAAGGCGCGCAAGGATGTACACTGAACACTTACTGCTGCGGTGCTCATGGACTGCTGGCTGTGCCGAGTGGCTGAGTTGTCTGATAGAGTCTCTGTGTTTTCCGAGTTTGAAGGATCTTTCCTCCTCTGTGGATTAGAAGAGTCCGAGGCCACTGCAGAAAAGCAATCAGGGCGAGAACGTTGTCGCGATGCCTGCACACACCCCCTTTTCCATTCTTACACGTGCGCATAAAAGCGCAACAGTACAACTTCTTAGGCACAACCATCAAGATCGTATTTAATAGAACAAACCCATCAAACATATCCAACCTACATCGTGGGGAACTGCAATACAAAATAAACAGCATCTTGACCCTAACCCTTCTAAACCCCTCGCGCTCTGTGAGCAGATATAAGTTTATCTATAAAAGATATATATATGAGTAGATACAAGTTTATCATCTCATTGCTACCTTGACTCTTAGCTCTGGAGAACTACTGAAGAAGTTACCGATCTAGAGCTGAAGCAGCTCTTGTGAATATTCACCTGGAGAAATCCAAAATGCACAGTAACTAACAGAAGAGTAAAAATTTGCTTTTAACAGGAGCACAGAAAGAATGCTACCCAACCTAAGGGTGCTTCAAACTTGTGATTCATTTTCAAGACAGTGGGTGGTAGTAGCAGCGGAAGAGCTGCAAGTTCGTCATCTTAGAAGATGTGGACATACCCGTTCTGCAAATGACACCAAGGAATACTCTACACAAAACGTAATCACTTTAAAAACTGAAATGGAGCCAGTTTTGCAGCAAGGACACATTCCAGCCTTCAAATGGGGGGGGAAATAAAAAAAAAAATCATGATACAGAAAAAAGCCACCTCCCAAATAATTTGATAATAAAATGGAGCAGAGGAAATATTTCCTGTTTAAGACCAATTTTGATCATGCGTTTCTTCCTCTTGTGCTGAAATCACCTTTTCCTCAAAGTGTGGGTCACAGCCCTGGTAGGGATTTACAGGAGAACTCCCGAGGCAGGCAGAGGGAAGGGAAAGAGCTACTTTCTCTTCCCCTCGGACCATTGCTGGCCTTGGACCTTCTTACGGGCCAGGCACCCAAGCGCTGCACCTGTACTTCGGGCTCTGTGTTCCCTCTACAGCTATCATATTTCCAACAAAATTAAGCTCAAACTATCCTGGAAGGAGATCTCCTGCAGGAGACGTTCACTGCCAGCACAGGAAATTGCATCATTTGATCACAGAAAATTCAATGTGCCCAATTCGGAGAAATACAAAGCACTGGCTGAAGGCTGGTGAGGAGGAAGAAAGACCTGTGCTTCCACGGGCACACAGATGCCACTGTCCCCTCCTGCAGTGAGTGTCCCACAGCACAGCCAAACCAGGACCCCTGCGCAGGGCAGGCAAGGGAGGATAGATGGGTGCCTCCCGCTGCACCTGCGGGTGGAGAAATGCTGCTGCACGCTCCTTGCATGCCAGAGGTCTGCCAGCAGCTGAGATGTGCCTTCCCAGGCTACCCGCCAGTGCATGGATCCAGCCCCCGCGAGGGGTTCCCCTGCCCACGCAAACCCAGCAGCACACGGCCGTGGGGCACCGTCCTTGCTCCCTGGGCTGGAGGAATTCTGCGTCCACCACGAACACCAGTTACCAAGCTCATGAGATACAAACAGTAGAAGGCTGAGGGTCACTTTTTTTTTTTTTTTTAATGTGGTTAATTGTGAGCTGTGGACTACAAGCGAAGGTACTCCTTTTAAAATGGAAAAATTCGAGTGTAATAAAATAATAATTAAAAAAGCACCTGCTTCATCCTGCCTGACTTGCTTCCCAGCACGGACAGACTCCTCTTCAGCCACATTTACCTGCAGATGTGAATCATTCGCATGTGAAAGTGACCTTAAAAGTAGAACTTTTATCTAGTAAAGTCAGTTAGTTAATAACAAAACTAATAATTATGAATCACCTACAACAAATAACTGGCAAATCATTGGACACTAGCTGAGCTGGCCATGTGGCTGCAAGGATAAATGACAGCCACTGTACTACGGCTACTGACTGTCATGTAAGGTTTTCTGTAAATCCCATAGTCTGTGAATGAATCACAAGTACAAAAAATTAACCATTTGGAAAAAAAAAAAAAAAATCACACATCTGCCATATTTTGACATTAGCTTATAAAAAACTTGAGGTTTTAAGAGTTCTCGGCTTTTATTCTAGAAGTACTATCTACAAAGTCAATCTAAGATTTCTGTCTTGCAGCGTCCCTTTTATCCAGGTTATCTTGGCAAAATACTAACTCAAAGCATTGCACAGGATGAGCATGTTTATCTCTAATCTTTATTTCAGGTCAAAGGAAAGAATATCTATACAGAGAGTCCCAAAGTCTCAAGGGAAAAACAATTATTATAAACAGATATGGAAAACAAAAGAAAAAACACACCACAAAAATAAAAGGATGTTTGTGCCCAGTGTATACCAAGTAAATTATAGTTTAGAAAAAAACTAATAAGAACTTACCATCATTTTTTCATCTCCCAGGACTTTTCTAAGTACAGTTAAGATTTCAAGCTCAGCCCTGAAAGATATTTTGATTTTTGTTGCTTCTATTTTGTTAATAGTAGCAGGAATCTTCATATAAATTTTAACGATCTTTTCTCCCTCATTCTCTGTGTAAAAAACAAAACAAAACAAAAAACCCAAAAAACAAAACAAAAAAACAAACAGTTAAATCTGGTTTAGAGCAAGACATTCAGCCTATCACCCCAAAACCATTAAAAAACCTCAAACACTTATTCTAACAGCCTCTTTTACATCTTACCCATGCATTTCCAGATACTCTCTTCACTCATTTCTTTCTCATTGGATCTAGACGATTATGCTGTTCCCTAGCACACCTATAAACTGACCCCTGAACACACCCTGCTTGGGTAGGGAGGGTAGATTATTGTGCTAAACCAGCCGACAGGGAGTCCAACAAGCAGAGCTGGTGCAAGGTGACCATCCGAGGGCACAACAGGGAGAGGGGAAGACATGGGAACACTCTTTGGTGATGGCGAGGTGTTAGGTTGGCTCACGTGTCATGTGGACCCACTGCCAAAAAGAGGATAATGTTAGCTGGAAAACCTTACCCTTCAGGCTGTAACTGCTGATTGCTTCTTTCGACAGCCTCACAGAGTCCCAAAGAGCACCCTTTGAAAACCAAAGCCACCACATCAGAAGGGCTGAGCGAGCACCCACTGCATTGGACAGCTAGCCCAAGGCCACCCAAGCTTTGCTGTTACCTCATTATTGTCCACGTAGAAAGTCACACTCTGGCTGCCAGCGTTGAAGTCAATCCAGAACTCTTCCAGCTTTTCATCCAATGGCTTCTTCACCTGGGGAAACACAACAGCAGCACTGCCACTCCCAGGAAAAAAACCCCACAACTGCTGTAATATTTTCAGTTTTCTTTAACAAGAAAAAATTGGGAAAGTTACCCCACATACGCATGTAAACACGTGCGTAACTTATAGAAATAAGAAGTGGGATCAACCTGTGAGTTGCCAGCCTACTGCTCACCCGACCATACACACAAGGCCAGACATCCCTCTACACTAGCCCAGGGAAACGCAACATGCAAATACTCGCATGTTTGTGGTGGGAAAAAACCCCACAAAGTAACATTTTAACAAAAGTAACACTGTAGGGAAAGTGTCACAGCGTTAAGGACTATTACCTCGTTCATGTTGGCAAAAGCAGATATGCAAGGAAGGGAGTAGACTCTGGAAGAAAAGCAGACTCCACATGACATATTCAACATCAGAGTCTGACTTTGTGAAAGGTAAAATCACTAAGATTGGTTACTAAAGTTACTGTTAAACAAAGAATTAATAAACTCCTAGAATTAAATTAAGCTTGGAGAAGCTCAGAGAGTATTTTAGTAGTGATACATGCTCTCCATTGATTTTACCTTCAAAAAACCACCATTAAAATGAAGAAATTATTTCTTAAGGACTTCTCAATTATTCACATGTGATACAAATCCCTGTTTTTTAGAATATAGCCCAAGCCAGTTTACAATCCTAGTTTTTCCCCTCTGCAGTACTGATGGTGCCGGTTCAGTCTGTTGGTTCACAGCTCACCTTCTTTCATGCCCAAGCCTTTCGTTTAGCTGGTTAAGAAATTTTCTGCAGTCCTTCAAAGACAAATTACATCTTATTAAAAAGCAGGCTGTATTTCCTTTGCAAAGAGTTATTCTATTGGGCTGTGTAGCTTTTAACTGGTCAGTGTGACACCAAAGGCCACTGAGCCAAAAACACTCAAGTTGCTGCAATTGGTTCAACCCAACTTGTGACCAGCGAGCCTCTAAACATAAACCACACCCGTTAGCTTATTTATGCTTTAGAAGTAAAACAAGTTCGAAATAAGAGCTATTTCAATGATATGCTGATTTATATTTGTCAGATTTAAAGAAAAAAAACAACCACCATCCACCACTAGCTAAATAACTTTGTGTATTCAGAAAATAAGTAGTTCCTACTGATTTTTTGTAAGAAGTAGGAACTTCTTGCAAGGACATCTTGAGTGAACTCAACCAAAACTAGCTCCTATACAGACTCGTCAGGTACGTTGTTTTCAAAACAAGAACCCTCACCGTCTCAAATTCTCTATCCTTGATCTCTTTGAAAGCTTCGGCAAGATAGTTATCTTCAAACCAGTGGTGAACAAGGTCATCCCTCCATTTTTTTGTCATTAACCTACAAAGTGCTTCTGAAAGGGCAACCTGAAGATCGTAATCTACAAGGTACATACAAGCACATGATAAATATTCCCCCAGCATAACAGAGGGTTATAGCACTGCAGCCCTCGCACTAACGCACTGCACAGTTGTATTCATCAGCTAGCTTCAGTTTCATGCAGGAAAACAGTGCAGGGTAACAGCCAAGCACGTCCTCCAGGCATCCTGAGCTCCCCCTGCTCAGTGAGGTTGAGGCGCAGAGCACCGCTAACCACCATGCCTGTGCTGGCAGATGTTCTCGGGGATCCAAAGCCTCACCACTAACTCACTACGATTAAGTTACAGCAATGCCCTGGAAACCGTTATTGCTAGGAGAAAACAAAAAAGATTTCACTCAAGAGGCTATAAACCTTATTAGCTTAAATATGGAGGTTTGTCCACATTGTGGCAAGGTAGTTAAGATTTCTTCTTTAAAGACTAACAGCCAGCATACTTTGCAAACACGTACATAAAGCTGATCTAATTACCTTTCTACATGTATCAGTTCAGCTTTTCTTATTAGCTAATGCAAATTACCAACCACAGCTAATGCATTGTTGCATCTAGCAATTTTTGATCAACGTTTTCTTAAAGTATCATCTGATTTTCCACACCAAAAACCAACTTTTGACAAAGAAATAGTTTAAATTACAATTAATCTATAATAAATAAGCAGATGAAGTAAAGCTAGAGAACCCCAGCTTCGTAAGAATAACGACTAAATACACCTTACCACCAACTTCCAGTATGGTTTTTGCAAGGTCCTTCCTGAAACAACATAATGCACCAGGTTAAAGTGGAAATAACTTTAGCTCCTGCAGCTAAACACCATCTTCCCTGACAAGAGCTGGAGGGAAAAACACTTACGTGAGCAAGCACATCTCTTCAGACAGAGGGAATTTCTTTCTCTCCTCCCGTGGGACACTGACAAGTATAGAGTTGAGGGTCCTCAAAGCCTTTCTCCCCACAGAGGAAGGGGCAGAACAGGAAGGGAAAGAACTCAGTAACATTTTTCACATTTTTTTAATTAATTATACACACTTGTCTGAGCAAATATAGAATCATAGAATCATGGAATAGTCTGGGTTGGAAGGGACCTTAAAGCCCCTCCAGTGCCACCCCCTGCCATGGGCAGGGACGCCCCCCACTAGCCCAGGTTGCCCAAAGCCTCATCCAGCCTGGCCTTGAACCCCTCCAGGGATGGGGCATCCACAGCTTCTCTGGGCACCCTGGGCCACTGCCTCACCCCCCGCACAGGAAAACATTTCTTCCTCAGATCTAACCAAAATCTACCCTTTTTCAGCTTAAAATCATTGCCCCTCATCCTGTCCCTGCACCCCCTGACCCAGAGCCCCCCCATCTCTCCTGTAGCCCCCTTTCAGCACTGGAAGCTGCTCTAAGGTCTCCCCGGAGCCTTCTCTTCTCCAGGCTGCACACCCCCAATTCTCTATAGGAGAAATAAGGATGATTTTTTCATCACAGAAAATATTTTGAATTTATATAGAGCTTTCTTACTTGCTCTTTCCTCTAACATTTTACCAAAGGATAAAAACAAATACTTCTAAGTGAAAACTTAGAAGCTGTAACGGTGTTTTTGTAGTCTAGATTTTTTCCACTGCTTCTAGCATATCCAGAAAAACCTACAGTGTGTGAGCAGAGCAGCTGCTCTCCATGTTTCTTGGTGGTGTATTCTGATGAGATATCAAATAAATAGGAGGTACTGCAAGCATCTTAGTTAGCTGATGTTGTTAAAGCAGAGCTTTTGATTTGAAGTTTTGGTTAAGAATTTGAAAAATGGGGAAAAATGCTGATGCAGAAGGTAAAGAAAAAAGCAAGAGATGTGTTACTAAAACCAAAGCACAAAGTTGTCAACCAAGGGTTAAACTGAAGCAGTTCAGCCTTTTGACTTTGTCTAATGTATTTAGGAACTTTTTGAGAAAATAGCTTATATTATAGTCTTTATTAGACACAGTTATAACAGTAGTTTCTTAATATTTTGGCTGGCAAGAGTTCAATAAATCTGGGAAGAATAGGCCATTAAACTCATAATTCTTGGTTACTGTTGGAGACCAATTTCAGATCTAAAATGCGTACGGAAAAATGTTGGTGTTTGGGGGAAATGCAAATTTTGAGCATTTAATGTCTGTGCTGCATACATAAATAGTTAAAAAGCGAGTCATTTTGAAAACTTTGTAAGTGGTAGGGAAAATAAAGTAAGTATATACCTCACAAATAGTCATTTTGACAGCATTACTTGGCATGAGGAGCTACTCCTGTTGTGCTTTCCGTCTTGCCTCGGACAGAGAAAGTGTCAGGCTGCCTCGTGGGCCACATGGGCATTGCCTGGGCGTTCCGTGGGTTGTGTGCATTTAACACGGCTCCTGGGGACTGGTGAGCGTAGGGGCGAGGAGGTTACTGAGCTTGCTTTACTGGGAAGAGCCAGAACTACCCATCCCACTCATCAGGGAGTGTATAAGCTGTCTGCCTCGCAGGGAGGAGCTGGCAGTTGGTCCTCCTGAGGTAAACAGGCTTTTTAAAGGAAGTGTTTGAGATGTGGGAGAGGCCTTTGGCTTCAGCAGCGTTCTTTCTTGGAACTGTGCTGTCTGTATGGCTTGGGGCTGAATGGCGTGGAGGGTGAGAAATTACACTCAGGGCTTGTTGATACTAATGATTTACACCTGAATTTACTCTCTTGTCCTGGAGCAAAAAAGAGTTGCCTCTGTATGATGCAACTCCCTTCCTGTGGAAATTGTTCTCCTGTATGGTTAATGAGCAAATTCTGTCCCAGAGCAAGCAACTCAAAAGTAATATTCATGTCTGTGCTTCTCCAGTGTCAACTCTTTTAATTTGTCCACTGTCTCCTTACGTTGTGTTGTGCTCTCTGCTGTGTGAATGTCACTATTTGGATGTTCTGTGGTTATGATCTGGTGTGGTTTTGGGGTGTATGGGGAATCCATGCCTTCACAGTTCATGCCGAGTTCATCCCACCTGGGCCTTTGATGTGCCTCCTGATCATGGCTGCACCTGATCTGGTGCTAAAGGTGGCTAAACCAATTCTCTATCCATTGCACCTGGGCTCCTCACCTTGTAAAGCAGGGTGCAGAAACAGGATGTACTCAGCTTTGTAAGCCTCCCGGTCCCATCTCCAGCTAAGTGTTGATATTGAGATGCCACCATAATGCTGTCCCAAGGACGAAGGCAGTGAACTCATCTGTAGGAGGTGGACCTTGAAGTGTTCTTTAACGTGTCCCTTTTTATTACAAGGAGTGAAAGGAGCCTGTCACAGGATACCAGCACAACAAATGTTGCTCACCTTAAATGAAGAGGAGACAGGGAGAGGACTGATTGCATGAAAGTGGACTGACAGGAACCTGACTATGAGTCTGTGTAGAACTCTGCCAGCGCACCTAGATTTCTTTGCCAGTCAACTTGATACCCTGAAAAACACAGGGACTGCCAGGAACATCTTTGGAAGCTGGAAGCAGGCTAGTTTGTGCTGTTAATACAAGAGGGAAATCTTCATTTTATTTGCAGTTTTGCAGTGTCATTCCCGAGATCCACTCACCCTTTCTCCCTGGATTAGCCCATTGTAATCAGATGAAAGTTTACCCTTAGCAGAGGTAACTCATCTTGCTCTGTCTTCTTTGCATGCATTTTAAGAGATTGCTGTTCTTAGTTTGTCCCCTGTTACTGTCGCCCAGCTTCCTTTCTCTGAGTTCCTTGCCATAGGAATTTAAATACACATTTTAAATGGAGATTCATTTGAATGGGAAAATGAACAGCTTATACAACTCTATAGCTACGGACATGCAGTTAGAGGGCTAAGATGTGAAGATAGACAGTCCAGATAGTTTTGATACGGTACTCTACAAAAGCTTTGTGTGTTTTTTCTTTTATATAAATTACTTGATACAGGTCATTATGTTGCGATTTGTCAAAACGTTCAGGCATTGCATAAAACCGAAATCTTTTGGGTGTACTGAGCACTTACCACTTCAGCTTCTGTGTTCACAAAGGACCAGACACTATTGAGGGGTCCCGGAATCCAAGGAGACAGCAAATTTGGAATAATTGTGCTTTGCAAACATTATAATTCCTACAAATTTCCCCTTTCTCCTTGTGGAATCGGCCATCGCAGACTGATAGGGAAGAAGTACGTTTTGAGGCAGGCACTTCCACTCTCGTGGTGTTAGATGGCTGGCGCCTGGCTGCTACCAGGGGGACTGTATGGGTGGAGAACTCTGGCTGGGAGTTTGCCCACAAACACTTGACCGCAGCTTGCTTCAGGTAGTTCCTCGGTGTCAGAGAACATTTTGTGGAAGCTTCTTTAATCCTCATAACCAAAGTGTTGGCCTACTCTTCGCTGCGACAGACAAGCACTGGAGGTACCCTTCGGTGGGAGTCCCGCTCAGATCCCTGCTTGTGCCGTTCTGCATGGAGCTGTGTTTGTAGGGATCGGTCTTTTCTTGTATTCTGCTTGGGCTTTCTAAAATCAGTTGGAAATGTTGTGGGTTTGGTGTCTTGTGGTGTTGTGGGTTTTGAGCAGAGATGCTTATGGCCTGCATAGTGACGTTAAGTAGGCAATTGGCTTGTATCAGGTACAGAATAGTCCATTAGATTATTTAATCACTGCTGAAAGGAATCGGGATTTTGCAGGACGGGGAAGAGGGGAGTGGCAGAGAATGATCTTTGGGGGGATTTTTGGTGGTGGTATTACTCTCAGCATACTTCCTTTAGAATATTAAGCACAAGAAGTTTTCATTTGAGGGTCATCTGTTTTTAGTCCCTAAGGGAAGACTAGATCTTTTAGTCTGAATAATCCAGTTTGATTCTAGATGTACATTTGAAAATTGAGACAGTGCCATGCAGTCACAAATTCCCTTGTACAGACGGTAGATGAGACATTATGTGCTAGGTGTATGTGGATCTCATACCGACTAGAAACATGTTTCTCTCTGGCATTCCATCCATTTATTGCAAGTCCCTAGCTTTCCATTCTGAATGGTGCATTTATTTTTCTCTTCAGGGATTCAGATCTTTCTTTTAAATGGGGTCTGGATCTGTTTTCCCTTCCTTTATCTTTTGGTGATGACTTCTGAACATTATTTGTTCAAAATATATTTGGCATAGTAAATTTGCAGAATAATAGAATATTAGAAACTCTCAAGCTGTGAAGTTGAGGAAAAATAAGCTGTCTGCGATGAAATGCAGCCAACAATATGTGATTTTCAGTAGTGTAGTGTAGAATCCTAGCTGAAAAGGCTATGGGTAGTAGTTCAGCGAGTATACTCAAAGCCCATATTTTCGGCTAGAAACTGCAGGATATTCAGCCTTTTGTATTGCTGTTACATGGTTATGAGCCTGGTCATCTGGAAGTAAAAAATGTGGAAGGCATGAAACATCCTAGACAGTTGGGAAACAGTTTGCAGTCCTCTCTGCACTGTTAGATGAATATCCGTGAGCATACGTCTGGGCCAGGGTTATATGCTGATACAGAGGGTCCAGCTCGTTGATTGGAAGGGAGCGGGGGGGATCTCCAGCACTACCGTAGAGTCATCTAAAGCTGTTGGTATCAGTTACTGATCTCGGGACTATATATATTGCTTGTGGAACTGTCTTTGCCATGTCCAGCAGCGACTTTGGTGCCTTTGAGATCTAACAAACCCACGCCTGGTGATTGATGACGTACCTTAGGCTCTTACTGCAGCTCGCTTCCTCAAGATTTTATTCTGTGGGCTTTGGAGAGAAGCAGAAAGAGAAGAGACTGCAGCTGCATCTCAAAATATGAATTGGCATGAGTGCTCAATCTGAGAAGGTTTAGTGTCTGTAGAAAGCTGAAGTGATTAAGCAGACGCGTGATTTATTTGCTCCCGAGCTTACTGAAACGATGAAGCTTTGACTTAGCCAGAATATTTAGGGATGTGGTTTTTTTAGCTTTCAAAATGGTTTTGGAAAACTGAATATCATATTGTGGTATGTTAAAAATGATTTAACTCTTTGAAAAAATATTAAGGCCTGACCTCTTTTAGCTGGAGAAGCAAGTCTGTCCTTCTTTTCTGGGGATGTAGTATGCAGATTACCACTAACGGTTTCTTAAATGTACAAAAAAGCTAAGCAAAGGAGATGACTGTCAGTTGCGTAGCTTGCTTGCATGTTTGCAGGCAGTGATTCTTGTTGTTTGGTCATGAGATAATACAAACAGCCCTGTGAAAATGTGTTGGAAGAGGCTCCTCTCCTAACAGCAGCTTGACAGACTTAAACCTGTCAAAATAATCTCAATAGCGGGTTTGCGTTAATAAACCTGGATTTACTAATCATTCTGTCATTTTTTTAGACAGAGCAAGCTCTTGCCCATAGCATATGGACTAATGACAGCTTGTTGAGTGTATTGATTTAGTAGCCTGCAATATTAATATGGATCGTTGCTGTCTTAATCTAAGTTTTTCTTCTTCATAATACCAGATTCTCAAAGTTCTTCATAGTCATGGTGGATGTTTTGTGGTATTTACGTTTGATGGGTTCTATTAGTGTTGGGGAGTTTTTGTGACTTGAGAGTTGAACGTGGGTTCTTGAGTACCCCTACAAGGAGAAAATAACTGTTATGTATTTTTAAATCACTGTCTTATTTCCCAGGTAACATGCATGTGTCATTGGCCGAGGCTCTGGAGGTTCGGGGGGGGCCTTTGCAAGAAGAGGAAATATGGGCCATTTTGAATCAAAGCGCAGAGAGCCTTCAAGAACTATTCAGAAAAGGTAAGCATTTTTAAGAATATGTACAAAACTGGAAACATCTTGGTTATGTTCACATGTATAAGCAAATTCTGTGTTCTTAGCAAGCTCTAAACCCACTAGGTCTAAGTATGGAGCCCTTCTTCTTCCTTATGTGTGTTTCGTGGTGTTTTTTTTTAATCTGCAAGTCCTTAAACTCTTTCCCTCCTTTGTGCTTTTAAAAGCTTAACTCAGATATTGAACTTTGGTGACATCTTTAACCTGGCCTCAGATAGGGTATATGTTCTCATGATGGATCTAGTATTTCAGCAAATTTATGAGGATCATGTGCTCATATCTAAGCTTGTGTATTCAAGAAAAATCCAAAGCTCCCACTTTGAAAACAGTAATTGTTTTGCCACATTACTATGTAAGGGGCATATCTTCATTACTGAGGGACAATTCTGTTGTAATTTTTGCATGCATTTGGCTTACAGTTTCATTGGGATTTGACATTAAGTTGTTTTTTGTTTTGTTTTTTTAATTTGGTTTAAGCAATCTGTCAAGTCAGACACTAGGTCTGTCTGTACATTGCACAACCTCTGAAAGCCGTTTCTGTTGGATACTTCACAAAGTCTCCAAAGAAGGCAGCTGTGGGCAGAAACTACCATCCAGTGTTTGACTTCTGATCAAGATTGACTTAGCATTATAAATGTGAAATTTTCCCAGCTTCTCAAAAATAATTTTTGATCAGCAAATGATGGGTAGTTTTGATATCCCATACAAATTTCCCTTTTCCCCTATACCAGCAAGCTCCCAGTCCATGTGTGATGAGGTGCTCCCTATTAGGAATGCTGTTGCAATTTGACCAACTGTCCTGTCCCTCTGCTTCTTGTATTGCAAGAAAGGGAAACCTGGAATCTTCTTTCCTCGCTCTTTCTCTCTTTCTTGTCTCCCAGAGAGAATCTGAGGAATAATTTAAGAGGGCGAGATGTTGAGACCAGGTGAGACCTTTACTAAACAGATCTTGAATAATTAGAGATTGACTCTTGTACAGTTTGAAGAACAACACATTGGGCTCCATCTTGAACTCCACCTGGAAGACCCCAGTAGCAGGAGTATAACAGTAGTGAAACCACTTAAGACATTATCCTAGGTCTAAATTATTTTCGGGAAGGAAGGTCTCCACTGAAAATAAGATTTCACCTTTTCTTGGTCTGAGAGTAGTGCAGAAAAGAGTTGTCCTGATGACTAGGAAGGCTGCATGCAAGTATTGAGAATGAGAACACAGTCAGCCCTCCTTCAGAGGGACGAATGCTGAAGGATGAGAGCACAGAAAGGAAATCTGCCCCAGGACTTTTGGTATGTGTTTCTGAGGTAGGGGAATGTTTGACAGCCAAGACTGGCTACAGTGGCAGAAGCTGCTGGTCTTACTTCCTATCAGTGAAGACCAGAACACACCTTCAGGTAAAATCAGTGCCAGAAGAATCTCTCTCTTCTTGGAAATGAAGCTGTTTTCCTGAGTTGTTTTTCTGCTAGTTCAGCAAACTATTTTCAGTTGTAATCTGGGTTATAGCCCTGCGGTAGAATGTGCTTCCGAGAGACACCCAAATGAAAGAGCTGTGCCAGGTAGCTAAGGTTGACAAAGACAGTCTGATTCCTCCCAGCAAGATTAGGATAACCAGGCAGTCTTAATGAAGATTTGTTTTCACTGAGGAAACAATCTGGAAACCTTTTTTGGTCTTCTTGAATATCAGTTTCTGTTGGGGTTTGCAAAGATGTGTTGCAGAGATACAGGAAGAGAGAATGCAGAGGTTCCTGTGAGCTTGTCTGACTCTCTTTTGTTTTATATTTGTGGAGGACTTGAGGCAAATGGTGGATCCTAGAGAAATCCTGTTTTCCTTGGTTAAATTTCAGACCTAACATATGGCATGGAAGAGCTATTCTATGGCAGAGGGTGTTTCCAAAATTTTTCAGAACTGGCTAGTCACTCCTGGGCAGAGGGCAATGAAACAAGTTTTTAGCTTCTGCAAGTTTGTGCTCAGCTCTGATCAGTCTCAGAGATGCTCTTCCTCCTTGGATAGCTCTGGAGTCCCTGAACACATCGTTCTGTAACAAAATCTAAGCTTTGAGCATTTTCTATATTAGGTTTCTTTAAAAAAATAAAATAGGGAATATTGTTAAACAGTCTATGGTCCAACTGTTTTGAAATGAGGATAAAGGGGCCATGGAAATTGTCAACTCTTAAACTGTCATCTGTTGGCAACCTCCCCGCAGCAGCCCACCAACTACACACACTCACAGAATTACCAGCCCAGGTAACCATTTATTTATTTATGTAATCCTGGTAGAGTTTTGGTAGTCTGTTTGAGGTTGAGAATCCTTGCTATTACTCCATCAGCTGAGAACGTGTTCTTCAATTAGTTACTTAAACCAGTTTTAGAAAATGAGGGGAAAATGCTCAAAACAAGCTTCTGTTACAGATTTATGACTTTTATTAATAAATAGATTCTGCATGCCTTTAGTAAGTCTATCTACTTCTCCATCAAAGCACTGAATAAAAGAAACACAGAGTGAAAATCCATGTCCTACATGGTTAATCACAGATCACACTGTGTCTAACTCCGTGACTGATTCAGAAATGTGAATATTTTTATCCCTATTTGTATTTACAGTTCTAACAGATGTCAATCTCATTAAAAATACTTTTCAAATTTATTTTCAACCATTATAAGCAATGAAAGATTAGGTTGAAATGCCAGTTGCTATCACTGATACAGAAGATCAACTCTGGGAGCTGTCTTGTCAGCATATCATAAGCTGTTAAATGGAGGAGAAAGACAATCTAGTACTCTCAGTTGCAAATCTGACATCAGTTAGACTAGTGACGTTGAGATTAATCTGGAGATTTGAAAAAGCCGATACCAGACCTGCCCTTCTCTTACATCTGTTTAATTATCTGCAATAACGATTTTGTTGTTGAGAGGGTGTATCATCTGTTGCAGACGTGTTGTATCTTGTCCTCAGTACTCCGTGAGGTCAAAGGAACACGTCTTTGAAGTGAAATATCTCAAATGGGAGCTTGTAAGCGCGCTCTGCCACTGGGAATTCCAGACCAGGCGTCCTTCTCCTTTGGTAGGTTTAACTGGAAAAGGTTTATCAAAACTTGAAAGTGGGAAAGACTTCATATGTTGCTTAGGCCACTCCTATGCCAAAGCAGCGTGTATTGTGGGTTCTGAAAATAATGGGACCTTAGAATCATTAAGGTTGGAAAAGACCTCAAGGATCATCAAGTCCAACCTATGTTTCAAGATAAGGGATGTGTTTAAAGGGAGGGGGAAGAGAAGGGGGCAAAAGGAGTCTGATGATAGGCAGGTTGAGCAAAGAAAGAGCTGCTGTAGAAACTGACTGTCTTGCAAATTTGTGTATGGGAAATGATTTATGTAAAGGAAAGGGATAGCATCTGCAAGTGGATGTGAAGAAGGACAATGGTGTTTTTTGAGGACTTGTAAATCTTGTTGGCAGTTGTACTGTTGCGTCTGCTTAGCTTGGGTAAGTGTAGCAAAAGGAAGGCAGGCAAAGTGTGAAATGTGTTGATAAGAACTAGTGGTGGGTCCCAGTAGTCATCAGCCTAGTTGGGATGGAGGGGAAATGGATTCTTTTGGTTGACAAGAGGGAAAAATGCCATAGGAGGGGAAAAAAAAATTTCTCGTTTTCCAGCCACCCGTTGCTGGCAGGTGTTAAATAATTGGTTTTGCCCTTTACTAATAACTGTTGAGGAGCAGTTTCTTTTCATCCTGTGGTAACTTTTGATCTTTCAGTTGCTGAGAAGGAAGGAGGTCAGGCTTATGTGTGTTTTTGGTGTCAGGAGAGGGTCGAGGGTCCCCCTTTGCTGCTACGTGAGGCTCAGTTACTGTTCCTGCTCTCTCCTGAGCGCTCTGCTGGATGTGGTCAAGGTCACAATAAAATGTAGTGTGGTCTTATGCTGACCAGGGAGCACCTCAGGAACAACACAAGTGATCCCAGAAACTAATTGTTCACCCTATTTCTTGCTGTTCACCCTATTTCCCTGTGCTGCTGGTTTCCAGGTGGTTCAATGTCACATCAGGGCTCTCTGCTTAGTTCCCTCCCTGCCTGCCCCAGGGAGAGGGAGCAGAACCTCTGCAGCTGCTGCTGCTTTAGAGTCATGAAATGTGCATCACTTCCTACCGTTCTTGCTAACTGCTTTGGGCCAAGAGAGAAGTGGGGAAAAAACCAAAATTGAATTAGCTTGAACTATGTACATAGTTGAGGAATTCAGAATTACCTTCTGTTGATGTTGTAAAATGGATCCATTCTGAATTTCTACCTGAACTTACTGTCTCTTATAACATGGTGGGTTTTTGTCTTTGGCTACGTGTGTCCTGTTAAGCCGTGTAAAGAGCTGTTGTAAAAGTCTGTCCTTTGTTTGGCAGATGCAGTGTAGCTGAAGAATATTTCCGTTTTTATTGCATTTAAACCAGTTCACTCTCTCACTTGAAGTAAGACCACATTGTTTGTCTCTGTCTTGGCACCACTTGATACACTCTGCTCTCACAAGTGTTCTGTTTCTGAGTCGCATAGTTCCTTGGCTAACTCAGAAGGCTGGCAGCTCCGGCGCGGTTGAAAGCCTACTGGGTAGAAAATTGACCAGGAGCCATACCCTCAATGCCAGTGCTTTTAGAAAGCGGGGTTCGAATCTCTTTTTTTGTCATTTCCCCCAGTATTTTGCAGAGTATGTTTCCCTTACTGCTCTTATAAATTCTTCTGAAAGCCTAAACAGAAGATGATATGAATATTATGTCTGGGAACTAGTTTCTGTTGTTTTCCTAAGGTCCCTGGCTATTTGATGCATTGCATCTTCATTGCTTTTTTTTGGTCCATAGTACAGATGCATGAAAGGGTAAGACTAGAGTTACTTTTTCTTAGGTTAAATCTGTATAGTAGGAGCTTTGTGACAAACTTTGGTTTGTGATGGATGCTTTAAGGAAGGAAATAGAGAAGGAGTTATTTTATTCTCATTCGTTGCAACAGCAGATTAGATTCTCGAAGTTGTGATGTAGGTGGTATGATGCACTATATTAGTTAAAAGCCAATGAAAGAGGAAGGTAAGAAAATGTCAACACAACAAGCTTGGCAAAATGAGCCCTTTTTCTACACTTAATCGCATTAATTGTGTGTTGCTTCAGGTCGTGAAGATTGTTTAGTGTGGACAGAAATATTTTAGGTGGATCGGTAAATTCAGCCCCTACATCTGTAGGGGACAAATGCATGCTCCCAACGTTTCTTTAAATTAATATTGGGAAGACATCTGTTGAAATACATTGGTTTTCTTAAAAGTAAATCGTGTTTCCGTCTCTCTTTAACTCTTGCTTCTGCGGTATGTTTCAGAATATGAAGAGTTCGTGTGTATTTAAAGTCTTTGTCATACAAAATATTAATGGTAAAGCCTCCATGTTACTTAAGATTCCCAAGTTGGGGCTTTTAAGCAGAAATACTGCAGTATTTTAAAGTGTTTTGGGGTTTCTTTTTTGTATCAGTGGTGTATACATATAGAATTATTAAAAAATCCAGTAGTTACCAGCAGGAGTTCTGGAAGTTGGTGGCCAGCTGAGGTTTTCTTTCTAAAAAGGCTTTGCTATATAATGTAGTATTTTCTTGTGCATGTATAATAGGAAGATTATTTCCATCTTTACATTTCTTTTGTTTAACATCTGAATTTACATCCACAACAGTGAACAAAAGTTGTTCGGCTTTGTTTCAGAGGACGTCAGGTTAGAGGCATAGCACAAAATGTCATCTCTGGGGACTAGGAGGAACAGATGATGTTATTTCCATTCTTAATTAAAAGTTTAATTAATTCAGTTGATTGAAATACATTTCCAGTACTTTTGCAATACGTGGTTTTTCAAGTTTTTGATGAGGGGGTTTTCTTCAGCTCCTCTTATCTTAAAATTCACGTATTTGATGGATTTTTCATGTTGCAAGATCTAAGCTCTGCCTTTGAAGTTTGCCGTGTGAAGAGAAGGTGCCTGTAAAGGTAAATTCGTTTGCTTCGTGCCAAGCATCTTGCTGCTCACTGTGGTGACACCATGATTTTGGACATGATTGATTATTTTTACTACTGTATCAAGTGGATCTTTGACCGTGGCCATAGAAGAGACTGATTCCAGGCTTAAATCTTTTTGTAGCTAAGCATCGACTGGATTGCTGTGGGGAAGAGGGACAATGTGTACTGCAGGCTAACAACTGGTAATTAATGTCTACGTGAAATTTAGAATTTCTTCTCTTGGCCAAATTTATGTGATGTTGTTCAAGCAGCTCAGCAAATGCACTTCTTTGGTTCTTGACTAGATTTCATTTTTTTAATAACACCTTGATAAATTAAATATTTGGAAGTATTTGAGGTCACGCTGGAGGTCTAGAAACAGAAAGATACTTGTACAGCTTGTTAGTTGAGCCATATGTTTTATTTAGTTGGGTTTATATTGACATTGGTAGGCTCAAGTATCTTCCATTGCTCTGTCCCTTGTGATTTTACTTACTGAAATAGGATAGGAAACCCCTCTGAGGTCTTGTCTTCTGTGTATAAGAGATAGATCATCATGTATGGTTTTGTATTTGTAATTGGTTTAGGGTGTTTGGGACTTTTTTTTTTGGTACGTGATAAAGAGCTCTGGTTTCTATGGAGAGCTCAGCAGCTCTGTGTGCGAGCTGAAATTGGTTTAGCCTATATGATCAGAGATACCATCCAGCAATTACTTACTTCGTTTGGACCCAGAGGAGGAAGCTGGAGCAATGAAATACATTCCCCTGAAGCAAGAAGGCCGAGCCTCTCTTGCATGTGATAAAAAACGGAGCAGGGGGAAATCAGTTCTGCGCTGTGAATGTCCGTACTGACTCTCAGCAAAACACACTGGCATCTTAAAATCCATCAGAACTATAACAAACTCCCTTGGTTCTCAGTTTAAACAACTTGAAATCACTCCTTGAAGTGGACTTTGTAGGATCTTGGCTCTTCTAGAATGTTTATTGCCCTCTTCTTTTTTCAAAGCAAAATTCTGCATAGGGATTTAAGGAGAAATGTGTGTGTTAGTCTTAGACTAAAAAATAAATTATTGGGTTCTTGATTGAATGGTGTCTCTTGCACACATTGGTAGGAGGGGGAATTTTATGAGCTGCAGGATCTGAAAGTTGAGAATGTTTTTCTGGGTTATTGTAGCACCAAGTTATTGATATGGCTTTGCTTTGGTATCACAGGCTGTAGAAAGCCTAAAAGTAATTTGTTAGCTTCTTGTGGAGGAAGAGGAGGTGAAGAAATTGAAGGACTTACTTGGTAGATCCTTTTACATCTGATTCCTGCAAGCAGTAATTTAATACATGGCCTAGGAGATTAGAAATATTCTCGATTACAAGATAGTTGGACAGCCAAGGAACTGGCACTGTAGGAACACCCTGAGCTGATAGGAGAGTGGAAAATGTTGTGAGTAGTGGAGCCGAAGGAAGAAATTATTATTCTGCAGTTGTTGCTTACTATCTAGAGGGAAAAGAAAGACTTATCCTTCAAATGTGTGTTTTCTCGGCTCTTTGATATATCGTGTAGCAGAAAACAGAGCAACTGCCTCTTTGCCTATGGAAAAAAAACAGTTAACTTTTATTTTTGCTTAAATAAAAGCTTATGCTTCCTTCAGTGAAAAGGAGCTGGTTTACTGTTTGAGGTACAGAAAAAAATATTTTGACTCAAGGAAATGGTCTCTCTTTTTCCTGCCTTAGTTAACTTTTACTTTCGAGGTAGATTTTGGGGTTTAACACCTTCCCCCATGTGCACAGTCCCTCCCCTTTTTCTTAGTAGGTCTGTGGGCAGAAGTTTGACAGCAGTATTATCGGTAGCTGTGTTATAACGTGGAAAACCTAGCCGGCAAATTGCAAATTCATGGTGTAGGAAGTTCTCTCTGTCATTTTTGGTTCTCCAGTTTCAGGGCTTGTTTTGCTATTTTCAAGTGTTATTCCCAGGGTTTCAGTGGAGGTGCTTACAAAGGGGTTGGGTTTGTTCTTTGTCTACTTCCACTCCTGCTTAGAATTGTTCTGTTCTTTTTCCGTTCTGAAATGTGTTTTTTTTCTTTAGGCTAAAATGGAGTTCTTTACCCCAAAATGTTTTTTGTTTTGTTCAGTTCTATCTGCTGCTCTAATAAAGAGTATTCCCTCTCTCTACGAGCTTTGTCTTCTCTCTTCAGACCATAGCGGTTAACTCCAGTCTGACTGTAGGCATCAGCCTTAATGGCATGTATGCCACAAGATGTGGTCATTGTATGTGTCAGCTGTTACATAAATGAAACAACCTGAGGACAGGAGAGCTGTGGGTATTTTAGCAGGCTCTTCCTGAGCTTGCTGGTATGAATAATAGCAACAAATAACAGAAAAGATGGGTGTTATTCCTTAGTGGGATTAAAATTGAGGTGGTGGTTGTGATTATGAAGCATCGCAGGTAGAAAAGGAAACCTGATTCTGTTCCGTTAATAGTGGCTAATATTAAATATGTCTTTGAGCAAATAAAATAACATCAAGCAAGGTCATCAAACAACATAATTTTAACTTTGGGGTGTTTTTTCATTTCAAATACAGCTGATCCTGCTGCTCTGGGATTCATCATCTCTCCATGGTCTCTCCTGTTGCTTCCATCTGGCAGTGTGTCATTTACTGATGAGAATGTCTCCCAACAAGACCTGCGAGCGTTCACAGCGCCAGAGGTTCTGCAGAACCATTCTCTGTCGTCTCTGTCAGACGTTGAAAAGGTACAGTCTCTCCTCAGTGGCAGCCAGCTGGTGTCTTTTGCTGTTGATTACTTCACAAAGTGGCTTTGAACTGTCCTTTTTGTCTTCATGAGGTTCTTGATTTGTATGCGTAATTGTTGATTTATTTTGTGAGCGGGTGGGGGATCCTCCTGCTTTTTTTTATCTGTAAAAGTGGAGTAATGAGTAGGGTTGTATGTGCTTATGAAGGGGTGTCCCTGTGCAGGTCCCTGTTACACAGATGTTCCTAAGAGCCGTGCTTGGGCTGCACAGAATGACTGACCATCAAACTAGTAGTAAGCAACATTTTGCCTTCTTTTAGCAAAAAGGTTTCAGTGACATCAACAGTTTTAGGTTTTTTGGGGTTTTTTTGACAAATTGCATCTGAGAGTTAAGGGAAGGAACTGCTCAAGCAGTCCACAGCTTCAAAAAAATGCATATTCCCACACTCATGTCTGAAGAAAAAATTGTCTTAATTAACATAAGTATTCCTCAGTTGTGTGCAAGAGTGTTCCTTTTCACCTTCCTTTTTTAACTCTTCCCAAAGGGTAGAAGTTCAGGCAGGTAAGCTTTGCACATGTGATCTCCTTCAGGTCATCGATATGCACAAAATGCCTAGCTGCTCAAATGTTTTCGTAACAATAATTTCTTGCAAATGGCAATGCTTTTTCCAGAAAACCATTTCGTTGGCCTAGTCGAAGATATTTAGAGGTGGGCGTAAGAAGGAAGCTGAGCTCTATTTCCATCTCCTTGGTTTCTCTGCATCCTTAGAGAAGGAAGCTAGCCCCAGCCAGTGGTGGTGTAATCTGGGAACAATTATGGCATTTGGCAGTGTTCCTCCAAGAACAGCAATGTGATCTTACTCCAGAGGAAACTGCTGTTGGCATTGATGGCTGTTGTGTGCACAAGGACTATTAAAAGGTGCTTTTTGTGTGTTGAATATTCTGAATTTGCAGCTTTTTTTCTTCTAAACCTTGTATATAGTCAATTTTCTTTAAGACTGTGTCACCAAATAAGTACCGAAAATCACTGTTTCCTTAGTTACTCGCAAGCCCTTTAGACATCTTTCTTGCCTTGCAGTATAGTGAAAATCAGCAGTATAATAAAACGTGTGTATCATTTTATCTATGACAAAACTAGAGCAATCAGCAGCCTAGGTTGAAAGTTTTAATAGAAAAGTAAAAATAACCCTGACATCAATGCAAGATTGAGTAGGATGCAGCTGCCAAGCTCTGTAGTCACACTGTTGGAATTGTTTATCTTCTTTCAAGAGAGACAACAGTGTTGGAGACAGTAACATTGCTTCTAGTGCCAATTCTGAAGTTAATGTGAAAAACAGGCCTTTAAAAACTCCAGAAAAAAGTTTTGGAATGACATATTTGTAACCTTTTTCAGAGCTGATTGCATTCTTTGTTTGGTGCCAGTTTTCATTCAGTATGTTGCTTTTGTCTTTTTAAAATAAATAAGAGAGCGCTTACTCTAAAAGCCATGATGTTTCTTTATCTTAAGCTTTAGGAAGCAAATACTCAGAGGGAGCACTGTGGCCTGTAAACTCCAGCAGAGAGCATGTCAATAAGTGGTAAATGCTGGCATTGCACACACATGCAGCACTGATTCATCCTCTCTGATTATGGCTGCGTGAATTTATTTCATGGTATCAGTGCAACCTTGCTTGCTGGAAGGTGATGACAAAATAGAGACTGTAGGCTGCAGCAGCTGGGTTGCGGGTTTCATGGGGAAACCATTGGATGTGGAAATAGACAAGCTTTGGCTTTACATAAGCAAATTATTCATAGAGTTGGGTATAGGCTAAATAAAACCCTTTAGCTTGTGGTGTTCAGCTTTAGCATTAGGTTGAAGTTTCAAGCTTTGGGCTTGAGAGGACTTAACCTGTTCTGTGTTTGAATTCCACTTGATTTCTGTGTGTGTCTTACACACACTGGCTGGTGGGGAAATGAACTCTTCTGATAGCCTGGGATGGTACAAAAACACTGGAAGAAAACTTGTTGCTGTCATTCTTGTTCTCAGTTTAAAGCCTTGCGGATAAATCGTATGGCTGTTCTCCCAGGGTGGTGGTCATGTCTGGGTGCAGTGAAGGACAGCCAGAGTCTGAAGATGGGATGTGAGTTACTAATCCTGTATTCACTCGTGTGAGACCCTCCACTTTAATTAGAACTGCACCACTGTGTAGAAAGAGTTGATGTCTCTTCATGATGGCAGTGGTATAGAGCAGTATATGTAAAAATTATCTTTGATAATGCATCAGAAAAAAACCAAACACTGGAGTATCTGTAATACTGGTCTATAATTGGGAACTACACAGTATAGTACACTTGTGTGAAATGCTTCAAATGTATCGGTCCTCTTGGGTTTATTTGCCTGCTCACTTACGCGGAAGGAAAAAGCTACCTGAAACATAGAATCATCCAGGTTGGCAAAGACCTCAAGGATCATCAAGTCCAACCGTCAACCCAACCCCACCCAACCCACTAACCCATGTCCCCAAGCACCACATCGACACGTTTCTTGACCCCCTCCAGGGATGGTGACTCCACCACTGCCCTGGGCAGCCTGTGCCAGTGCCTCATCACTCTTTCCGGGAAGAAATTTTTTCTAATCTCCAGCCTAAACCTCCCCTGGCGCAACTTGAGCAAAAGTTGTCTTGCATTGTGGCTTTGTTAGTTGAAGTTAGTAGGGCCGATTAATATCTTACATATGCATCCTTTGGTTTTTTGGCCGTTTCCCTTTACATTTGGATTAAACGGTGTGTTGGATGGTATGCTGGTTATTTGTCTTTGTGTGTTGACTTCGTTTTTCCTAGGTCTTGCTTTGTGTATGCTGACTGCGTTAACTTTTAACAACTTTCAGCTTTGTGTGTATATGTGTGTGTTCTGTTGCAGCTTGCTGTAGTTTGCTGAAATAATTTGCTGGAACTGTTCAGTGTTTTCCTTTTTGGGTGGTCGTCTGAAATCAGACCATATCTGAAAGCTGCTGGAGGCAGAAAAATACTTTGTTTCTTAAGGCCTCTGAACGGACAGTGAGAAGGTTGCATTTGTCTCTTGAGTTATGACCTGTTGAGAGAGTCGCATGATATATGTGCAGGCTTTACATTGAAATTGAAAAATGAATTTATTTGACACGTAGTGGTTCCTTTTTTTTTTTTTACTTGTTTTGGCTTGTGAGCAACTTCAAAATGCTATACTTTGAAAACCAACCTCCTTAAGTTTATCTAAAGCTTGAGACATCGTTGATAAAGTTGGTGGAGTACCGTCTAACAGACTGTTCCACCTCGCTTTTATTTGTAAAGCTCTTTTCAGATGGATTAGTAGGGTAGCATGTTCTAGGGTAGAGGTCTGATTGCATGATTGTACCGTATTTTTTTTGTCTTGAGGATGATGCACATCTTGGTTTTGGAAATACCTTTTCATTATGTTGAAATTTAGAATCAGAGAATGATAGAGTATCCTGAGTTGGAAGGGACCTGTAAGGGTCATAGGGTCCAACTCCAGAGTCCACACAGGGCAACCCAAAAATTAAGTCATATATCTAAGGGCATTGTCCAAACACTTGAACACCAACGTGCTTAGACTGTGACCACTTCTCTGATTAGAATTAACTACTTTGATAACAACCTTTTTAAGTGCTGTTCTCGCTTTTTTTGGGAGGGTGAGGGGCTTTTTGTGTCCTGATATGTAAGGAATATTTCTAGTATTTCAGTCAAAAGGGTAATAAACCAGGTATGGAATGGTTTTTTCAGGATGTGAAAGATAATATTTCTGGCTGAATGGGGCAGTGGTATTCTCTGAGAACCCTTGATGCTTGTCTGTGACTTCTGTCCTATTCTGTCCTTTGCATGGAACAGAGAGACCTTCCTTTGGTGGCCAGTGCTTGTTTTGCTTGCTTTCTGGGCAAGGGGACTGATGGGTGAGCACTTCACAGCATAAAGTGGTGATTTTTTTTTGCACCTTGATCCACCATAGCTCAAGTTAGCATAGCCAGCATGGATATGACACTACAGCCCAGACAAACCTGGTGCTTGCAGGTAATACTGCTTCTTCGTGATTAACAAACTGCTAAGCATGGGTAGCCTGGCAAGAGCTTTTCTTTTTTTTTTTTTTAAGAAAAAATAACCAAACTGGGAGAATACTCAACAAAAAGTGTATGTTTCTTGATGGGAGGGGAAAAAAAGGGAAAAGAAAACCACACAATACCCAAACCATCTGTAAATCTAAAGTTCAGGGGCTGACTGGAGGACAGTTGAGCAGGATGTGCAGAATACAGCTTTAGAGAGAAAAGTCAATAGCTCATTTGGGGAAGAAAGCTTGTTACAGTGCATCTCCACACTAGGTTAGAAACAGCACTCCAGTCGGCACCAACCATTCTGTTTCCCCTTGTCCCCAAACATACAATTTCTTGATGACATTTCACCATGAAAAGCATTGCTTGCAAAGGTGATAGGCAGCCTTGCTTGCTGTTACATTTATTACACTGCTGCAGTCCTCCCAGAACATGCAATTGGCAACTAAATGTCCCTCCTTATTTTCCCTTCTGAGCACAGATGTGAAGAAATTCTCCATGATTCTGCTTCAGCTTTGTCACATACAAAAAAAAAATAAATCACTTCTCAATTTTTCCTCTACCCGAATAACCTTCCTGCGCGTCTATGTACGGATGCATGCCAGTTGAACCCATTCCCTTGGCTTTGCTGTTTTTCAGACAGATGGACTGAACCATCCCGGTGGCTGATCATAGAATCATTCAGGTTGGCAAAGGCCTCAAGGATCATCAAGTCCAACCGTCAACCCAACCCCACCCAACCCACTAACCCATGTCCCCAAGCACCACATCCACACGTTTCTTGACCCCCTCCAGGGATGGTGACTCCACCACTGCCCTGGGCAGCCTGTTCCAATGCCTCATCACTCTTGCAGTGAAGACATTTTTCCTAATATCCAGCCTAAACCTCCCCTGGCAAACTTGAAACTTGAGAGGTCACAAGGGTGCCAAGGGTAAAGCCAGCAAGAACTGCAGGGTGGAAAAACACCTTCGTGTGTCAGCCCTGGCTGGTATGTTGCTGCCTTTTCCTGGTGGAATCCTTTCTGTCCAGCACTGGCTCGTATGCTGTGCTAGACAGAGACCGTCCCACAAGATTTAAGTGGCAGAAGTTTAGGGCTGGAGTACTTCTCTGAGTGCATTGAATTCCAATTTTCAATGAATAAAGCACATAAAATTTATGAGAACAACTTTACTAATATGTTTTTTTCTAAGTGCATTTAGTAATGACTTCCTTACCCTGTCACAAAGCTGGGTGTTGCTCTTCCAAATACATAAAAAGCAAATTTTTTTTCTGTTTTACAATAGAAATCTAAAAATACATCATACTCATCTTTTGGGGTTAATTCCTACACAGTGCAGTAGTGGTGTAATGTCTTTCAAGCAATCTGATCTGAAAAGAAAAACGTTTGTGTCATCCTTTTTCTGAGTCTCTGAGAATATATTTTGCCATCTTGAGTAGGCTAACAGACTCTTCACTGGGGAGATGGATTCTCTTGTACAACTTTAAACTGGTTCTAGGTGTATGACTGCTAACAACTACATATTCAGCATGGGAAGAAGAAAATTAGCTTTATTTTCGATAGGTTCTGTTGAGTCCACCTGTTACCTTTATGCACTCAATTTACAATTAAGATTTTAAAATCTGCGTATGAAGTACCTGACCCTGGACAGATCTTGTCAACGTATGTACCTGGGACTTAAGTAAGATGTTTTGCTTTTAGCCAGGGAGGAGGCTGGCGTAAGTGAATCACTTGTAATTTATCACTGTCGCTATTGTGGTTGTTCGTTGCCTGCACAATTATTTCATAAACTTCTTGCTTTTAGTAGCACAAATATTACTAAAAACTTGTTAGAAAGAGCCATCACTACTACTAGGTGTGTTACTTACACAGTCCAGAAAAATTGCCTTTTTTCTGCACTTACCTTGGAAAGACAACTGAGCTGAAATACCAGGAAAATGTATTTATAGGCAAAAATGATGTTTAGTTTGTTCCTCTGCTTCAAAGGTCTGCTCTACGTTTCCAATCCTGTTCACTGAGCTGACTAATGTCTTGTGTCTTCTGACAGGTCCATATTTATTCCCTTGGTATGGCACTTTTTTGGGGAGCTGACCATGAAGTCCCTCAAAGTCAGGTAATTTTTTTATTTGATTTTGTTTGATATTATGGCTTCAGACTTGGTAGTTCAACCAAATCTGCGTTTGAGTTAACCTGGCAGAGTGTCATAACGAGACACTGAGGAGTAAGATTTCTTTCCTGTACTTGGAGATTTTTCCTGTGGAGTATAAAAACATAGAATCACAGAATGGTTTGGGTTGGAAGGGACCTTAAAGGTGATTGAGTCCCACCCCCTGCCATGGGCAGGGACACCTCCCACCAGCCCAGGTTGCTCAAAAACATCCAAGACACTGAATATGTGAGGGTGGTGGTGGTGGTGTCTGGCAGAAAGAAGATGCTGATGCTACACTTCTGTTAGTTGCCATGAAGATATATCTGGGCTAGTCTATCCTGTAGTGTCACGGGCTGAAAGACAACAGTTGAAGCTGATGACAAAGGGGAAAATCATTTGTTTTGTTTTAGGCTTATATAAAAACAAATATTTAAGTAACTTTGTTGCTTTAGTCATAATAAAGCAGCTTGTTCTCTCTGCTGCCGTAACTTCTGTGAGTCTGGACTTGGCACACACAGATCCTGGTGTTGCACAATGGCCGAGGAAGGGCATGAATTGTTTGGAACAGGGAGTAGGCTCCTGTGAGTGAGTGTCAGTCGGTGCAGACACAGTTGCAGATGGCTTAGGGCTGAGTGGGATTGCTCAATGGGGTTATCTCACACACCCAGCACAACTCCTAGGCGCTCTTTCCAAAGCTGAGAGAAGATGAGGTGATTTGTCATCTTCCTGGGTGCTCCTGCCCTGCCCCCAATGAAACCTGTAGAAGTTAGTATCCAAAAGAGTGAAAATAAGATGAAATGCATCCAAAAAAGCACTTAATTATGGACCTGCAGCTGCAGGATTTGGCAGAGTGTTGTGCAGCTCAACAAGATAACTTGTTTCTGTTTTATGTTTGGATTCAGTCCTGCTAGTTGTTGTGTGTAAGGGTAAGGAAGGAAATTTTGAAAGGTTCTTTGGCAATTTAAGTGTTCGGATCTTAATATTTTCTTCAACAGAATGTAATTCAAAAGCTATCCCCTTTCTTTGCTCGGCAGTCTCTTAGGAGATGAAAGGAACAGTATTAAGCAGTAGTGGGAGAATGGCTTAAGGTAGGTAGAGGCAGGCGTTGATCAGGAAGTAGACATGAGTTTTAGTCTCCTTTTTCTTTGTTTCTTCCTTTGGTTATAGATTGTAGCAATAGTTTCACAGTAATCATAGAATCAGAGGATGGTTAGGGTTGGAAAGGACCTTTAAGGTCATCGAGTTCCAGTGCTGTGGGAAGGAGTGCCCCACCTTTTGATATAACAATATTTTTCCAAAGACAGTGTGGTGAGGTGTGTCTGGAAAGAAAGGGGGAGAACTATAGAATTTACCTGATGTGGTCCCTTGTCCTGTGGAGTTAGTGGAGGCAAAGAGAGAGTCAGTGAATGGCATTACTTTTAAGTGTTAATTTCCCTGTGCAGATTTCCACCACTTCCCCCCCTCCCCCTTTTTTCTTTTTTTTTTTAACCTCCGTATTTGCCTGCCAATGTTGGTTAATGAGCAGCTTCTCTGCTGGGAGTTCAGTTGAATGCAAGAGTGATTTTTATGATAAGCTAGAAGTGCTAAACACTAAAAAAAGCCTGTTACTTAAATCAGAGTGGTCCAGAATACTTTTTTTTTTTTTATGGTACAGTTTAGGAGTACTAATACAGGGAAGACTTGAAGATTGTAATACTTGTGCTGGGTGAGTAACCATCCACTTTGGGAGAGTTGCAGATCAGAAAGCTCAAGTCCCAAGTGCCTGCAGCATCTGAGAACAAGTCACTGACTATTGCACACCTGAGGAGTGATGTTCCACGTACAGTGTGTTGGATTAACTGAGTGGGGAGAGGAGAATTAAATCTAGGGTGTTCTTAACTATCTGGGTGTTGTCCTGTACCTGTGAAGTTGTGCTTCCTAACCAGTGGCGTTGCTGTTGTATTCCTTACACTGATGATGTTAGTGGACTCTGGAAATGCTAACAGAACTGCTGCAAAATATTGGCAAGGTGAGGAATGGTAGAAAACGAGATGGTTGTAACTAGGATTGAATTTTATGCTTGTGGCTGACACAACGTTCAAAAACAACAGAGAAAATTTTCTCTGAACCCCTTCAGTAGTCAGTAAGCCTTTGAGAAAGGAAAGTGTTGGTGTCCTGATCAGACAACTTCTTTGGACCAGATTGTTGTCGTGGACAAATTGAGTCTAGATGCCTGTCGCGTGATCTGTAACAGGTTTTTTTTCACCACCTAGATGGTGAATTTCAAATTGTTACTCAGATGAGTGGGAAACATAACCTTCATTTTTAAAACGGGAAAAAAGGAAGACTTGGGAAACTACAGGCTGGTCAGTCTCGCTTCTGTGCCCGGCAAGATCATAGCGCAGATCCTCCTGGAAACTATGTTAAAGGCACATGGAAAATAAGGAGGTGATTGATGACAGGCAACGTGACTTCACCAAGCACAAATTGTGCCTGACAAATTTGGTGGCCTTCTACGACACGCTTACAGTGTTGGTGGATAAGGGAAGAGCAACTGATGTCATTTACCTGGACTAGTTCAAAGCCTTTGACACTGTCCCACATGACATCCTTGTCTCTGAATTGGAGAGACATGGATTTGACAGAAGGACCACTCGCTGGATAAGGAACTGGCTGGATGGCTGCACTCAGAGAGTTGTGGTCAATGGCTCAATGTCCAAGTGGAGACCAGTGACAAGTGGTGTTCCCCAGGGGTCAGTGCTGGGACCAGTGTGTTTAACATCTTTGTTGGAGACATGGACAGTGGGATGGAGTGCACCCTCAGCAGGTTTGCCGATGACACCAAGCTGTGTGGTGTGGGGACACGCTGGAGGGAAGGGATGGCATCCAGAGGGACCTGGACAGGCTGGAGAGGTGGGACCGTGCCAACCTCATGGAGTTCAACAAGGGCAAGGTCCTGCACGTGGGTCGGGGCAATCCCAAGCACAGACACAGGCTGGGAGGGGAATGGATGGAGAGCAGCCCTGAGGAGAAGGACTTGGGGGTGCTGGGTGATGAGAAGCTGAACATTCCCTGGCAGTGTGCGCTGGCAGCCCAGAAACCAACCGTGTCCTGGGGGCATCCCCAGCAGCGTGAGCAGCAGGGTGAGGGAGGGGATTGTCCCCCTCTGCTCCTCTCTGGTGAGACCCCCCCTGGGGTGCTGCACCCAGCTCTGGGGTCCTCAGCACAGGACAGACACGGAGCTGCTGGAGCGGGGCCAGAGGAGCCCCGGAGATGGTCCGAGGCTGGAGCAGCTCCCGTGTGAGGACAAGCTGAGAGAGTTGGGGGTGTGCAGCCTGGAGAAGAGAAGGCTCCGGGGAGACCTTAGAGCAGCTTCCAGTGCTGAAAGGGGTCTACAGGAGAGATGGGGGGGCTCTGGATCAGGGGATGGAGGGATAGGATGAGGGGCAACAGTTTTAAGCTGAAAGAGGGGAGATTGAGGTGAGATGTGAGGAAGAAATGTTTTCCTGTGAGGGTGGTGAGGCAGTGGCCCAGGTTGCCCAGAGAAGCTGTGGATGCCCCATCCCTGGAGGGGTTCAAGGCCAGGCTGGATGAGGCTTTGGGCAACCTGGGCTAGTGGGAGGTGTCCCTGCCCATGGCAGGGGGTGGCACTGGATGATCTCAAAAGTCCCTTCCAGCCCAAATTATTCCATGACTCAGTGGTTCTCTAATGTAGGTGATGTCTTGTGAATAGTTATTTTACTATGTTGAGTGTCTTTTGTTTCTCTGTGTACCACAAGGCACTATTAAGGCTGATTCTCTCATCCTTTCTGTTCATTTTTAGCCTATCAAACTTGGAGATCATCTCAACAGCATACTTCTCGGCATGTGTGAAGATGTCATCTATGCCCGTGTATCGGTACGGACCGTGCTGGATGCTTGCAGTGCCCACATAAGGAACAGTAACTGTGCCCCTTCTTTTTCATACGTGAAACAGTTGGTCAGACTGGTTCTGGGAAGCCTGTCTGGGGTAAGTCTGTGCCAGCATTTGAGGAACAGAGATGAGCAGGAGGAGAGCAAAGGTGCTAATTCAGAGTCACTCTGCAGTCATTCTTCGTCTTGTGTTATGTTGCGGTTTTGATAGGGGGAGTGTTGAAAGGAGAGAATTGCTGCTGTCCCCTTGGTAACAGTTTGTGCACTTGGCAATCCTCCTGCAATCCGCATTCGCTGCTGCTGTTTCTGAGGAAGATAATTGTCTGAACTGTTTGTCTTTATTGAAAGAAGAGTAGGGAAAAAAGGGGGTACAAAAAAAGACTATGTACTCTGGGTAAGCATTAGACTTCTTGGTACTTGAAATGCTTCAAAAATGATTGCTATGAATTTTCTTTTTTGAAGTTATGCTTGGGTTTTGGATAGTTGCTTATTAGCAGGAGGAGGGACCTTTTAGGCAGTGTGCCAGTCCTCTTGCTCTTGGATGTGATTATTGTGGACAACATTATTGTCTAACGATGACAAATGCGCTAAACTGTTTCCAAAAGTGAAAGAAACTACGTTAACTCATCTTGCAAAGTTACTAATCCTGTCAGGCAACCTCAGCTGTCACCTAAGCTGTTACAACAAAACTTCAGAACAGTTAAATAATTTCAAGGCTCTGAGTAGTGAGGAAGGTCAAAAATAGTCAATATTGTCAGATTGTTCTGTCCAATGCTTTCTTTCCTTGTGTTCTGTTTATAATTATAACAAATGCCAAGCAGTTTATTATTGCTGGAATGATATCCCATGATGATTTTGAATTTTGTCCAGTTTTATACCACCAAAACACCTTTTTTTTTTTTTTTTTTAATCTAATAGAGGTTATGCCAATGTAAAAGTTCATGTCTGGAGAGACAGCACTGTAATTGCAAGAAAAATGTTTCACTTGATAATGCTTTCTTTTTTTTTAAAAAAAAAGTTATGACCTAATTCTTATATAGGTTCTTCATAAATCTGGTTTGGACAGGCTTGCACCAGGTGAGAGGTCCCCGCATTTCTCTAATATTTGGCCGCTGCTGGTAATGGTGGGCCCCAGAAATAGCGCTGAGCCTGCTCTCCACAAAGCTTTGTCTAGTCTGTGAGATAATGTCTGTGGGTCCCGTGCTCCTCGCTGTCATGTCTTACGTCTTGTGTAGTTGCCAAGTGGAGCTAGTCCGTGATTCAATGAAATAAAGACCTACAAGACCTTAATCAGGGAAGCTATTAAAATAAAGATCCAAGCCTTAAATCAGGCCATGAGCTATAGAAACAACCAGTGTGGAGACGGAGTCGTTAGTCTCCAGGTTCTTAATGGCCCTCTCTGCTTAGCGAATTTTCTGCTTTTCCTCATCTCGTTCTTGTCAGCAGGCTTTCAGAGGGAGCCTGGGGTTAGTGAGGCTGCAGCGCTGTGCTCCCGTACTGGAACCCAGCGGAGAGCTGAACCCAGCAAGCCTGTTCCTGGCTCCTGTACCATGTTGATGATGAAGGAGGGGGGCTCCTGGCAGTTATCCAGGGCTGAAGTTTTTGCTAATCTAGATTTCCTCTGCCAGTAACCTTTTTAGCCTAATTCATAACGTGTCACCACATTGGCTTTGCAAGAAGATGAGAACGAAATAGCCGAGCAGAACCGAGTGTTGGCAGAACGGCAACATAGCTGTGCTGCCATGTGTTCAGGGGCCTGAGCTAGCCATCCCTGCTGCCTTTGCTGGTTAGTGCTCTGTATGCATGCTTGAATTTTTAAGTGAATAAGAAAAGCACATTAAATTGTTTTTTCAGAACGATACTACAACTTCTTATTCCAAAATCAGTGTGCCTCTGGTCTTGATTCACCTTTTCAAAGGCTAGAGGCAGCTTAGCTCTATAACAGGTCAGTTGGTGGAATGAAACACAGCTGAAAGGTGCTGTTTGAATGTTTTCAGTTTCTGTGTTAATACACAGAGGTATTGTAAAGGGCAATACAGCACGAGACTGATTCAGTCTGTCTGATGTTAATTGAGTTGCATTGTGACTGGGATGGCCAGAAGGCTGCTTCATTTCTCCTTCCCACCTCCCAGCTAAACCACTGTCCAGGTTGTGCTGATTCATACCGTAACAAAAGATCTCACTAAAGATTCTTTCTTACAGGAAATAAGCTCTTCTTTAATGATTGTACACGTAAAATCATTTTTCCAGGGGAATAGTGATTTAAAACAAATAGTTAAAAGATAAGAATGGGAGTAGATAAGTCTGACGCATGATAGCAAGGTGCCTGAGGGGCTAAAAAGAGAATTCTCACAAGCACACGAGATTTTACATGCGAGGTGTCAGCCTGAAACAGTAAGGTACAAGGCAGTTCTCCCTGTTACACAGAAAACTCATTGGGCCGATCACAAGTTTCAAGCATGTTGCGAGTGTGGAATGAGGTTTCTGAGTGTTGCTGTCTCTTCGGTTTGCTGTAGGGGTGGAAGGTATTTAAGTTATAATAATGCACTTATTCAAATATGGTTAATTCTAGGGGATGTTCTCACTGATTAACCTGTTCGAACTCTGAAAAATATTCCCCTCTGAAGCTGAGGGTAACAGTTTGGCGCTGACTTATGTTGTGCACTGACATAACAGATAGTTATTTCACGCTGTTGCGAGCTCTTTCAATGTTTGACATGGTGTTACTGCCTGTTTTGCAGGTGGATCAACTTTCTTGCAATGGAGATAGAAAATTGCAGCCAGATAGGAGCCAGGCTATTCGAGAGAGGCTGAGGGGAAAAGGACTTCCCATAGGTAAGTGCTTCATTGCAGCAGGGGTTATGGAAATAGATAGAGCCCTGTGGAAGACCAAGTTTGAGTAGATGCTGCAGCCAAAGAAACCAAATAGTAGAGCTGAGATTCACAGAAATCTGATGGTTCAGTGTCTAGCTAAGCGTTGGTGATGGTGACATGAGCATAATTGTTTTAAGAAAATACATGTCTTTTTACAGTTCAGTCCTGATGGTAGGAACAGGTTTTACAGGTTCTTGGCAAAGAGTTTTGTTTCTGGAAAAGGGAATCTTCAGCTCGAGGTGGGTCAGCTGGAGGAACAGGAGGCGGACTTTCTTAGTTCCCTCTTTCCTGTGGACTCTGCTTTATTTCTTCTTAGCTCTAGTTGCACACAGCCTCTTTCCCTGCTTCCTAGGCAGCCCTGGACTGACTGGTCTCGTGTTTTTCTGGGAGAGTAGTGGGGCTGGGTCGGAGCATTTTGTAAGGCATCAGCTTGGACCACTCTGAGACATTGCAATGCAGGCAGGGAGATGTGATAAGAACGGTCTCATCCGATTGCCTTAAAATGCTCATCTGTAAATGGGGTATCTCAGAGCCAGAATGTGACATCACCCAAAAATACTCAACACTGTGTTAGTGATGGGTTTTCATCTGCCTCATGTTACCTCTCTGCCTATTTACCACTGGTAAACTTGAAACAAAGTGATGTTGCTGATGTGCTTGAGCTACTCTTCTATTTTTCAGTTTGTGTCAAGCGACGGTGCAGTGAATTGCAGGAACTGAAATAAGCTATGGAGCTGTCAGTGGCAATAGAAACTGCAAAAATTAGATAGGAGTCTGGCAAGGCACTGGTCGTCTTCCTTTATTGACTCTTTTTAGATGAGTCCTAGATTACGGTACTTTTTTTTATGAAAAAAACATATGTCAGTGTTTGCCAGCATTTCCGCTGCGGCACTGTGTGTTTAGGAATGCTTTCTGGTACAAGCCATCCCTTTGTTTTCTGACACAAATGCACTGTTCTGCCTGCCTTGTTTTCTTGTTGCCTTTTTTTTTTTTTCCCTCCAGAATATTTCTGTAGCGATAGGAAGATGTGTAGGAATACAGGGTTTGGGACTGGATGAATCTAGTTAACTGGATTTGTAAACAATGTCATGCCTTTCTTTTATGAACTTCTTAAGCTCTTTCTTAAAATGAATTCTTTCCCTGATTCTGCTTTTTATTCCATGGTCATTGTAAACTGTGTTTTGATAATGGTCAGAGTATGTGTTACATTTTGGACACATAGCAGGGTTATCTTTAAACTCTGTTCTCGCTGTATTAGCAACTCTGATCATTCTTTTCTTTTTTCACTAATACAATTGAACGTTCTTTTGCTGGTTTGCTTTTGCTTTCCTTAGAAAATCTTTCAGTTCACGTTTGTGTGGTTTGAAGGGTGTTTTGTTCATTTATTTTCCTAACCTACAACTTTGTTCAAGCTTCTCAGCAGATTTCCCCGCCCCCAGAACTAATGTTTGTCCCCAAAGGCTTAAGTATATCTTAACAAAAAAGCTTTTGTTTTAGGTTCTACTGAATTTTGGAGGCGGCTGTAGTGGCTCCAGCCAATATCTCCATTGCTCTCTGGCTCAGTACTGGGGTGAATAACATCCCTTTAATGTCTAAAACTTTCTCTGAGAACAGTGTCTTTAAAAGGATGTAGACAAGATGATCTAATTGCTGTTTTTCTGCTGTATCCTCTGACTTGAAAAAATGTCATGGCTAGAATGTTCTTTCCTCTTATCCTTGCTTTCTTTGAAACACTTAGTATGTATGGCTGCTCCTGAAATGGTTGGGAGGCATTGCTTTTTATTTTATTTTAACTACAGAAAAGTTCAGTTAAGACAGTGTCTGAACCACTGGAGTGCCCTGGAACTGAATGTTTGTCTCACTGCTGTGTGCTCATTTGCCTTCTGGCTCTGCCTAGGATTTCCAGGGTGCCAGGCAGAACAGGTTCCCTGCAGCCTGTGTGCTTGTGAAATCCCTGTGTCAGAGAAAAAAAAACAGAGTTAAGGGCTGTCCGAGACTGCAGAGTCCCCTGTTGACGGGTAAATTGACAGGGTTTAAGTCACCTAAGTCAAAATCACTTTTTGGAAGGATTCTCTTTTCAGGGAACGTCACGCTGTCTGAAGAGACCTAGTTAAACATAATCTTTGCTCAAATAATATTTGTGGAATAGTCCTCATCCTCCAGCCTCTGTTTCTCTTCAGTTTATTGAAAGCGCATGCATGCACAGAGTGTTACGGGTAATCTGTGGCACCACAGGGAACGCAGGTTTGTGCATCGCTCTTCCACTGCAAATGATATTTCATCTGCATTATTCCAAGCCAGGTCCCAAAGGTATGAGTTCTTAATGAGATGCTCTTGATTTTTCCTATTTTTGTCAAGATGAACTGCCAACCAGCAAAAATGTTTTCAGTTACGGCATGGGTTTTATGATCATTTGGTGTTATGCTGCTCTCTTTCCCTTCTCCCCAGAAGGAGAGAATCTTTTTCTTGTCTTCTATTACGTGAGCCTTCATTTTCAGAAAAGAAGGTCAATTGAAACCTGTCATTCTTGTATTTTTTATGTCCTTCCACTCTAACCTGTTTCACTTTCTTCGTATCACATTCATTACCTGTGTAACTCATTATTTTTCCTCTTCTGCCTAGAGGGTTTACAACCCTCTTAGCTTCCCCAAAACCTTTCCCAATTCTATTTTATTACCAGTCCCATTTCCTGGTTTGTCTTCCTAGCATCATCTGTATTTTGATCCTTCCTTCATCTCCACTTCGCTGAGACCTCGGGGAGTGCAGAGTATCAGTAAAATACAAAACAGAACAAAATAAACCCGCACATAACCAATCCAGCTCTGTCTGTTTTCAGTTCCTCTTGGTGTATATACTGAGTTACGTATTTGAAAGTTATTTTTGAAAGTTACCCAGTGCGATAGGTGTCTGATATTAATGAAAGACAGCTCGTATTTGATTTGGGGCGATTTAATGCTTGGTTTTTTCTTTTTCTGTAGTTGCATGCTGGTTTGCTGGTGCAAATTCTCTCAATAGCAGCACAGATCAGCAGCCCTGGGGCACAGCTTTTAGATTCCTGGTAAAGTAAGCTGTGGAATGTAGTACTAATTATACTGATGATAATCTCATAGATAGAGGAGCCACAGGTAGA